>VXAA01001657.1:0-77057 GCA_013399115.1 Anseranas semipalmata
AACAATATGATATTTTATTTATTATAATGCTATAATATACAAAAGAGTGAATGACTGGTATTGTATATGTGTGGAGGTGGGGAGATACTTGTATCTATAGTGTATACATATATACAGTATACAATATATATTTAACATATATATTAATAAATTATATAATACAGTATATATAAAAAATTTATACACAGCTATACATATATACATATGCATGCATATGTCTATATATTTATATAGCTCTCTATGTATAGATGTATTTGTAGACACACCTGTAACTATATATTAAAATGCTATAGTATTGCCATTTNATATAAAAAACACATAAACGTAAAAAGTACAGATAATATATGAGAGCATGTACACATATATACATGCATACATATATTTATTGTATACAGGGAAGAGATTTATAAATTATATATAAAATACATATGTAGAAATACAACAATATGATATTTTATTTATTATAATGCTATAATATACAAAAGAGTGAATGACTGGTATTGTATATGTGTGGAGGTGGGGAGATACTTGTATCTATAGTGTATACATATATACAGTATACAATATATATTTAACATATATATTAATAAATTATATAATACAGTATATATAAAAAATTTATACACAGCTATACATATATACATATGCATGCATATGTCTATATATTTATATAGCTCTCTATGTATAGATGTATTTGTAGACACACCTGTAACTATATATTAAAATGCTATAGTATTGCCATTTATAATTATGTGTTATAATACTGTAGCATTATAATGTATCAAAGAGCGTGCATCTCACACACACACACACGTGTGTGCGCGCGCACACATATCTCTATGCCGTGCCCCACGCAGGCAGCAGCAGCACGCAGGGCGCAGGGCACCAGCGAGCGGTGCTGGCCAGCCCGTGGGTATGGATGTGCGCGTGATTATGCAGGTGTGCGTGCACAGCTCTATATTTGTATATCTGCAGATGGATGTGTGCAACTATTGTGCACCTGTGTACAAGTGTGTAACCGCGCCTGGCTGGTGGCAGCTGGTGGCTCTGGCCCCGTGCTCACAGCCAGCGACAGAGGGCAGCGGGGCCGGACTGTACTCGTGTGCATTTGGGCTGGAAAGCGCAGGTCCTGCCCGTGGGAGCCCCTGGGTGTCCGGGGCGCTGGCAGGACTCCAGCTGGGCCGCCAGGGGCTGAAACCGCAGGGTTTAACCCCGTGCACCGGGAGCACGGTGACAGCGATGGAAAAATGGACGCAGACAGTGCCCTGAACGGCAGCGCAGGGCACCGTGGGGCTCATCCCTAGTGCCCTTCTGCTGATGCAGCGCCTTTGAGTGATGCAAAGTTAATGGAAACTCCGAACGCCAGAGATTTTCTGTTTAATCCTCCCTTGCCTAATCCCCCCGCCCTGACAGTCCCTGTGCAAACCTCCCAGCCCTATCGGGGTGGATTGGGGCCCTGGTGACAGCAGGGACACCATGGGTACAGGGTTTGTCCAGCAGCAAGGGAGCAGAGAGCACAGAATGAACCTCAGCAGCTCCCCACGCATCGGTTTAAAAACTCTGGGTTAGCAGCAAGAAAAACGTCCTCAGCGGCTGGGAATGACAAGCACAGGGGGAGCGGGGCCACGGGATGTGACACGACTGCAGTGCGGCCACGGGGAGACTCGAAAGCTGCACCTCCAACACCTGCTTGTTTGGTTTTTTTTTCCCTTTTTATTTTGGGTTCTCGTTATAAATATTAACAAATCTGACAAAAAGTACACAGATAGATAATACTGAAATACAAAATTCCTTTAGGATGCAGGTAAGGACAATTTCTGC
This sequence comes from Anseranas semipalmata, assembly GCA_013399115.1. Lineage (NCBI taxonomy): Eukaryota > Metazoa > Chordata > Aves > Anseriformes > Anseranatidae > Anseranas > Anseranas semipalmata. Next base: position 1,822 of record VXAA01001657.1, read on the forward strand.
AGCCTTCACATTGTAGCAAAACATCGGTATCAAACATTTCACAAGGCTGGCGCGACGACCACCGCTCTGCATGCAGCTGGGATGCACGGACAGTCCGCTTAGAAAAGGCTTCGGTGCAACGTGATGAACCCCCACGCGTCACATCCTGCTCCGCCGCGGCCATAAACCAGTGTCACGGTGATACGTGCTTGAACCCATCGCTTATTGGTGACAACTTTGCAAGAGCAGGCAGGCGCTCCTGCACCCCTGGGGGCTCAGCACCCTGAAATCAGCCCCCGGGCACCCCTGGGCATCACGGTGCTGGAGCAGCGGCAGATCACCGGGAGCATCCTCGTGGACACGCTGCTGGCATTCAAATAAAATCCATGCATATCTGTAGAATGCATTACAAATATTAAGTTATTAAAAAAGACCCTATGAACATTTTTCCCCCATATCAAACAAAGTATAACACTGTCGGAACTTGGAAAAGTAAACGGAGGTCTGATTGCTTTCCAAAAGTCGTCAACACCCACGCGCACACGCACACACGGATACACGGTTCAGAAGCTGTAGGTAAGAGATTGAGACCAAACGGAACAGCAGCTCTTCCGAAGGAATCGTGGTTTAAAGGCTTCAAAAATTTCTGGCAAGGTGCAGCATTTTGCAGAAAGTTTTCACCCGTCGGTGCCTCGTTTGGTTTTGCATGAGAGCCAGCAGAGCGGGATGCAGAGGGCAGCTCAGATCCGCTATTCCTGTGCCGTACGCAGGAATTTGGGCTGGACCGTGCATGCCACAGAAAATGGGGCAAGCCGCCGGCTGTGCCAGAGCTGAGCATCCCTGCAGACAGGCTCAGCTTGCGGCACGCCGCTGGCTCGCAGTGGAAACTGCCTGGGTCGGCTCCTCTGTAATGGCATGCACTGGGAAGGGAGATTAAGGGGAAAGCGAAAGAAAAATCCAGCCTAAAAGCCGGCTTTCCTGGAAAAACAGCGGGGCCGAAGCTCCCGGGAAGGAAGGCGTGGGTTCTCTGGGAGAGTGGCACGTGGGGAGAGGAGCAGCTGGCGCGGCCCGGGGCTGCCCTGCTCGGTGCTGTTGTTTTATTCCCCGCTTTCGTTCCCCACACCGGCTCCCGGGCAGGCGGCCAGGGCCGGGGCTGGTCCCAGGGGACTGCGGCGCGGCAGCCGCGGGCTGCAGAGCTGCTGCCCTTCCGCTCGCTGGCTGACTTCGCACGGGTGGTCGGAGAGGACAAGCGCAACACTTCTGGAAGAGAAGCAAACAGTCTTCCCAGGTTATCAGAGAACACAATCATTCTGACGGAGGAGCTTTAAATGCATAAAAGACTGTTTAGGCCCAAACCACAGAGACTGACAAACCACCAGAAATATGGCACAATTGCCTTGATAAAATAGTTCCATGTTTTAGTGACGCCTTTTGCTCATATTAGATACACAAACGAAGACTGATGCATTCATTTTTGCCACTGAATTGCAAGGCAGCAAGAAGGTAACTCAGTACAGCGACGAGTTGGGAGAGGAGTCGGAACTGTAGTGCATGCAGGTGTGTGTTGTGTGTGTGTGTGTGGTGTGTGTGTGTGTGTGTGTGCATGCATGTGCATGCTTGTGAGCGTGTGTGTGTGTGTAAGGGTGCAAAGAGGCATTCTGGAAAAGCCTTAGGGGACGGGACCCGCCAAGCAGAGCGAGCGGCCTCTGCCTTGCTCCCTGGGCAGCGCTCCCCTGTGGCTGTGGCGCGGGATCTGCCCCTCTCCCTGGCAGGGCGGTGCCGCGCTGCCCTCCGCCCGAAGCTGTGACCGCGAGCAGCCCGCGGGCTGTGGCCGGCGGTGGCCGCGGGGCGGTCAGTCGCTGAGGACGGCCCCTGGCAGCTCGTTCGTTAGCGTGTGCCAGCGCTCGATTTTCTTGTCCTTGTTCTTCAGGCAGTCGAACCAGTGCTTCAGCCGCTCGCCTTTGGCATTAATTCCCAGCACGACTCCGCCTTGAGAGAGACAGAGAGGAGAGGAGAGGTGGGTGTGCACCAGCCTGCGGGACACACCACGGCACACCAGGGCACACCAGGGCACACCGGCCATCCCACCCCACAGGAAGAATGGAGGAGTGAAAGAGGCAGCCAGGACAGAGGGTGACAGTGGGGCAGGACAGGAGGTGCAATGAGGATAAGGCAGAGAAAGCAGCAGGGCACAGGCACAGCCCAGGGGCAGCAGAAGCACAAAGAGAAGGGGAAGGGAGGTGGTAGGTGAGGTGGAAGAGTTGGGACAGCTGCTCCATCAGGAAAAAAGCCAGGGGAGAAATTGGGAAAGAAAAGAAAACCAAGAAATGCTGGTTATCCGAGATACCGAACACAGTACAGCGCTGGAACACGTCTGGCGCTTCTGGATGCCCCACTCACCTATGAAGTCATTCGATTTCCCGATGTCGTAGTCCCACACGGTGACTTCCAAGGTCTTTTTGGCCAGGTCACCGTGCTTTATCTCATAGCAGAACTCCTGCGGGGAGAGCAGGCGCGTTCAGGCTGAGCCCACACGGGGCCCGGTGCCGGCAGCACCATTACCCACGGGGAACTCGACTCCATCTCCTCCTGTAGTCACTGAGTTGTTCTATTTTCTCTTTTAAGTCACAGCACTGAGAAAAGCTCCTCAGGTGACAACCACGAGCAGCAAAAACCCACCTCGTTGAATTCGGGGTTCAGCGTCTTCTTCTTCACCGCCGTCTTATGCTTTGACTTCTTGTCCTCGTCTGGTTTCAAGTAACTGCAAGGAAACCATTCGACGTGGTCAGCACGCAGCCGCTGGGCAGCGTGAGTGTCCTTCCCCATTGCTGTGCCCCGGGTCCCTTCCCATGTTGGCACCTTCTGTATCTTGTTCATAATTAAAAAAATAGGGAATTGCACTGGGAAATATCACTTCTGTCTGCTCTGATTCTAGCCCTGCAGGTACGATCTACTGCCTGCCATACACGCGAGGCAGCTTCCAAAACAACCAGGAGAAACAAAGGGAATTCTGTTGCTTTAGGGACTGAGCTGTTCCGATGAGCATTCAAAAAGAAAGGGTGGATTTTTGTACAAACGTCTCCACTCCTAAACAGCAATCGAGTAGGAAGCTGAAAGCATTCTGCTGATCAACTCCATTGCTGGCCTCCCACGTAGCGGGCACGTTTCATCCTGGTAGCTCTGTCTCAACAAATGCCATCCCTAGAAGTGCTGAATGTGGGCTCAGAGCGCCGGGGACAGGGACGAGGGCCAGGCACAGGTTGCCAGCCCTTCCTGCCATATCCCCCTGGTTTGGCAGAGTGCAAATCCCCCTGGCTTGGCAGGGTGCAAATTGGAAAAATGGTGTTTTGTGGCCATGCTCCCAGCTGGGGGGCTCTGCGTGCATGAACCAGCGCCTCCCCCAGCACCCCAGCAGCCTGGTGCCAGGTGGCACCGACATCCCTGTGCCACCGGGTGAGGCTGGCTCGCAGCAGCCCATGCCAGCCATTTATTGGCTTTTTTATTCCTAATAGGACCGGTATTTTCCAAGAGGAAGACAGCCCCATCATTTACATCGCAAAGCATCGGCAGGACCTGCAAATGTGCCCCCAGCTCTGTCAACCAACCCCTGGAGCCACCAGAGCTGCGGGGTGCGATTAAAGTGCTGTCTGACCTAATTACACACACGCTGTAATTACAGCCTTTCTGAAGCGCGGCAGCGACCCTGCGAGCACGGGGAAGGGGGCACAGGATGGTGCAAGGAGCACATGAAACCACCGGGACCGGGTGCTGCTCACTGAGGGGCGGCCACAGCCACAGGGCAGGCTTGCACCTATGGTCTTTGCATCGCGTAAAATAATTGCTGGGTAATAACATGCTCACAGGCAAATGGAAGCTGCTACCGTGATGCCCTCATTTGCATCTTTTAACGAGATCGATTAATTTCTGCTACGGGGAGAGGTGAGGTGTGTTGGTGAGGCACGACGGCACGGCCGGAGCATCACTCACGTTTTGACGTAGGGGTCGGAGTAGCCGTTGGCGTCCATGGCGGCCAGGTGGGCACAGCGGATGATGCCCACCAGCAGACCCTGCTTCTGCGAGCTGTACTTGAGGGAGATGAGGATCCGGCCGCGCTCCTCCAGCGACTTGTCCTCTGTTTTATCTATCTGGGGAGGGAACGCGCCCAGTCCGGGGCTGCTCCGGCACGCGGCGGTGCTGGACGCCCACCACGAGGGATGGTCGCCCGAGATTAAAAGCAGCCCACATGCTGCCTGATGGCACCTTTTAGGTGTCACAGTGCCCCAGGGGGACACTGGTGTGACCCCCCCCACTCACCGGCAGCTGCTTCTCCAGGCAGATGCTGAAGTTTTTGGTCTGGTTGGGCTTCAGTTTCTTCAGCGGGATCCGCGTCTCCCCAATGAACTCGTTGTGGCGGAACTTGTCCTCGTCGCAGACTGAGATGCTGAAAGGAGCACGGGGTGGCGTGAGCGGGGCCACAGGGCCGGGGTGGCTCTGGGGCTCCCCAGGCTGTGCTGGGATGTCGCACCGTGCCAGCACCGGCACAGCTGGCTCCAAGCATGTCCCCTGGTGCTGGGGACATCGCTGCCTGGGGTGGGACGCTGAGGGGTCCCTCCGCCTCCTCTCCCGCCAGCGTTTCCCTTCCCTCCTTGTCTCTCCTTTTTCCCCACTTTTTAAATTGTGCTGTAACAGCTTCCCGTCCTTTCGCTGCCCGTTCTTCCTCTCTGTCAGACACTCCTGTCCTACCAACAGGGCTTGGCCTTGCCAGGTTATGATAAACAGGAACTATTCGGGAGGGGGTAAAGGTAATTACACATAAATAGTGCCCTGCGATCCCGCATCAGTGGAACAAATTGCACACCATAGCTCTGACCATGGATGGTTTCTCCATGGGTGGTTTCTCCATGGCAGTTTGACCACCAGTGAACAAGGAGGCGGTGAGGAGCCGCATGGGACAGCGCAAGGTCAGGGGAGCAGGCAGAGGGAGAGGGTCTGGGGAGAAAAACCCAAGAGGGGATGCGGGGAATGCTGCTCTCCAAAAAACCATCACCGGATGCAGCGTTACTATAGATACCCTCAAAGAAAAACACCCCACCGCAACAGCACGATCCTCAAAGAGAATCTGAAATGCAGGCACAAGGCTTCTTATTTCCCTTCCTCCTCTCTTTCTTTCAAAGACCCAAACCAACAAAGGAGCAGCAGCAGCTCCAGACAAGAGGGGGCATTTGCCAGTGCGCGCGCAGCCCCATCAGCGTGCGGGTGGAGAGGCTGGGCTGGGGACAAGAGCTCGGGGCCAGGCTCTGTTTTTACACCAGGGCTTGGCAGAGCTGCGCTGCTGCCCATGCACCCAGGGGAGGCAGCGCCTGGTGCTGCCTGGCTGCGGTCCCTCCGCTCCGCCGCTGCGGTATTTTTAACGCTGATGGGCTGCGGTGCGTTGGCCCCGCAAGTCGATGCAGAAGCGTGAGTCAGATCGGCACGCAGCTCCGGCCCCAGCCCTGCCTTTGGAAATGGGCGTAATGTAATTACACCGGCTTGAATTTTATTACGAGGAATCAATGTGATGGAATTTTTATGCCTTGGGTTAGAAAATCAGCTCCATGACAAACAGTGAGCACACGTCTCCGGCAGCCACCCTCGCTCCCCGTTATGAGCCCTTTAACGAGAGTCTCGCCCCCTCCCGCCTCTCTCTTTATTAAGCCCGCTCCCTCCCGCTCTGCTGTTGATTTGACAACTTCCAGCGAGGGCTCCCGACCTCCGGGCTAAGGCCGTGGAGCCGCCCTGGCAGAGACCCGGCAAGCACACGAGCGGTCGCCGCTCACCCAACTCCTCCTCCCACGCCTCCTGGCCCCGACTCACTGCAGCTCCAGCCACCCCGCAGCTGAGTCACGGCTCCTGCCTGCACAGGAGCTCCTCCGGCCCTTCTTCCACGTGGAAAGGGGAGAGCAGGGTCAACGAGGAATTTATCTGGGGCCTCTTACCCTTTTCCTCAACGCACGTGCACATAACAGGCAGCGGATGCTGACGATGCAGAGCCTGTCTCTAAGATCCCGCACGGTCCCTATAGCAACTTGGGAGGCTCTCAGTGGAGCAGAAGGCACGCAGGGGGTGCCTATGTGTCTTAAGGAAAGGCAATGCCTGGAAAGGAGAGAAAATGGCAAGAGGCGGCGTCCTGGGACTGTCCAGCTCTCCCCAGAACAAAGCGAGGCCTCAGTGCTGGGCTCCATCCGAAATGCCTCCGCCTCTGAGCGCAGGAACCACAGGAGTCGGACACCACCCGAGGCTGCCCGCAGTTCTGCAGCAGGGCTCTTTCAGGGCTTCTGGCGTAACGCAATTTGGGACCCTAGATCTCCAAGTAGCTGCAGTATGCCCATTAGACCTGATCAAATACTATTTTCTGAGTAATATATTTAATGAGTCATGATGTTTGTCAAACACATGATTAAACAAAGAATTCCTGGCATTCACGGGCACGCTGAGTATCATATGAATAATGCATCGCTCCGCCAATATATCTGGATATGAATAATCGTATCCAGTCTCCGGCCAGCTCTGGTATTTATTACGAACGCAACCTATTTATTGCCTATTACACGGATTATTTAAATGTAGGCGGCTGCTTTCTGCCCACTTCCATTTCCCCTGCCCACCCCAGCCTGGCCCCACAGTGCTGGTGGGTGCTCCCGTGCTGCTCGGGCTGGGCTCGAGGATGTTTCACTCGGTGAACGGCTGAGACTTTTCCAGATCCTGCCAGCTGCCGCATTTCCTGAAATCTGGAGGATGGGGAGGCTTTGAGGGGGCTGGTTCATTAACAAAATCCTGCTCGCACATCCCCGCAGCCCTGTGGGGACGAGGGACAGCAGCTGGGGGCACGGCTGGGGCTGGGCTCTGGGGCAGGAGCAGCCCAGGAGGGCAGGGAAGATGTGGGACCTTCTCCAGCTCCCCAGAGCCGGGAGGTGGAGGCTGGTGGTGGCTTCAACCTGCGCCGTTACTTTTACAGGACAGAGCCTCCGCAGCCCCGTCCCCTGCCCCAGGGCCAAAGAGGCGCCCGGTGAAGCTCCGGCGCCGGGCAGCCAGGACAGAAGCCGGCAGGTAGCTAAGTGAGGAGCTGCGACATGTCCCTTCTGCCCGGCTAAATATCCCCCCGAAAAGGAGGAAAGCCAAACAAGGAATTAAAGTAAAAGCTGCGTTTTCTACCTTGTGGCTCGTTTGTAAGAAGCCTCATCTCATCTAAGCCTGCCTCAGGATAAAGAAAATCTCCTTTGCCGATACCTTCTGCTGCAAAGATGGAGAGAAGGAAATAGGAGGCTGGGGAATTGCTCTTAAGGAAAATGAAGAGCACTCGAATTTTAGGCACTGGCTCCCCCCTGCAAGATAAGGAATGGAGCCATGGGACCCAAAAGCTTCCTTTTAGCAGGGGAACTTCAAGAGCCGTAGGCAAGGGAACGTGTCCCTGCATACGGAAATGTTGCTGAAGCCGTTCGGGAGAGTGGCCGAGCACATGGCCAGCGCCTGAGGACGGGGAGCGCAGCCCTGGCCAGGCCGTGCGGGTGGCTGAAGCTCAGCGCGGGAGCAAGCCCGGGGAGGGATGATGGGCACGGTGCCACGCTGCTCTCTGGGAAGGGACCTGAACATTTACACACCAATCCACGCGTGTGACGTTCTTTATAGAGCTCAGAATCCCAACTAGGAAATTTTGGGGGGTAGAGGGGGCACAAAACAAAGAGGCTGAAGAGACAGCCCACGCATGGGCACTAGCCCCAGCTGGGACATTTCCCCCACCCCAGGTTTGTGTCTTCACTTCTTCTGTGGAGCCATTTCCAGCCCTGAGCCCCAGCCTCACAGCTGGCCCCACTTCACGAATTTCTCCTCTTTTTCGCTCCCACAAACCCTTCCCAGGGCAGCAGCTGGGCCACCCGAGCCTCAGAGCACCCAGCCTGGCTCTGCCGGGAAACCTCCCTGCGTGGAGGCAGCGCGAGGCCACCAGCTCCGAGGGGGCACCGAGGCGCCGGGCACGGTGTCCCCACATGGGCAGATGCGGCTTTGCAGGGAGCAGGCGAGCGCAGCACCCCAATGTGCATTTCAGCAAACATCTCAGCGAACATCTCCCTACAAACCGATTTCCACGCCTGAGAGGCTGCAAACTTCAAAGCCTGCAGTGAAAAAAAAAAAAAATACCCACCGCTAATAATGATAAACCAGAGGCTTTCCAGCCCGGCAAGCCTGCAGCACTTTCAGCATGACTAATATTTTCCATGTGAAATAATAACCCATGGTGCTAACTTCCTCATTTGCACATTGCAGGCAACAGGTGGGCTCTGCCCAAGGCACCCCTGAGCAGGACCTTTCATAATTCAGCTTCGTGCTCCCGCCATGGGGCAAATGCTGAACTCTGGGGTCACCTTCGGATCGAGGGGGTCGGGTTCCAGCCGTGGGGCTGGAGAAGCCCCGCGTTCTTGTGCAGCAAAATCCTCCCACGCCTGCCGGCAGGTATGGCCACGAGTCCCCCGCGCAGCAGCCTCGGGTCTGGGATGTGGGGACCCTGTGGCCTCTAATAGGGCATCGTGACTGGGGTGGGGACGGATGCTGGGGGTGTCCCCATGGGGAAGGGCCCTACCGCAGGGTCTTGCGGATCATGTCCTCGTCAGTGATGCCGTAGTAGGTGAGCGTCTCGTTCCAGGTGGGGTTCAGCGTGTTGCGCAGCGTCTTGGTTCGCAGCTTGTTCGCCTGGAAAAACAAAGGAGGCATGCGGTGAGCGGGACCCCCAGTGGGGCACCCCAAATCCCCCTGCCCGCGGCGACAGGCAGCGGGGCAGCAGCGCAGCGCTTGCTGGCTCATTTGCAAAGCAATCCAGCTCTGCATCCCCCGCCCTGGAAACAAGCAGCAGAACGGGAACCTTGGCAGAGGCAGCGAGAGAGCGGGGATTTCATTTATACAGCAGGAGCGAGAGGAGGAAAAAAAAAAACGTCTTTTCAGGTTCATTAAAAAATACCAATTTGCTGTTCTGGCTGGTTATTTGCATTCCTGCTTCCAGCACAGCTCCCGACTCTGGCTGACTCAAAATAAAAACTCAAAATAACTTCTTTGAAATGTGTTTTGTTAGCAGGGGTAACGCTTCACAGCGCCCTGGCTCCGCACGCCCCCGCCGTGAGTGCTGGGGGTGTGGGACCCCCGCTTTTTGGGGGAGAGGGACCATAAGGCAGGGCTGCTGTCGTCCGCAGAGCACCCCATGCTCTTGGCCCCTTCCCACCCCCGGCTCATCGCGGTGTCACGGCGGAAGATGCGCTATCGGAGAGGGAGCCCAGTGCCGGCAGAGGTGGGACAAGGGCAGCAGGGAAGCGCCCTGAGCTGCCGGGGCTGGATCCAGACCCCTGGCCCTATAGCCGGAGGGGGACATCTCCGGGGCACAGCTCAGCACCCGGTGCGGGTGCCCAAATTCAGCCAGAGGAACTGAGCCCTGGGAGCGCCTTTCCCTCCCACCTGCAATGACCCAGCAGTCGGCAACCAGCCCGAATGGACACCTTGGGAGCCTCCTGTGCCCGAGCAAATACACAGGAACACCCAGCCCAGGGCACCAGTGTGACCTCCCTGCATCTGCAGATGCGGGTGGCGGGACTGGGGGCAAGGTACAGCGGCACAGAGGAACCACGGGGGTGGAGGGATGTGGGGGCACAGCGAGGCCCCCCCGCAGCCTCCCCGCCTTCGGCACCTGCAGCGCCTGAGCTACCTGCAGCCGTTCCATCACCCCAGCAGCAATGCTAATCAGCGCTTTTGCAAAGTGGAAATGACAGATAATATCGCTGATGAAAGCGCTCCTGGCTCTCCTATTTCCAGGGGAACTTGAAATGTGGTTAAAAACTCCCTCTACCGCCCTGAACGTTATGAATTAATTCAACTGAACTGTAACAAGTAAACATACCTCCCCCCAAAAGGTCTTTCCTTTAGTGTAAAATAAGAGTGCAATTAATATTCATAACACATACATTTAGCATTTAAATTCCACATCCCCATCAGTTACACCGCGCTTTCACTACACATCAGTATCTTTAATTACTCTTCTCTCCAGCAAGCGCTGAGCTTAAGTAGATGGAAATATTTCCCTTACGATTTATACCCTGCTTTATTATGATCCAAGGGGTTTTAGATACAGAAGAAAAAGACAACAAAAAAGAAACAGAAAACAAACCAGGGCTGGTTTGTCCCCAGCTCCAGCTTGCTTCACTCGGGGCTGTCCCAGGACCTCGTGAGCCCGACGCCTGCAGCCGCTGGGCAGGGCTGCGCGGGGAGGCTTCGCTTCCTGCAGGAGGGAACCGTCACCGGTTCCAAAGGGAAATTCCCGGGAAGGGAAGGAGAAGTGAAAGGTGTCTCACCTTGCTGGCTCCGGGAAGCAAGTGCAATTTGACGTAGGGATCGGCCAAACCGTTGTGGTCCATCGGCTTCAGGCCCTGAAGAGGGAACAGCAGGAGGCAGGTGTTACAGCAGCAGCGGGACCAGCGCTGCCCTGGGAGGCAGAGCCGCCCGCGGGGTGCTCTCGCTGAGCCCAGCCACCGATGCCCATTTCCACGGGACATTGCTGCTCCACGAAGCCATCACATGGTTTGCTGGGACCAGGAAGGGAGGAGAGCACGATCGGTGCTAGATCCAGGCTGTGCGGCAAGAGCAGAGCACGCTCGGTGCTGAAATGTGCCCTGCGGCATGTGCGGGAAGGCTTCCACCTGCACATCACATCGGCCACCACGCACCTCCGCTGCTGGAGCAGCTGACTCTGACACCCTGATAGCGATTAATTTGAGGGTTAGGGAAATCAGCACAGTGATCTTCACGGTTTAAAATTACAGGGTTTTGTCACTTAATAATTGCTTATGAGCAAACACACACCTCTGCTGTTGTGCTGCTCCCCTGCAGCGCTCCCCGGGGTGCGATGGCACCGTCCGCCCGCTCGCTGGCACGGCACCGCTGGCGGAGCCTGGTGCCCACGGGTGTCAGAGCATAGCCACTGGGAAGCGCTTGCGGTGCCCTGCACTGATGGGGTTTCTGCCTGGCCCCTCTGCTCTCATGGGACGACACGGATTGTGTTTGTCAGAGCAATTCACCAGAGCTGGTCCTGCTTCAGGCAGAGGGGACAAAGCTGCTCTGCCCCATGGCCTCTGAACAACTGTGGGGCTGGAAATGATCGCAGGGCGATGCCCCAAACCAGCACAAAGCCGTAACAATGCGCATGGAAACAACTCTGCAGGGAAGGGAAGCAGCACAGGAGCATGGCAAACAAAGCCTCATTTTTACCGGTGCTAGGTGGAAAGCAGAGCGGCTGCACCACCCGCGTCCCTGGGCTGTTTGCAGCCCGGCCGCGGGAGCCCTGCAGGCGTTGCTCCCCAAGGGCACCCCTCTGCCGGCACCACAGGGGGCTTCTCCGCAGGGAGGGGCACCCGGGCATGGAAACCAGGCTGGGCGATGCTCAGAAGCCACCAGGCCCTTAGCGTGACACGCAGAGCGTGGGGTGCCTGAGCTCGACCCATGTGCGCAGCTGCCAGAGCCCCACCCAGCAGAGGTGCGTTTGTGCAGCTGCTGCTGGGGCGGCTGCGTGCAATGAAGGCGCACCGACGGAGGCCTGGTTTGGGGCAAATCAGAGAGGGAGACGATGTGGTAAATCGCCTGGGTGCTCTGGGTGTGTGGAATAACACATCCAGCTTCATGCTGGCAGCCCTGGCTCACCCCCGTCCCGGCTTTGCAGAGCCCAGGACCTTGGGACCAGCTGCCAGCCTCGGGCAGGGCTCTGTGTCCGTGCTGCCCTGGGGCCAGGCGGCCAAACGGTGCCCAGCAAAGAGGATTTGGCTTCCCAGCCAGAGCCAGAAGGATAAAAATATCAGCAGCGAATGTAGGCTAAATGGCTCTGCTTCAACACCATTGCAGAGCAGGTCACCTCCCTGGCCCAGCCGAAGGGGAACGCAGTGAATACGGAGGACAGGAGGCAGCCGCAGCCGGCTCCACGGGCATCCACGACATGCAGGGACAGCCCTGGCACGGGGGCACCCGGCGGGACGGGCTCGCCAGTCGCTCGCAGCAGAGAGAAGCGACCGCTGTCCGCAGGCTCCTGCAGCGGAGCTGCCCCACCTGCCCGGATGCTGCGCGGCAAATGAAGTCCTAAGTGAGCGAGCAAATTCCCATGAAAATGGATGGAGGGAGACAGGCAGCGCTGTAATTCACCCATCAAATCAGTTCAATTAAATTACCTTCTGAGGAGGCTATTTAAGGCTTTTTTAACAGATGTGTTACGGAGGATGGGGTGACAGGAGCCTGGAAAATGGTTCCTAATGCTACGTCTGGCTCCCTCCCACGTTGCTCTGCGCGAGTTCGGCACCGGCTGGATGTAACGCGATGGCTCTGCCCCGCAGCCCCGCTCCGCAGCAGCTCACCCCACAGGGACCCACGGGTGACAGCGCCATCACCCCTCTGCATGGAGGGACCTAAGTCTCCTCTGAGGGAGCTGAGAGGCTGAGGAGGGGTGGCCGAGGGCTCCCCAGGCCCCTCGCTGGGGACAAAGCAACCCATCGGCTCCGCCAGCACAGCCCCGTGCCGATCTGCCCTCCCAGGGGCACTGATGCATGGCGCGCACAATGGAGCGGTGTCTTTCCCCTTCTTCTCCCCAGCTCCAAAATCCCTGCCGCCGCCAGCCATGCTCCATGCCACTGACATTTAGCTAATCAATAGGATTTAATTATGAGGCGGGCTAATCGGGCTGCCTATTAACGCCACGCTCGAGGCAGGCAGAAATCACAGGAGGCGGCTTCGTTCCAGCAGCATCCCCCCGCAGCCAGCAGCCTCCTGCTGCCCAAATCCAGCCGGGGTGCCTCTTCCCAGCCCAGGGGTGCTGCGTGCCCCCGCCCCGAGCACCCCGCATGTGCCCCCACTTTGCAGAGGCCGTGTCACCCCTTGTGGATGAGCACATCAGGAAAGTGCAGCCAAAGGCTCCCCGGTGCACGCTGAAAGCGATGGAGTTGTGTTTGGGGGAGCTTGAGCCCTGCTGGAGAAAGGGGGGGGCACTGGGGTCCCCACTGGGGCCAGGAGCTGCAGCTGTGGCTGCCGGCTCCCACAGCTTCGAGCTGGGAATTTCCCTGCAGTGATAAATATGGATGAGCAAATTCATAAGTAATGCTCCATGCGGAGCTCCAGCACTCAGCTTCGGCTTTGTGGGGAGCATCCGGACACTCCGGGGGGAAGCTCCCGGATGTCTTCCAGGAGCCCCTGGCAAGGAGCGGGCGCTGCAGGCATCAGACCTGGCATGGTCATGGGGCAGTGCCATCGTGTCACCATGGCTTTGCCCAGCACTGCCCAAGGGTCACCCGTGACACCAGGAGACCAAGGGAGCTACAGGACAGCACAGCGGTGTCTGCACTGCCCCATGCCGCTGAAGGCCCCCCCACAGCAGGGATCGGTGCAGCATGTTGGGCTGTGTTGGGCTGAGCAGAAAATGAGACCCTCACCCAAACCACCATGTGCTGTGCCAGGACACAGACCGTGGCACCTGCATGTTATCCGGATCCTTCTCCATCCCATTTCTAGAGGAGCTTCCTGACAGGGCGGAGCTCTGTGCTATCAGGGAAACTGAGGCACAAAGTGCCCCAGCTGGGCAACCCCCTGGAAGTCCCAACCTCCTGCACACCGGAGCAGTTGATGGTTGCAGAGCAGAAAATCAGTGTTGGACCACGACTGATCGGATTTAACCCGTGCCCGTGCCTTGATGAGCCTGGTAACCCTCTGCCTGCTCTCAAGGAGCTGATAACAGGGCTCTGGAGGGACATCAGCAGGTATAAAACTGCTGGAGATTAAAATAAATAGAGAGAAGCAGAGGGAGACCAAAAGGGAGGGAGGGCTGTGGGGGGCAGGTTAGCTAAAGGAGGAAGACAAACCCTTCTCCTCTGGCTGACGTAGCACAGCCTGGCTGGGTCCGAGGGCGACGCGCGGCCCGGCACTACCCTCCTGCTCGCACCGCCCAGCACCGCGGCTCCGCTCCAGCGCCACGCCTGGTGCCTGCGCGGCCAAAGCCAGCTCCCACCAACGGCAGCCGGGGTCCTGGCCCTTACCTTTTTGTAGTCAAGTTTTGGCAGCTTTCCCCAGGCGAGAGATGAAATGAGAGCGAGCAGATGGCAATGTAAATAAAAGAGAAAAACGGGAGAATGAGAGCAGAATGGAAATGAACAGGACTGCAACGCTTGAATGTCAGAGCGGGAGGGGGGCTGTCCCACCCGCGAGCAGGGCCGGTGGCTGTATTTAAGGGGGGTCACCGCTGCTATTCCCTTACAGCCCGGCTCTGGGGCACGGTCGGAGCAGGGCTCTCCTTCCTCAGCCCTGCCTTCGCTCTCGCTGCTGTCAGATCGCGGTGGGGCTCCTTCATCCCCATCTTCCTCCCACTGCAAACCTGATCAGAAAAACCCCGCGTGGCACCGCTCCCGGGAAACCTGACCCATGGTTGCACGCAGCCGGAGCCGAGCTGCGGTGCCCCCGGTCCTGCTCCCGATGGGGGGAACGCTGTGGTGCTGGCAGCCAGCACCGGACACGAGGGGCCCTGCCCTGGGCTGGGGGCTGCAGGTAAAGTGGCCATGCCTGAGCATCCTCCGAAGGGAAATGGTGTGGGCTGGTCCTCTGGGGTCACCCGCAGCCCTGGGGCTTCTCCCTTCTCCTGCAGCCACCCCAGCCGCTCCTGAGGCTGTAGGGCCAGAGGTCTCCCTCCAGGCGCCCCGGGCTGGGTGAAGCAGGGGGGAGCTGAGCAGCGCCCCAAAGCCCCTTCCATGTGCCCAAAGGCAGAGTCAGGACCTCTGCTGGCTGTTTCTGCTCCAAAATGTGCAAAAAAAAAAACAACCCAAAAACAACAACAACAAAAAAAACCTAATTGCTTCAATCACGCAGACGGCAAAGGAGCTGAGGCAGAGCACTTTGTGGCAGTGATTAGCAGCATTTAAAAGAGCCATTTATAAACTGACAGCCGGTCACAGCGTCAAGTAAATAACAACATCGGGTTGGGCGCTTTGCTAAAAGCCATAAATAGCTGCAGCCAGCTCAGCACGGGGCCGCGCGGGTGGCTCCGTCCCACGGGGCCAGGGCCGGAGAAGCCGCGGGCATGGGGCCGGGGCTGCAGAAGGGGCTGGGGTCAGCAGAGCCCTGGCCAAGCCCCCGTGGCCTCGTGCTTTCGGCAGGGCTCCAGCGGCCCCGCGTGGCCCGGCAGGGCTGGCCGGCTCTCCGCCCGGCGCCGAGACGTACCTTGGCTTTGTTGATGGTGCAGTGCAGAGCGTTGTTCTCCTGGTCGTAGAGCAAGCTGAAGTCCAGCGTTCCCAGCGCGGCTGCAAAAGACAGAACGGGTTATGAACGAGAGGGACCCGGTGAGCGCTGGCTCCTCTCCCCGTAAGTGCAAAAGGAGCAGATGAAGCTGCTAGAGGAACACCAAGCATCCCCCAAGCGAGCCCTGGCGTGAAGCAATGGGGCCGGCACGACCTGCAGGGCTTTGTCCCCATGGGTTTTTGGGGGCCTCCTGGCCACTCCCTGTCCCCACCACCTCGGGAGCTCCCAGCCCCAGCCCCAGGGCTTCTCTCCGGGAGGATTTGGGCAGCTTGGCCAAGCTCCTCCAGCGCTGCCGGCATGCCCGTCGTGTGTATTTGCACGCTGACACCTTTGAACAAATGAGCCACCAGTGGGACCCATTCCCAGCTCCGGTTTGGCTGCAGACTGCAAATTAAGCCCAGTGAGAATGGAAATACTTTTACGGTTAAGATGAAAAACATCAGCAGCTTTCAAACAGAGCGGCGTTCCCTTACGGCGTCGGCAACCCAGCTGCAACAGCAGCGGTGCTTGGGGCCGAGGGGAAGGGGCGGGAGAGCAGAGCAGAGCAGAGCAGAGCAGGAGCCTCAACAGCAGAAGTAAATTGGATTTGAGAAATTCTCTCTCTCTGGACTGAGGAAGTCACACCAATGCAAAGCAACAGAAAAGCCTTAAAAAGACACGCTTTCCTAAAACATTCCCAAACCTTTGCCAAGGCCCCCAGACCCAAGCCCCACGCCGAAGCCCTGCGTGGATGGGCTTTTCCCCCAGCACAGCCTTCAGCCTCCGCGGGGACTCTGGCCCGCGCTTTGCCGTGCTCACCTTCCCCAGCCGGGTCCGAGCACCCCGTGCTGCCTCCCAGGCACCCGCACCTCCCCACGGCGCACGCAGGGCCGGAGCAGCAAAACAAAGACCCAGAATAAAACCCAGAAGAATTTTGCTTAATGTCACAGGGTCCGCTGCCCGGGAGGTGAGTTTGACAAACTCCGTGGCAGGAAAGAAGGGGGGGGCTCTATTTCCAGCCCAAATAGCCTCTGCCGCGGGGGGCGGTAGATATGCAGGGGACTGAAACCTCTGTGTTGCAATTTCACAGCGATCTACCAGCCCAAACAAGCGTTTGCCTGCTAGCAAACAAAAATCACTGCTCCAGAGCAAATATTTTGCCTTCAAAGCAAAGCAAATATTCAAAGAGGTTTCTGCCACAATCACGCACCCCCCCACTTGCTCGGGAGTAATTTCATGGTGCGTTAGCTGCCGGTTCAGGTAAGTCATAAATCAGTGGGGTTCACCCGCTGGCCTCAGGAAGGTGGAAGTGATGCAGGGTGAGGCCAAATCCACCCCAAATCCCCCCCCCACGTTCAGCCCAAGGGGCACTTGCAGGGCACTCACCATCCGTGCTGCAAGCGAGCGGGCGTCGCGGCAGCACCCAGTGCGCGGGGCCGGCAGCGCGGGCAGGAGGCAGCAGCCGCGGGTGGCAGCGTGAGAGCACCAGCACCGGTGGCACCGGTCCTGCGGCTTACGGCGAAGTCAACAAACCTTGGTAAAGCTGGGTTTCTGCTTATGGCAGCTGAGCCCTCTGCTCTCGCAGCCGCTCCATCCCCACCTGCCCGTTGGCCAGCCGCTGCCCGCCAGCCACCGAAGGGGGCCGCAGCTTAGCCGGCTGGATTTGGCAATTTGTAAAACAAATTAAAGGCTTGGCGCAAAAACAGGGTTTGGCCAGGAAATACCAACAGAGCCTCCTGTCCCCTCGGCGCGGCAATCTGCCCCAGGGCGTGGCGAGCCCGGCCCCAGCAGGATGGGCAGCAGCAGCACTGCAGCAGGGGCTCGCGCACATCTTCTGCTCCCAGCACCCCGCAGGATGGGCGCTTTTGGCCGCCTGCCCCCGGCACCGGGAGTCCAGGAGCGAGCCTTGAGCAGCTCCCGTTTGTCTCGGCACTGCAAGCACACGGGAGGACACGGACAGGGGTGCGCGGCTCCTCCACAGCTCTCCTCCAGCCCAGGGAGGGTTTCGCTCCACGCAGGGATATGTTTTGTCCATGGTGAGTTTCCACGCCCAAGAAAGGGTCTGCCTTCAGCAGAGGGATGTGGAAACATCAGTAGAATATGTTGCACTAATTGCTTAAAAACGCGGCCGTATGGAAGTGACAAAAGGGATCAGGGTGACGTGGGGCACTTGGCAGCTGCGGTGCTGCAGCAGGAGCCCAGAGCCAGCAGGGGCTGCAGGATGCGTCCCCGCAGGAGAGCAGGCACGGCCACGCGGCCACCGGCCCCTCCTGCAAAGCTGGCAGGACCCCGCAGGGAGGTGACCGCGGGGCCAAGGCTGGTGCTCGAGCTACGCACATCCCCGGGGTCACGCTGAGCCTGCGGGCAGCAGGATTGGGCCCAGAGCCACCGGGTGCGGCAGCCACACAGCCCTCCACAAAGCAGCCGAGATGCCCGCTTTTATTGTTTTTCCCCTCCCGGCCATCCTCGCAGCTGAGATGGAAGTAGATTGTGCTGCTAATTAGGGGGGCGAGTGCCTAAAAAAGAAAAGGGCAGCAATTAGACGAGAAGTGCTGTTACCAGACTTATTTAACTCTATTGGGCTATTCTGAACGCTGCCCTCTAATCACACAGACTGCAAATAAAAAAATATAAATAAATGCCTTTGTCAGGCATTACAAAGGCAGCTTAGCGCTCTCCAGGCAGCAGGCAGGATGTATCATTATTACTACGATTATTCTGCTCCAATGATAAAATAACCATTAGGAGATGTGAACTCATTAGCAGGTTCTGACCCTTCTTCCCGGCCGCGAATCAGGAGAGATTGATGGGAAGGTGCCAGCCAGGGGCTGGCGTTTAGCGCAGGCTCCAAAAAGAAAAATAAATCTGACTCACGCAGGAGTGCGGCCTCTTCCACCGCCGACCTTTGGGCATTTTGATTAATTCAGCGGGCCGCAAAATTATCGGCGGCCAGACCATGCGGCTCCGGGCTCCAGCCGCACGCCATGGCCAAGCCCGGAGCCAGCGCGGGGTCCTGCGCTCCCAGGGGACGTCCCCCGTTGTTTAAGGCTGACACCTCCCATCAGCACCCAGGGTGACAGGCGGCCCGAAGGAGCTTCTGTTTATACCTGCACGGATAAATCTGCGTGCCTCTCCCCAGCAGGTCCCCGACCATGCTGGCGAGGTCCCCTCGTCTGGTGGCAGATCCGGCCCCTCGCTGGCCGCAGACACCCGAGGGGGAAGAGTTCCTCTGCCCAAGGGATGCTGGAGATGTGGGAGAGGCACCAGTGCTCACAGAGCAGCCCCAGAAACTTCAACAAAGCCTGCGGAGGAAGGCGGCGATCGCTTGTGAGGGTGTTTCGCCTTCCAGACCTGGGGAAGCTTCTGCATCACGACTGCCGTTAGAAAGCCCAGCAAGGCTAGGTGCTGGGAGAAACCAAGGTGTGCACTAAAAACTGCTATAGAACTAATTAAAAAGAAGTCCAAAAGCCTTAAGTCCCTCTGCTTATCAGCATTGCTGCTCCCAAGATAATCTGCTCATGGATTTTGTGCCAGGGAGATCAGAGCGGAGCAGTAAAGAGACTGCTGGGGATTGTCTGGATTAGCGCTCCCTTACAGAAAGCACAGGTTCAGTAACCTTCAGACTGGGTATTTTTTAATGCACTATAAAAGATAGGTCCCTATTCTTCCATTGCTTTAATTTTCCTCTGCAATGGAGATAATTTTAAAGGTCCTGAAAGGCAGCGAGTAATTCTGTGCACTTACAGCCCCATGTAAAATGTCAGTAAATGACTCCTCAGGAGGAACAGAAATAATTTTTGCCATTTGCAAGCCGGGCAGCTGAGGAGCGCCCTGGCAGGTGGGTGCGTGTGAGGACCGACTCCCTGCGCTGCGGGGAGCGATGCTCCGAGAGCCCCCGGGTTAGCTCCTGGAAACAGCCCCGCGGTGGCACCAACCTACGGCCTTGGGCATCGCTGGCATCATCTCGGGCGCCGGCATCAGCTGGGGAAGGCAGCACAGGCATCACCGCGAGCTGCTCTGTGACAAAGGATCCAGGATGTGTCCTGAGGGCAGCACACTGTGTGGGGACACCAATGTCCCCATCGGCACCCGGGGACTGGTCCATCGCTGCAGGCAGGGTGGGATGCTCCCGGTCCTGTGGGGACCGGACCCGGCACACGGGCAGGAGCCCTCCTTCCCGGGGAGCTCCAGGGATGGCACACGGTTTGTGGTTGAACACAACAGGAGCAGGAGTGAGGAACAAACACAGCTCTTCCTTCTTGCAACTGCTCCCTGCCTCGCTGTGGGTTTTTTACTTAAAATCTACGGCAATTAATATTTCTTCGTTTCCCAGACACAGCGCCAGCCCCTGGCAAGCTCCAGAGCAGGGAGCTGCTTCTTCACGAGGCTGGTTGATGGATGCTCATCAGCTCTTCTGTCTTCTCCAGGAGGAGTGTTCAGAGGAACACTTATCTGCTCAGAACAGTTCAGAGATGCAATTATGTTTTACAGCACTAAATGGTCCCTGATGTCAGCAGCAATTAGACTTTCAGCAATTTCAATTTAGAGATGGCCTTCAAATCTCTCCCTCTCTCTCCCCTTAATGAAATACAGTATTGCAATTAACAACCCCCCGAAATTACCTTCAATGTTAAATACAAAGATGAAAGATCTGGGAAGCCCTCGGGCATGGGGTGTGGGGAAGGGAGGAGGGTGGCCACGCGGCACCGGTGTTAACAGAGGTGCTGGGGGCCATGGCCCCGGGCTCCCCCTGGCCGGAGGAGGGATGCTCACACTGAGCCCGCTCACCCTCGCTTTTGTCCCCAGCTCCCTGGGGCTGGCACCGCCCGGAACCTGCGCACGCGCCATTGGCTTCAGCTAAACCACGCTCCAGGCTCCGCCGAGATCGGCGGTGGTTTGTTTAGTTTCCCGAGCAAAAAATACTTCTTTTGGCCTTATCTGGATTGAAAAGACGATTCAAAGGTTATAAATAGCAGTGGCAGCATATGCTAAGGAGCTGTGTTTCAGAAGTAAATATCCTCATCCTCTCAATGCACATTTCCCCTCCAGCATCTCTCCTGCCTCCTCCTCCTGTCTGGCCACAAGCATTGCCAGGCGACTCGTAAACTCCGTGCCCCGCAAGACCTTCGTTCTTCTTTACGTCTTTAAGCAGACAGTAATTAATATCTGCCTTACGACTTTGCCTGCCTAATTATCATCTTCGCTCAAAATAAGACCCTTCCTAAATAACTTCGGTGGTGTCATTTCCAGCCAGCGTCACGAGCCACGAGCTGTCCTTCGGAGACCTCGGCTTTGTGCTGCTGCAGCCCCGCGGCCTCGCGAGCCGGCTCCTCCTGTGGACACCGCCGGGCACGCGGCACCACTGCCGGCCTCGGCCGTGCCTGAGCAGCCCCCAGCAGCCCCCAGCAGCCCCCAGCAGCCCCCAGCAGCCCAGCCCCACAGCAGCAGCCCGGCCCTCAGGCTGCCTGCCCAGCCTGAAACCCAGATCCCAGTGAGTCCCAGCCACGGCCTCGCTGCGCAGCCGAACAGCAGCTCAGGTGAGCGGAGCGTTTCTTTGAGGGCCGGGAACTGGCTCGCGCTTTGCAATGAGAGGATTGCTGTACATCCAACGCTGTCCCCGAGCGGAACAGCGCTGGCAGCTTGTCCTCAGAAGAGCCACGTTTCCACACCCCACGCTGCTCCTGCACAGGTTTCGGAGCCCTTTACGCGCTCTGTACCGCACCCCACGCTTGCGCTGCCACAGGGAAAACGCAGGTGCCCGAGGGGCCGTGGTTTGCTTGGAACGAGGGGAGCCGGGAGGCGAGGAGCTGCTGCCCAGCTCCTGGCAGGTGGCACATTGCCACCTAGCTGGCATCTCCTTATTTTCCTTGCAAACCAAGGTCCCTTGCCAGCATGCTGCCTCATGGGGTGGGAATCATCCCCGGTGGCTGGTGGCCCTCAGGGACAGGCCGAAAGACAGAGGGAGGACAGTGACCGCGGCTCGGAGCTGCAGGCTGCTCAGCTCTGACTCAAGGGCTGCTTGTGGGGACCGCGCTCCTTTTCCTCCGTGCCTCCCCCAGCACTGCGTATGGCCATGGGAGGGCCCAAACAACTGACCCCCACCCCGTGTGCCCCTGAGCCATCATCCCAGGGCCCTGCATCAGGTGCCAAAGAAACACATGCGCACACACACACGGCCCTGCTCTCTCCAGATGCCAAGCACAGGTTCGGGCTGTCCCGGGCGATGTGGCTGGGCGGAGGATGAAGAGCAGCGGCACAGGGAGCCAGCCCCACATCAGTGCCTGCAGCCCTGCCAGGGGCTGGAGGGCAGGGGGCTGGCGGCTCTGCTCCAGCCCCAGCCCCTGCAGTGCTGCAGCGGCTGAGCCACATGGCCCCGGTGCTGCTGGACACCCAGGAACACCGGACTGGAGAGGTATTGCTGGGCAGGAATGAATTTAGGGGAAAACCAGACAAATGCTGCATCTCCCCAGGCAGAGGCAGCTCAAATCCTCCCAGCCAGTGAGTGAGCACCATCGCTTCTGTGCTAGGGGAGGGAAACCCGCAGGCAGGTGGGACAGACGGGAAGGAGCCGTTCTCCTCCCACTGGCCCTGCCGTGGCAAAATCCTGCACCTCCGCGGGGCTGCGCTGGGAGCATCCCTGGCGAGCGATGCAGGGAGCATCCTGGCCCGGCTGCGCCAAAGCAGAGGCCAGGGTGGAGACACGAGCGCCCGACACAGCCACGCAGACCAGCTCCCCTGCTCCGCAGCGGGCAGCTGATGGGAGCTGCCCCCGGCTCCGGCACCGCCATCCCCGAGCCCTTGGTCAGCCCCCCCGTCACCACCACGCCGCCACCCAGGCGGAGATGTGCAGGTGACTAATGCAGCAGCCCTGAATCACCCGCCGGAGGTGTGGGGGAGCTGAAAGACACTCCCCAGCTTAGCCGGTGCCTCCGGGCAGGCTGCATGAATCCCCACCCAGCTCCCCGGGGCCAGCAAGCCTTCGTCTGGTTTTGCAGCTTGGCTGCTAACCACAGCAGAGGGACAGGCTCCATCCCACGTGCTTGTACGCCAACAGAGGCTGGGGTCACCCCACGCTGCCCCCCGGCTGTAAGCCCCACCGTCCCCACTGCTCCCGCTCCGCTCCCAGCACTGCTGCGCCTCTGCCAGGGGAAAACCCGGCACATCTGGCAAAGGAGCCTCGGCAGCGTGGCTGACACCTGTTACACTGCCAGGAACGCTCCTCCCAGTGCCAGCCAGGAGGACGAACGCCTGTCGGCACCCAGCCCCCAGCCCCCAGCATCGCCGGAGCGCAGGCAGCAGCGCCCTTGGGTGCCCTGCGGCCCTGAGCACATCAGCTCCCGCGCACACCTCTGCCCTGCAGCCCAGCTGCTCCCATTCCTATTGCCAGGATGAGCAAAGGCGATCTGATAATTAGAGCAGCAAATAACCCAAATCCGGTTAAAGTCGCTGCTAACTGCCTGGCTGGGACAAACACGGCTTAATGGGGATGCTCTCCCTGGGTGCGCAGCGGCTCTCCTCCTCTTCCTCCCCCTAGGGGAGCGTGACCCCAGCACCGGGGCCGGAGGCAGGCAGCACCCGGGGGCTTGCACCCACAGCCCCAGCATCCCCCGGCTGCGGGCAGCAGGCAGCGCAGGGCACGCAGTGAGCACAGCCCTGCCTGGGGCGGTGCTCGGGGCCCGGCCCCGCTGGCAGCCGCCCAGCGGCCGGGAGCAATGCCCAGGTGGGGCTGGGACGTTTGGCACAAGGAAAGGCACCGCCTGCCCGGCGCGGGGCCGTAAACAGCTCGGCTTGGTGGGAGCTCAGCCCATCCCTTCCCCGGGGACGGGCGCGCAGCAGTGCTCAGCGGCGCTGATTTGCCTTCCTCGTCGCCTCCAGTCTGCAAACTTTGCATTCAGCCCCTGGCAGGATCTGGCCCCTAAGCGCTGGGCTGAGCGGAGACCTTGGTTTTTATCTGACCTGGAGGGAGGCGATGCTATCCCAGCCACCGCGGCTGGCAGAGCCAGACAGCAGCTGCTCTGCAGCCTGCAAGCTCCACCGAGCCGGGTGGGAAGGACGTTTTGGGTGGGGAGGGGTTAAACCGAGCTGCAAACACCTGCATCTGCCGGAGCCTGCTCGGAAGCCCCAGTCCCCTCCGGCGCGGGGCTCTGCCTGCGGCTGCCGGGCAAGGAACGGCAGCCGGAGTTTGCAGAGGGCGAGGGCAGAGATTTCCCGGCGGGTGCCATTGCGAACGGAGCGCCCGAGCCCGATGCGAGCGCGTATCGGCAGCTGATCAGCCGGGCGGCCGCACCACCCGGGCGGATGAAGCGAAGGCTCCGAGCCCAGCTGGCAGCCACCGGGGACAGGGAGCCGAGCAGGGACGAGGCAGGGAAGCGCCTCACCCCCATCGGCAAACGTAGCAACTGGTGGCTCTTGGGAGACTTCCCCAGTTTGGGTTCAGCGCCCAGCCTGGCTGCGGCAGGGACGCTCCCAGGGCCACCCCTCCCCGGGGGCAGCACCGCGGTGACAGCAGAGGGATCGTCACTGCTGCAATGCAAAGCCAGGGACGGGCAGCGTGGAAGGGCACGCGGCACGAGCAGCAAAACGGGGGGGACCAGACCCCAGACACCCCCCCCCCCACGCCCCTCAGCAAACTCCCGTGGAAACTTGGCAACTCACTGCAGTCGTCGGACTCGTAGCCCTCGGGGTCCACGGCCTCCTCGGGCGGGGGGCACTTGGCCGGCTGCTGGGCGGGCGTCGTGCCATACGCCCCGAAAAGCTGGTCCACGTCCTCGTCCTCCTCGCGGGNCGGAGATCTGCTTGATGGGTTTGATGGGGCCAGGGCAGACGTCAATAGCCATGTGCTCCTGGATACTTATGGTCATTTTCTCTCCTTTTCGGAGTGTCATGCATGCGGCTGTCGGCACCCAGCGTCCCCGGAGAAGTGCTCGAGGGAGCCGCGACGTTCCCGATGGGGGGGGGACGCGGAGGCAGGCGACGGGGAGGCTCCGCCGGGCACCCTACGTGGTTCTCGCGCCCTCAGCCTCGGCCGCCGCACGCATGCTGCTGCCGCCCGCTCCGGCGCTCGCGCAGCCCTGATCCTGCCAGCGCTGCCTGCGAACGAGTGAGCGAGACGGAGCGGCGGCTGGGAGGCAGGGGGTGGGCTCTCGGGTGATGTCACCAGCTAGCAACAAAGCGGCACCAGCAGCGGAGGAATGAGGGCTGTGGCTGGCCCTGGCCCCTTCCACGGCACGGCCACGGGGAGCGGCGGCCCCCTGACCGGCTCCCCCAGCTCTTCGCTACAGCTCGGTGCCCCCAGGCCCCTCGGAGAAGGAAGGTCACCACGCAGGGTCAGGTGCCCTGCCGCCTCACAACCCTGGTGCTGCGGGTTTGGGAGCAGAGCTGCCCCAGCCCCCGGGGACAGTGTTGCCCCCGCACCCCCTGGCTGTGCCATAGGGGTGCTGAGCCGCATGCTGAGCATACAGCCCAAGTTTCGCGCCCTGTGGCCATCACCAGCCTGCAGCAATGCCTGCTGGGCGTGCACCAGGGGCCGAAGCAGCACATGGTGCTTGCTCACGGCACGCCAGGCACGGCCTCTCCCGGCTGGCTTGTGGCTGCCGGCATGGAGCAGGGCAGCAGGCCAAGCATCGCAGAGTGGCGAGCGATGGGCTGGGGCTGCTGCGCTCCCCGGGCAGGGCCAGGGCCAGGGCCAGGCTGGCTGGTGAGTCCAGCAGCAGGGCAACGGGAGCACTGCGGCGTGCTCGGGGAGGTGTCTCCGAATGGGGCCTCCACTTGATCTCCTCCTGTGCTCAGATCAATACATCTGCGCTTCCACACAATAGCAGGAGTGGATTTTTGAGCAAGGATTGCCAGAAGAGAACACTGCGAGAACACGGTGCAAAACACTGACCACAAACTCACGCTGCATGTTGTAGGGGCAGCTCCGGCCCTGTGCCTTTCTGCTGGCTCGGGGGCAGTGGGCGTGCTGCAGGACACGCCGCGTGCCACGGCCATGTCCCGCCAGCCAGGTGACCTGGCAGCACGCAGAGCCTGCACCAACACAGGCAGAATTGCAGGTTCTTGCAGCCTGGCATGCACATGTCTCTTAAAAATAAAGCTTCACTCTTTGG
This sequence comes from Anseranas semipalmata, assembly GCA_013399115.1. Classification (NCBI taxonomy): domain Eukaryota; kingdom Metazoa; phylum Chordata; class Aves; order Anseriformes; family Anseranatidae; genus Anseranas; species Anseranas semipalmata. The sequence goes on from VXAA01001657.1 coordinate 27,213, forward strand.
AGAACTTCCCCCAAAACCCAGCAAAGTGACGCACAACCTCTTTGTCTAGTGAAAAATTCAATTTTTCATTCAGATTTTGGTAAATGTTAATGAACTTCCCTGACTCAGAACACACTGACACAAGGCAAAGTAACCCAATTTATTTCTCAACAGGTAGCAAACATTTCTCTCCTGAAGCATCCAAACTTGTCATCACTCCGTACCTAGACACGATGCACATGGATGCTCTGACGACCCGGGAGAGCCGCAGACGGCTCAGCCTCTCCTTCCTCCCTCCGCGCGCTTCCATTTCAAGGCAGCTCCTGCCTATCACGTGGAGGCGAGCTGCGCTGCTCTGCACACCAGCTCCAAGCAAGGTCCAAAAGTGAATCCAGCTTGGATTGAGACCATTTAACCCCCTTCCCACATCCCAGGACTCCTAGCACGTTAATGCAGATGGAAGTGCCACCTGCTCCACATTCACAGGGCGGGGGCTGGCGGCAAGGTGACGCTGGGACACAGAGCGCTGCCCCCAGGTCTGGAGCAGCCTGGATGCGCTCATGCACGCAGGCTCCATCTTTGGGCGCAGCAGCCAGGATGTGGTGCGGACTCGGGCAGAACGAAGCAAAAATTGGGCCTGATGCCCAGAAAATAACAGCAATTCCCTCTTAAGAAAGGGCAAATAAATAAATAACTAAAATCAAGTTATGTACGAGAGCCTAACGTTGTTACTGCCATTACACAGGCATCATTATTTCAAATGTTTCCTCAAAGAGCTTGAGACCCAAACAGGCAAGGATCATTTTGCAGGTCAGAAAATTGAGGCTGTGGGGATTGGGGTGAGCCCCGAGCTCTGCCCCCCCCCCACAGCACCGCGGCCGGGAGCGAGCCCCAGCAGCGCCTACGGGAGCCTCAGCTCTGTGGGATGCACGCGGGGATCAGAGCTGGGGAAAGGGAAAGGCGAGGCTGAGGCTGAGGCAGGCAAACTCCCTGCTGCCAGGGCAGGACTGGCCCCAGGGGAAGAGAGATCGAAAGAAACAAAAACAAGACTAATAGCCCAGATGGGAATATCTAGTCTCTGACTGATCCGAAGACTACTGAAAGCAGCTGGAGCCTTTCCTTACCTGTTAATGAGGCCCCACCTCGCAAGCCAGAGCAGCTTGCTTTTGATAAACCGCCCTTTCCCCCCTTCTCACGCTGCCTGAACACCTCCTCCCAGCCCTGCAGCAGCACAGGCCACAGCAGCAGGGCTGCGCAGCCCAGTGCGTGCCGGCACAGACCCCATGGGGCTCCCCTGGCCATGGGTGCCCAGCACCCGGGGCTCACGCGCAGGCTCGCGTGACGCCCGACCGTGCGGCAGGTGAAGGGACAAAAATAGCGGTGGGCTGGGAGACAAAGGCAGGGCTCGGAGTTGCAAAGCCTGTTTCCAGGTAAAGCCTTTAATTCCCACCGTCTGTCTAATGCCCTGGAATGTGGCTTGGTTTGATCCCTCGCCCTGCCGGGGTGATTCGGCGCTGCGGTGCCGCGCACGTGGCTTTCATCTCCCTGAGCAGCGCAAGCTCTGGCATCCTTGCCAGCCCCTGAGAGAGGCGTGATGGATTAAACGCCACAGGGCTGCTCCCAGGGGATGCCCCATCCCCGGAGGAAGGATGTATCCTTCAGAGAAAGCGAGATGGCCACCACAGAGTCAGCAGCAAGGCAAGACCAGGATGATGGGGATGAGCACGTGGCCCTGGCCAGCAGCCGTGTTTCGCCCAGCGGCACGCAAGTTGCAACGTCCTGAGCTTGGCACATGCGACGGTACATCACCAGCTGGTCCTGGGGTGCGGCAGCAGGGCCAGCCACTCACGCCAGGGGTGCAGGCTGATGTGCCAAAGGCATCCCGTAACGGGAGCTGCAACATGGGACGCAGGAGCCGTCACTGCAGCTCCAGCCCAGGCTCAGGAAGGATCCTGTCCTGGGACAGCTTAGACCCAGTTTCAGTGCTGTCCTGAACAAGGGGCATGCGCAGAGGCTTATGCACATCCCAGCCTCACCCCGTGTCCCAGGCAGAGCCATGCTGCAGCCCAGCTCCGTTAGGGAGCCGTCCTGCCAGCGCTGCGCAAACGGGGGAACAGGAGCCTTCCTGCTGCCAACAAAAAGGTAGCACGCAGATTGAACGTGCACCTGAAAAAGAGCCTGTCCTCGGTACACATTTCAACCACATCAAGCACTAAGCATCAAATTCTGCTGTCAAACTCCAGGTTTAAATCAACAAAATTGAGGGCTGATTCCTGTTTAATCCATTCCTTTCCAAATGGAAAGTACAGCAGCATGGCTGCACATCTCCATCGCTCATCAGGGATTCGATAACTGACCCCGTGGTTATTTAATACTTTGTCAGCTCAAAACCAAGCCTCTGCTCTGCTGGTGCTGCTGGGGCAGACAGGAGCCTGAAGAGCGCACAAAGCGCAGATGCTGAATTAAAGCCCCCGCAGAGGCAGCACCTCTGGGTGCTGCGCTTGCTGCTGGCAGCAGGTTTGGCAGTGCTTGGGGCAGTGACATGGGGCAGCATCAGCTGCACAGCCCGAGCTTTCTTTCCCCTTTTTCCCACCATTTTTAGGCCAGAATGGAAGCACAGCAGCTGCCTACGCTCTTAGCCATGTCAGGTGGCTGGGGACAGGGCCAGCCTGAGGTGGCTGCAGGGGCAGGACCAGGGGACAACATGGTCCCGCAGTGCTGAGAGCCCTCCATCCATTGCTGGCAAAGCTTGGCTGAGGCCCTGGAGCGCACTGTGGGCCCTACCTGGTTAAACACCCCCTGCATTTGCTAAATAAAGCAATAATAATAATGATAACGGGGAAACTTGGCTAAATAATCCTAAGAGGCTTACTGCAGGCTGTGCCGATTACGGCTCCCCAGCGGTGCCGCGATGCCGGTGCCCCGGGCCCCGCTGCTCCTCGGTGCGAGCCAGGCCCAAGGCTGTGTGCTCCCCCTGGCCCTGCTAACAACCATCATTGCACCAGATTTAACCAGCAATTACTAGCTGTGAACGAAATCACTGTGGTAAAACACAGCCCACATGCTATTGTACAAAGCAGACACAAACAAACCATCTCAGAAAGTCAGGCAAAGGGCAAATGAGGTTGAGAAAGAGCCCTTGCCCCCCAGGATATTGTTTAAGGTTCCCAGAGAGCTTATGGAACACCCAACTGATGGCAAGGGCGGATGGCGTCTTTCTCGCCAGCACTGTGCTACTGCAGCTGAACCTTCATGGATGCTTCCGAAAGGACAGGGGGCGGCAGGAAGGCATCTGCTCTCTGAGCGTCTCCAGTGCCTCTCAGGATGGGCCCAGAATAGCTAAACTTTTGGTAGGGCCTGATGTTTAATGTGTAGCATATGTTGCCATTTCGATGTGAATCCCAAAATAGTTGGGCGTTTTGTTTTGTAATTTTAAAGCACTGGTTTTTGGAGTCCCGGGAAGCGCACTGGTGGGCAGCAGCGCCCGGGTTGGGAACATGGGGCGCACACCGGGATCTGGGGTCAGCCCTCAGAGCCTTGCCAGGGCTTTGCCATCAGGGGGCCAGGCAGGGCCACCCGCTCGCACCGCGCCGGCTCTTCTCGCTACGTGCCTGTGAGCCAAACACAGACCCGATCCCTCGCTTTCAAGGGAGGGGAGAGCTCTGTGCAGCATCAACTCCTATTAGGCTAATTTTATCTGCTCTTGGTGCCTTTCTGAGCTGCAGTCAGTGTCCTCTGAGATTATCCAGCCGACTTGTCTCAGTACTTGCACCCTTTTACCTCTTCCCTCCCGCCTGGCTCCCAGCTGCGGCAGGATGTCAGCAGCACTTCTCGGGCTTTCCAGGTGGCCCGGCAATTTGGGCTCCATAGATGTCCAGGAGCAGAGTTAACATCAGCATTTAGGGCCTGGCCCTGTTGCCATGGAAATTGGTAGACTTTCTGCTCGCATTTTGGTGGGAGGAGGCATTTCGGGAGTCACCACTAGCTTCCAGAGTTAACGCGTGCGAAGCCAAGAGCGGGCAGAGAGCAAAGGGAGGGCCGCCCGCCCCGCGCTCCCCGAGGTTTCGGAGCCGGATGCAAGCAGAGGGAAAGGCCAGTGATAACCGGCAGCATCGATGCTGCATGCTGAGCTCCAGGGATTCATGAAATAACATCTTGGTTTTGCAGAATTAAAGAGCAATTTGGCTGCATTAAGAGAGCATTATAGCTGCTCCTCTCCCACGTACGCATCAGGCTAACGACATCCTGTCAGAAGCAATCCAAAGCCCCCGGTCGGTGCTGATGCTCGGTGAACGCACCCGTCAGAGCCCCGAGAGCTCCGTGCTGGCTGCTGCGGGTTGTCCTGCACGGCCCCGCACCGCGAGGCTTGGCCTCGGCAGGCTTCCTCCCGCCCCACTGGCAAACCCCAGCTTCAGGCCGAGATTTCAATAAGCAACCCATGTCAGACAAAACGAAAGGCAGCGCAAGATCTGCGGGCTGGCCGGCTGTGCAGCCTCGTGTCACCCAACCCAAGGCAAGGCAGCAGAAATTTCCATTCCGCCATGGGGAAGCCCAAGCACTTCCCAGCCCTGCGGCGAACCAGGGAGAACAAAACGGCAGAGCAAGGGCTAACCACCAGCCAAAAGACAAAGGGAGATGGAGGGAGAGGTGAACAAGTTTAAACCCAAATGTTATAATTACGCCCATCGGGGGGCACCTCCCAGGTCATTAAGCAGCCAGAGGAGTCACTAGATGGCCCTGCTAGTCCTGTTCATCCGATCACAGTGCTGGGTACTCGGCGATGCTGGTTTAGCTGCTCTGCAGGCTTTTGGCAAAGCCTGCTCCGAGCCTCCCTCTGGCAGGAAGGGGCTCCCCGGGCCCTCGGCTGGGCCCCGCACAGGACATTCCCCCAGCACCCACAGACCCTTCCTGGTGGCCCCAGGACCTGGGTGTCCCCTTCGCTCCCTGGGACCGGCTCCGCTCTCCAGTGACACCGCAAGTCTCTGCCTCAGCGTAATCATGCTGACAGTGATGGGTGTAAGAGCCAGGGAACCATATTAATGAACATCGTGTCACTGGATAATCATGACATTAGCATTATTGGATTAGAACATTTGCATAATTTGGGCACGAGTAGCTACCTGCACTGAGACATATGTTTACATGAATTTACATCTATTTGCATCCCAATGAAGCTCTTCTGACCACATCCTCGGCAGCTTTCTGGGTGACCAGCCATGTCCATTGGCAGCTCAAGCCCCAGAAACCATCCCCTGCTGCCAGGTACAACCCTGGGCCATCCCGATGCCAACACAACAGCAGCATCCCTCCTCCTCAGGGTGTCCCTCACCCGCTTACACCCGGCTGGGGTCACCCAGGCTGAAAGTGTCCCCTGATATTGCGGGCAGCTCTTGCCTGTGATCTTACCCCGTGATCTTTCATTCAATTACTTGATTTTATAGGAAGGGGGAGAGAGATTCAGTTACTTGATTCCTGATTTCTGAACATAGCAATATGGTCTCTGCATCCATGGGCCACAGAGGCAAAAAAAAATAAAAAATTCAAAGCCGCATTGCAACAATTCGGTGGCAACGTCAGATTTATGCTGCTGTAAGAAATAAGCAGTTTCCATCCTGCCCTCCTCAGCAGAGCTCGCGCCACCATTAAAGCAGCACGGTAATATCTGAGCGCAGAGCCCTGCAGCCCACCCACAAAATTACAGGGCAAGAGCCGGGCAGCGGGCAGCTGCCTGACGAAATGTCCCTGAGTGCTTTCCTAATGCGGCAGCGTGCGGGGAGCCACTGTGTCCTTCCGCAGGACTGATAATTATGAGTCAGGACCCACTGGGAGTGGGTCCCCAGGCACCTCCAGCCCCCCAAATTGCTGCCGCGCTCCTTCCAAATGCCAACACGAACCCAAAAGGACCAGCCTGTAGCATCCAAGCCATTTCCATAAAGACTGGGAGCAACCACCAGCCTCACCACCACCGAAAGCTTTGCAAATGGCAGAGGCTTATCTGCAAGCCTGTGAGACGCAAGCTTTTGGTCTGTTCACCCAAACAGACCGCGTCCGCTTGGTTTCTTGCTGCTTCCCACAGTTGAAGAAGCTGGAAAGTAGAGAAGGCGTTAAAACACCGCTCACTTGGGGGATGCTGCCCCTGTGCTCCCAGCATCGCGGTGCTGGATGAATCCCTGTCCCATCCCACAGCCCCGAGCAGCCGGGCTGCAGATGTCCATCAGCGAAGCAGGGAGCAGCCCCGTCGCTGCGGCACAGGGAAAGGGGAGGAATTTGGCCTCTCCCAGCTGGGCGCAGCTCCCGCCCGCCAGCTCTGCAGCCTCCCCGTGCGCCTTCAAAGCCTGGCATTTAGCATCTCTCTGCTTTAATGACCCAAGCTATTAAGTGAGGACATTTCAAAAGTTTAAAAAACCATGTCAAGACCCCTGGCTGGAGGGCAGCTGAGACGCTCCATGTGGCTTCAGTGAACTTTTATCCCGTGCTTTAACTAGCACGCACTGTATTTCACCCTGAAGTGGTGCTTAGCACCTGGAACCTTCTGGACTCACAAAGAGCATGAGAAATAGAGACAAACCCAGCTGAGAGGTCACAGGGACCTGATCTCAGTGGGAGAGAGCGAGAGCCAGAATTTCTGGCTGAAAAAGTCCTGCTCAGAGGAAGAGCACGTTTGCACATGATTGTGTCATTAGGCGCCGATGCCAACTGCTAAAGCCTAACGACTCCGTGCCACAAGCAGCGCAGGCGGGAGCCCGGCACCGCGGCAGGAGGAGGGAACAAGCTCACGCATTGCTGCCGGGACGGGGGGCAGAGCACTTACATTATTTATGACCGCGTAGATGGGATGCTGAATGCAGACCGCTGGGGTGTTTGATCAGCCCCAGGGCTGTCAGCGTGGCTCACAGCTGGAGGCACCAGATAACAGGAGAAAATTAACCCCCTTTCCCTCCCCTTGCCTCTCCAGTGGGCATCTCTCAGAAAAGAAAAAGGAGGGAGGGAAGCAAGCCCAGTAAATCAGCTCCACTGCTTCACAGCCTCTAACCCTCCTCCTCCTCCTCCTGCACTGCCAGCAAAGGCCGCAGGCAGAGCCCGGGGCTGCGGGGATGAGGGCTCAGGGACGCAGCCCCTGGCGCAGGAAGGGAAAGAGCCCGGCTGCGGTTTCCAGCTGGGGAGGACCAAGCACAGCCCAGCTCCGCTCCAGCCTCTGCCCTGCTCTTCCCACAAGCCCCACACGGAGCCAAGGTGAGGCAGCATGGCGAGAACAGAGCCAGTCCCAAATACACCACCGGGAGACTTGGCCCGCGCTGCAAAAAGCTGGGTCCTGTACGCTTCCTTCTCCACAGAGGCAGTGAAATGAGCGACATCTGATTTCTCCCTTTCCTTTCCAATCCTTTCGCCCTCCTTTCCCTGTATTTGAGGAACAGATGCACCCATTCATAACCATGCAAAAGAAAAGTGCACATTTGCCTTTCCGACTGCAGTGCAGCTGGTGAGGCACAGGAGGGAAAATTATGTTTTGTATGAATACACAAATTATCTGCGCTGATCTTATTACACTTGAATGGCAAACCGACAGCAAAAGAAAACATGAAAGAGAAAGGCATTGTTTGGGCTGTGTCGATGTAGCATCATTATTGTTTATGCTCTCCAACCACTCCATCATCCTAATCCCGCCATCTCCCACAGTGACAGGTCAGCAGCAGTGATCTGCTAAATAGCACGATACAGAAGCTGCCAGAATGAATCCGGGCAGGATGCAATGCCTGGGAGTCGGCAGTGCTGCCGGACACCTCGCCTGCAATCCCCTGGCAGGTCTAGGCCACGCATCCAATAACTCACAGACATTATCAGCGTTAAAAAGATTCACGTTACAGTGGTACCAATTAGCGTCGGAGTGCTAGAATACACAGGGGTGATATATAAACACAGGCTCAGGGACTCCCTAGCCCAAATCCTCACAGAGATGTTCTTATTCATCACGTGAATAACTCCCCAAAGCCCAGAGCAGAGCTGTGCAAGGGGGGGGCAGAAGGCAAAAGGCAGCTCCGTGCCCAAGGACCGTTCCCTGCACAGGACTGAGGTGCACAGCTCTGTGCAGGCTCAGCACCTTGCACTGGGGTCCTGGCTTCTGCTTTGTCGAAAGAGCTTTGCAGCCCCTTAGGACCCAGGTGCCAAGACATCCAGGTCCACAGAGGGCTCGGGCAGGATGGTGCTGGCAGCTCCTCCCCAGTGCAGCGGCATCTAATGAGCCCAGGTGACAGCAGCTAATGCCTCACGCCACAAACAGCACAGCAACTCCGGCAAGTGCGGAAAAACAATCACAAGGTGGGAATTCAAACAGCTCGCAAGTCACCTGCTATCAAAACAGGGAAAATTTGGCAAGTTTCCTACTTAGCACTTACTACATCAAGGCTGCTCAATGATGCTAATTAAACAGGTACCTCACCGACAGAGCCAGAAAGATTTATATCCTCCATTTGCATTTCTCAGTTTATTATTACATCCTCCAAGGCACCATAAGAATGGCCACAGTTCAATTGCTTGGAGGAGCTAATTTTGCATGAGTATCATTTGTCCATCGTTGGCTTGACCGCGGCTCACCCATGGCCCTGACCCAGCAGACCCTGCCCAGCTCTCTGCAGCGGGGCTCAGCTCTCCAGCAAGGTTTTCTCAGTCTCTTGAGCTTGGCTTCACCAGCAGAAAAATAAATAATGCTGGGCTCCGCCATTCCTCCCACCTCCCACATCCAACCCCTAAAACCAAGCCATGAAAGTAACAGCTCCAGGGCAGCTGTTACACGAGAGGAGTTGCTCCAACAGGACAGGACAGGCAGAGGGGAGGTCTGTCACTGCAAACAACTAGAAATGATAATTTCTCAGAGCTACCTCAGGAAGCAGCAGTCAGTCCCGCCGGGGCAGTGGGGAAGGAAGCACCCTGTGCTCAGCCGGCCCCGAGCAGCAGCAAGGCTCCGGTCCAGCCCCAGCCAGGAGGGGACTTGCTGAGAAGGGACGGAGGTGCTGCCTCTTTGCTGCATTTGATCAGCTGCAGAGTACCAGGGAGGAAAGGGGGTCTGGGGGCTGAGGGGAGGGCTCAGAGCACAACAGCTACTGTCAAACTGATACAGGCCACAATAAAAATACTTTAAAACTGCAATCCATCTCTTCTGGCAAAATATAAACACATCATGTACAGCCACTCATTGCAGAGAGGGAAAACAAGAGCAATAATCCCTCCAAGATTTTACGAACAGCTTCCAGTGCCAGACAGAAATCAGTGGAAGGAAAAAGAAATGCGATGGCTGCCTTCAAATAAATGCACAGAACCTCTGCAAAGTGCTGGGGGTGAATGCACGCAGCCATCTGCCTGCAAGGGACTTGAATTCATTTTTGCGAGGTGCAGAGCAGCACCCTCCATGCCACACGGCTGGGCTGGCTCTGTTTATTCTTTGCTATGAAGACAGTAAGAGGAAATATTTCCGCAGCACAAAGGCACAGAGCAGGGGTGCATGAGTATGTGGCTGCCTGCACACTGCCACACAGCACACGCTGTGTTCCTGTCTCCACGCTGCTGGGGAGGTATGTGGCAATATGATCATCTTGTGCCTCTCGAGCATTGCAGGCATTTCCAGTGCTACCTGAACGTACTGCTAATCAGCCACACCGGTCAGGAATGCATGGGAATCAACAGCTCAAGACAGAAGTCTCCCACGAGATACTTACCCGTCACCTGCCATCTTGCGCCTGCTGAACGCCTCATTATTTGATTGCAGCATCGGCCCTTCAAAAAAAACTTCCTTGAACTCTCCTCCGATCACACCCACCTGCAGGAACCAGGCACTCCAATCGGAAGAGCAGGCTCCATCGCCGAGAGGAGCAAAGCGATGGGAGCAGTGGCAGGGCAGACAGGAGGGACCTGGGCTGGTGACAGCGGCGTCTCACCAGCCCTCTGACCTGGAAGGGGACAGCTTCTAGCAGGGGTGCGAGGAGGAGGGAAGAGCAGCTGCTGTTGGGTTTTATGTTACAAATGAATGGCAGCGATCTGCAGAGATTATCTGGCATTTCATGTCAACATCCAGGCACTCTGTCTGATAGTCCGAGGCCATCCACGTCCGATTCATTAATGGCCAGAAAAACATTGTCTAACCACCAGCTGGTAGTCGATTTGTTTCAGGTACGTTGAACCACTACACAGGGTTCCCACAGAGAAAGGGTCCCCTTTCCCCTCAAACTATGGCTGTAAAAAGTAAACACAAACTTGGCAGTTCATGGCCAGTGTTTCCAACTCCGAGATCCCGCAGTCGACTTTCCCATACGCTGGCTGTTGTCATGGCAAGTGGAGGGGGAAGGAACACAAGAGGTGGTTAGTCCTTGACGTGCTCCATCCTTGGACTAATGGCAGCTCCCCAGCAAAACAATCCCAACAGCAATTATCGAGGCGCTTTTAAAATGGGAAAAGCAAAACAGATTAAAAAGCCATTTGAAACCTTGAAGCTGAATGCAGAGCGGGAGGAACACAGAGCAGCCAGGGCCACACACGCTCCACAAACAATGCGGAGAGGCTTCTCTGTAGGCAAAGCTAAATGGACCCCGATTGTCAAACCGGAGCGAGCAACAAGCCTTGGGAGGCTGCAGGGACAGCACTTGGCAGAATGACAGCCAGTGCTGCTTTATGCTTAGTGGTTACAACATGGAAGAACCTTCCATGGAGGGGCTGAGGAGCAGACCTGTGCCCTCTGCCAAGGTACCAAAGAGTGGCAGTAGACAAACGACAACTTTTGAGTGCAGAATTCAATTACACTCCAGCCGTGTGAATCACTATTCCACTAGCTGGATTATTTTCTTTCCTCACTGGAGCCAGCCCAAGGATTTGGAGAGTATCTGCAACCTGGGAATGGAATAAAGTTTTTACTGTGTCAAGAAGGGTAAGCAGTTGTTACAGAGCCAAAGCTTTATTGTTTCCAGTAGTAAAACACTACATAAAAGTTGTAAGGGATGGAGATGAGGACAACAAAATAATAAAAGCAACACAAACGATCAGAGTAGGCTGAGCACTATTCACTGAGCCCTTCTTGCGCACCTTGAGCCAACTAAAAAGGCAGTCAACTGGTGGAGGTTTGGGACAATATTCTAACCAAAGGTACAAAACACAAGCAAGAGAGATGCAACAAAGGGAAAGGAGATCTTTAATAGGAACTATGCACAGAGCTTAGTATGTTCATCGATCACATGTGAATGTCGCTCAATCACATTCTCCTGGGTTAGATCCTTCCCTCGACCCATGAGGAGCCTTTCCATAGATGGCAGAATGGTTCTGTTCGAACTCAGGTGGAATTACTCCGCAGAGATAAAATATAGAGATAAGAAAGCAACATTTCCAGTCTCACTGGTACAAAATAGCAGTCCCAAATTTATCTGAGAGTGTTTTATAAAACCTGGTCTCAGTTAAAAATCAAAATCATGCCTTAAAGCAGCACAGTAAGCCAGCAGGAATTAACAGGTTCTTGTGGAGAGCTGGAAACCCACAGCTTGGTAAACAGACTAGGAAGGGAGGATGAGGGTGAAAATATGACTAACCTGCCTGCACTGTCCAGGAATGAATCATAAGAAACACAAGGAGAGTTAGAAGTGACGTGTTCAACTTTAAAAACTCTCTCCAACTCAGTGTAGAGTTTGTGATGAGAAAGTAACAGGTTTTAAGAAAACCAAGTCATTTTTTAAGAGTCTTTTTCTTTGTCCTTCTTTTAAAGAATTAACTCAGGCTGGCAGGCCAGACTGTCTCAGGCACAGCAGCAATGACAGAGCGAGCAAGACAGCCTCTGTAGGACTGTCAAAAGCTCTAAGGCAACACAGGATTTTTCTGGTGGCAGAACACTTCTGAAATTGAAGACCCTACAGCTCTCAGAAGAAACAGCGTGACTTCAGCTCTGAAATCATACCAGCATTTCAGGAAAAGCTGACTTTTGGGTTTATTTTTTCAAAAACAGCTAACAAGTTTGGCATTACCCCTTTCAGCAATGTGGCTGATCAGAGTCTCAGTGGCCAGGTTTAAACAACACAGACCACAACACTAGAAGCATCCCTCAGTGGAGAACAAGCTCATCCCTTGCTCTCTTCAGTACCAGTGTTGTGAAACCCATGGTCAGAGGTTTCTCCTTACGCCACCTCAAGGAGCCCATGTCATCCAAAGGCTTTGTTTTCATTTGTCAAAGGGCAGAAACAGATCACGGAGGAAGAGCTGGAAGGATTTTCCCAGCAACCTGCCATGGTGCGTTAGCTGGAAAAGCAGTAGGGGAACCGTGCTCTGCTGGACCATATTCATTTAGAAAGAAAGTCAAGGATTGATTTCCGATCTCCTGTTAGAGCATTCCAGCACCCAATCTCATTTATCTTCTTACTGCAGCCATTTGTAAGAGCATATACTACATGCACACAAAGCGCCCAGCAGCAAAGGAGATCTGAACAAAAGAATAATAACCAAGGGAACAGACTGACATTAACAGGCATGAATTGCTTTTAAATCCATGACTTCAGAGGGAACTTTTTGGAATCCTTCATTTCTTTAGCAAAACACGGGTCAGATCCAAAGCTTTTAATAAAAATCCAGACTGATACTTGCCTAGCATGAGTTTTTGTTCAAGCCTTTAAAGATCTAATTGCTCTAGAGATTTCAGCTAATTTGATCTTTCTCATCTGTCAGGCCTTGGAGGAAAATTGTCCATCCTGGAGAAGAAGCAGGACTGGGGCACAGAGCTTTCCACAGTCTGACTCATCATGACACCATCACAGTCAGCCAGATGCTCAAGACTTCCAGGAAAAAAGGTAAAATACAGGCCCCTGTCCATGCAGCAGATTACAAGGTGTGCATGTGGGAGGAGAATCTGCAGAACTTAACAAGATAAAGTAATTTGAAAGCTTTTAGCTGACTTGGGTACTCAAAGGCAGCCAGCTGGGCCATGGGCTGGGGGGCGCTCTCCCACCAAGAGCTGCAGTGCACGCTGCCCATGACCCCACCGCCAAAGCATCGCCCTCACCGCAGGACATGCAGGCCAGCGCACAGCCAGGAGGACTGAAAAAGTCATTGCTAACTTCTCCAAGTGTTTCTTTACTCACTGAAGTGCCTCCCTGAGCCCTGCCAGGGAGCCCTGTCAGGGAGGGATACCTCAGGGGAAGGGAGCATCACTTCAGCAGCTCACTGGGGATGCCTCTACCAGACTCATACCAATTCAAACCAGAACAAAGATGACAAGACATACAAGGGGTGACATCCTGGGCACATGGGAGCCTAGTGCAAATCAGAGTCTCACCCTCACCCTTGGGTTTGCAGAGGGAAATTCACCCCTGGGTGAGAAGCAGTACAAGGGCTGTGGTCTCCTCACACCCTATTTCAGGAGCAGGAGGATGAATTCTCCTTTCTCCTGAAGACTGCAAAGCCAGGACTGTGAGGCCAGGAGCTGAACCGAGGGCTGAGTTTGGCAAGCCAGCAGAGGCAGCACACATTTCTTCAGCTCCAGGGAGCACTTTGCTTGCCCTGTCCAACAGACACACGCTGCACCCCACAGCACAGCACCCCTCTCCCAGCAGCATCCCCCAGTGCTTGTCGGGGCAGGAGGGGAAACCAAACCAAACCAGAAACCAGGTCAGCAAGGCAGGAAGGACAGGCAGGCACTTCCCCGAGTGCCATCGTGTTGCTAATGCCTGTGCAAGAGCCAGTGCCATAGAAGTCCCCGCCGGTGGCAGTTGTTGTCTAGAGTGAGGTCTACAGGAGTGGGCAAGGGTTGGATCCAGGCAAAGCATCTCCATCTTCACCTCCGTCAGCACCGGGTTCTGGTGTGAACGTACCGTTTGCCTTCAAAATAAAGACAGACAAAAGTTTTGTGTGAAAAGAAGCGAAGGGGAGAGACTTGACAAAGTTATTTTAGATTGCTTTTACCTCCTCAGTGTCATTTTAAGAGCTTCCTAAAAATAATAATGAAGAGAATGTCTGTGCATCATTACTCCACACTGTCAGCAGTCAGGGCCCATTAAACTTTATTAAAGAAAGAAAAGACAGGCAAATTGGGAAAGGAGGAGAAAGAAAGAGCTGTACTGCTGGTCCTCTGGTACATCGCCCCCTCAGACTGCCAAGTTAGACAGGGAGCTGAGCCTTGGCCCTCAGAGGTTTCCAAACCAGGTGACAGCACCCATGTGCCACAGGGCAGGTCCTCCCCTGAGCTTCCCACCCTCCGTGTGCCCGAGCTGTGGACAGCAGGCAGCCTTTCTGAAGGGGACACAAATTACTTCGGCCCCTGGAGAAACTGTTGGCAGTCACCAGGTCCGTGCAAAATGTTCAAGGCACGGGGAGTCCTGCAGATTCCTCCCACCAGCTACTGGCAAATGTCCCAGTTCAAAGATAACCTCCCGAGCCATAAAATCTCTAAATCTGTTTACAAAGACTCCAAAATCCAGACTTTTAACTTCTGTATTAGACTTCCCATGCTCTTTCTTTTATGCTTTGTTTTGAAAGATTACATCAACTATTGCCCTCAGTGCTTTGTGCAAAATGCTCAATAGAAAGCTGGAAGCGTGAGGAGTAAATGTATTGCAAAGGACAGAGAATAAGTCTAAGGACATGGGGACAGGAGGCCAGGCAGACTGTTTGATCAAAGACCAAAGCACAGACCTCTGCAGTGTGAAAGAAGGCACAAAAATAGGAGTTTCATCTTCAGCAGCAGACTTGTTTCCAGATATATTGAGTGAAAGAGGCAAGAGAATGAGTCTTTGTCATTCCTCTATTTTCAAGGAAAAAGTCTTCAATTTAAAACTCCATGAAGAATTACAGAAATAGTGAAAGTAATTTATTTTTTAGGTACTCAAGCCTTTATTCACTTAACTTCAAGGCAGACTCAAAGAGATGAAAATGTTTTGGTTCTACCACTTGAAGATGAAAATATTTTAATTCCTTAAAACATGGAAGGGGGCACATGCTTCTTCTAAGGTTCATATTTACAAATACATTGCACCTAATATGCAAACCTCAAATCATTTCCTAACGCTGTCACTACTGGAATACATGTTTTATTTATACATACAGCAGGATCTCATTTGGTGCTCTGTAGTACCAATACGAGAAGGCAGAGACAGCTCTAAGCCTCTCAGCCATGAATGCACAATTCAGATTTTTCACTTGTGGAAGAGGGACGACTCATCCTCCTCGGCAGAAGGAAAACTCAATCCTGTGGCAATGACAGCGAGCTCTGAGCAAACGGGGGCAAACAGGATGGGCCAGCAGTGGTGGGAGGCAGAGGCTGTGGGTGGGAGAGGGTCCCTCCTCCACATCTGACTCCAAAGACCCCCTTCCTCCTGCCCTGTGCCCTGGCTGCAGGCAGAGGCTGAAGGCAGGGGAGGAAGAGCAGGGGTTGTGAGTGCGGCTGCCCCGCGCGGCTGCCCACCCGTTCTGCCCCGCTGCAAAGCCAGCCCTGGAAGACGATGCTGCCTGGCTGGAGCTCGTGTCCACGAGGGAACAGGCTCTCTGAAAACATTTAAGCAACCTTCTTGCCAAACGCTGGAAAACAAAAGTCACTTCCCCAAAGACTGCCATGAAGAAAGTCATTAAAGAAATTACTATCTCATTCAGAGCCTAATTACTGTTAGGACAACTTTTTTCCTACATGGAAAGGAGTAGTTAGACCCACTGAGGCAAAACATTACCTCCTCATCATCCCTGAGGGAGCAAAACAGACATCTGAGGACCAGAAGGGAAGGAAAAAAAGAAGTTAATGCTTTCACTTCAAAGATGCCCTGAGAATTTCCTGCCACGAAAATAATGCAGGATGGCTCTGCCTGTCTCCTGTATTAACAGCTTGCATATTTATGAGCAAAAGTCGATGCCTACCCCAACCAGGGAGGCACTGAGCCACGGAGAGAGTGACACCACCTAATTTCTAAATCTAATCAATTCCTGAAAGACAGGGCATAAATCTCCCCAAATTAAGAGAGCTGGAAGCAGCATTTCCTGCCCATCTCTCTCAGCTCCAGACCCACTTCTCAGCTCTGCTCAGCTGCTCCCAGCATGACAGCCACAAAGAGAGCAGCCAGAGGAAGGCACCCAGAAGCAGCAGCTTTGCCACCCTTGGAGAAGGGCCCAGGTTGGACCCTCGGGGTCCCTCCAGCCACCCCAAGCTGCAGCTGCAAGCCACGACATCTCTCACACCCCACCAGGTGCTGCCATCACCGTCTCAGCTCCCAGACTCCGAGACATCGCTGTTTAACATGGCTCTATTTAACTGCCAGCTGCCGCACCGCTCTTTAAGTATTAATGATTTAGACAACACATTGGCACACAAGCAGAGATGAGGAGACTGTGATTTGCACTCAGATGTACGCTACTCATTAATTAGCTTGTCTTGTGGCTGTTTTGCCAATATCCTCTTTTAAGTACAAACTACAACTTTCTCCAGCCCCACAGCCCATGCCAAGCCCTCTCACTTTCCCTGCTTGCAAACCATCCAGCTGACCCACTGACCACCAAGCAGGATTCACCCGTTCCTCAGACAAGGTCCTCAGAAAACACTCGGTAACAGGGACCCACCAAAGCAGAACGTGCCACCGAGCTGAGGGGAGATCCCTGTGCTCTTAATCAACCCCCTGCAGGAGCCAAGCCCAAACTCAAAGATGTAATCTCCGTGAAAAGCTCTCCATGGACTAATGAAAACCACCATAACGTATTGCTGATTTCTCTGTTTATTTCTGTTTAATATTCCCTCTCTTTAATAAAAATGTTGTAATTAAGAACAGTGAGGATCTTGCTCTTTTCTGATTGAGGCACCTCTTAATACATCAGCTGTGCAGCCAGAGCAAAGGGAGTCACCTCCCTAGGTGGGGGCAGGTAAGGGGGAAAGGAAGATCGAGCTTTTCCATGTGCAATTTTCATTCCCTTTAGGATAAAACATTCTCCATCAAAACCAGTGCATGACCTTCCTATGTGAACTACATCCACCCCATGATGTTCAATGGAAAGGGAGGTGAGAGCCACAGACAGAGAGGGAGAACTAGCAGCCTTCTGAGCAGCTATCGCCTCAGAGCAGACACAGAACGGGTAAGGTTGGAAGGGACCTCTGGAGGTCATCATCTGGTTCACCTCCGGGAACTGGAGCTTCAGAATGAGAAGTTCAGACCCTCAGGAAATGATGCTTTTGAAAACATTTGAAAGCAGGTGATAAAAAAAAAAAAAAAAGAAAAGAAAAAATTGGCAGCTTCTCAACTCACTGCTCTCTTCTCCAACTTTGGCTCACGGGCTGAGGTTGCCTAAATCCCAAAGCAGCACTGACAATGAGTCATTTCATGACAAACCCCAGGCTTCATTATCTGCCTCACCAAACCCCAGCCGGAGCTGGAGCAACATGCTGGAAACCTGCAAACCTCTTCTTAACAGCTCCTTGTTTTCCCTTGGCTGTGCGACCATGCCATCGTCTCGGCCTTCAGGCTTAAAGAGCTCAGGACTGCGAGCAGCTGTGTTTGCAGTACCACTCCCTGTGGCCCTGGATTTAAGGATGCTAAATTGTTCTACAAAGTTGCACTTGAGAGCTGAATTAGAGCAGAGGTGAGAAAAAGAAGGAGAAAGAAAGTCACTGGTAGAACAACACCTGAGGTGCTAATATAAAGCAAAAATTGCTCCCCATACAGTGTTAGAAAGTTTCGGAGCCTTTCAGAAAAGCTGTAGCAAAATCTCCCTTCAATGTCCTCGTTCTGCAATTGAGGATCACCTATTTGAACGAGAGAGGATCTTTGCCCCTTGCTCTGCCTTTCTTTCAGGTCACAGCAGAGCACGGGCACTGTCCCAACTTGCTGCCGCCCCCCAGCACGCTCCCACCCAGCCTGAACGCAGCGGCTCCTTCGGCGGGGAGCCTGGGAAATAAGCAGCCCCAGCCGCAACGAAGGTCTTCACAGATATTCTCCAGTCGGCCACCCTGGCTTAACCTCCTTCTTAGCAGGATCCTCTCTGCATCTCAGGGGCTATTTTAACCGGGCTCAGGAGATTACTACAGCGCTCATTTTTTAAATATATGTCCCTGCTGCCTGTCATTTTTAGCTCTCTCCTGCCTAGCAAGGAGAGATCCCACTGGAAAGCACTGACCCCTTGTGCCAAGCTTTGCATAAATGGTTTTTGCTGGAAAAAGGCATTTTCTGCCTCTAAGATACTGTTTGCACTGTCATGGCCAGGTGGCAGCTAGTTCAAGTGGCTGGCAGGAAAGCTCCCAAGTGCTAAGCCCTGTATGAACACACCATCCAGGACAGCCATCGCCTGCTTCCATCCAGGCTTCAGCACAGTGATGTAGCACCAGCAGAAAATCCACCACCGGGGTCACACAGACCCCTTCAATCCCACAGAACAAGCTGCTGCTCCACTCCAGCAGGCAGCAGAGCCAGCACACCACAGGAAACATCCATCTCTAATGCCACAGTGAGCAGGGGCTTAAAAATAAACCACCCGGTCTGGGGCAGCACTATAATCCAGACAGAGGACAGGCATAGCAGAAGTACCACTCATCTGATTTGTTTTGCAAAAAAAATAATAAAATTAAAGAGAACTGCAAATCCCTAAAACTTGTGGAGGGAGGGAAGAGCACAGAAACAATTTTATGCTGGCTACTTCTAGCAGGAAGCGCGGGGAGGGGGACTGTGACTCCATGTTGCACTGAAGGATAAACCTGCTCTCTCTAATCCAATTTACGCCTCAACATGCACAGCACAGAAACGACTCGGGAACAAAAGGAGTTGCAGTTCACAGGGTGGCAGGAACGCGCTGGGGGGAGCAGCGCTAAACGATAACTTAAGGGGTTATTGAATAGATTAGCAGGAACCGGGGAGAGAACACATTTGCATCTCTTTCAGCTGCTCCAGATCAGATGTGATAGCAGCCTCTGCTCTCACAGTCACTTAATTGTTCCAAGGTTGTTGAGGGGGAAGTGTCCTTTTTTTGCACTGCGGAGTTCTGGGAAGAGCCATGCTTGGCTTTAAGAACCATCTAACATTAGGAAAAATTTTATTCGGTCTCATAAAACTGCTGGATTTCTGCTTTGCTCCAATAACAGCTCAGATCTGTGCTGCTGCCTCTGCAGGGCAGATGTGAGCTCCGGGCCCTTGTAAAGGGACAGACCCAGGCTACTGCTGCTCCCAGAGGTGGGTGTAGGCAGCTCCCACCCCAGACGATTACTCATGTTGCAGAACAGTTTCTGCACAAGGGAAAGAGGGAAGGAGCGAGCTGTAATGCTGTGACAGCACCTGCCATCAGCAAAGCAGCAGGGAAAGGCGATGCCGGGCCACAGCATTGCCAGGTGCACCCCCAGGAAGGCTCTGCTTAGAGGGAGGTCAGCCCCCCGCGCAGGGACCTGCCCAGACAAGGGTCAGCTTACCGGGGGCTCTGCTGCCAACGTCGCTGTCGTGCCCCTCGGCCGGCTGGTCGCTCTGGCAGCTCTCTGTGGCGCTGAGGGCAGCCCCCTGCTCGCTGCCCAGGCTGCTGCGGCTCCCCGAGAGGGCAGGGGAGTGGTGGGCGCTCCCCAGCACCCTGCCCGTGGGCCGGCCGGGCTCCCCGACGGGTGCTGCAGGGACACAACGGAGACAGGCTGCTGGTGGAGGGAGAAGCAGGTGCAGATGCTGGGCCAGGTTCTAAGACAGCAGAAGCCTCCCCGCTCCCACCCAGGCACCCTCGGGAGCAGGACCTAAAGCCCAGTTCCTGTGCTCTGCTCCCAAACAGGGACCAGCGATTCCAGTGCTACCGGGTCAGGTGTGAGGAGCTGGCCGCAGGCGGCTGGGAGCAGCTCTCGACCACAAGGGCAGACCCTGAGAGGCTGCAGGGAACAGAGCGACCCACGAGCAGTTTGACCCATTGCTGCTATTCGAATGAGAACAGACCAGACCCCACCTGGCCCAGCGGGAGCTCGTGGGCTGCACCAGTGCAGGGCAGCCAAGCGCTGGGGCAAGACCCACAGAACCAAGAGCCTCACGTTCGAGCACTGTTCCCTCCCCACCCTCTGGCCACAGGGACCAGCAGCTCCTCACCCAGTCCTGCTTGCTGCTTTCTGGCTTGCGAGCCTGCTGACCCCGCTGGCAAGGGCTTGTCATCCAGGCTGGAAGAACTGAGCTCCGAGTCGCTCTCACTGTCGCTAGAAACCACTGCAGGAAAGATTGGGGGGGAGGAGAGGAGAGAGACAGTTATTCACAATGTTCATAACACTTGCAAAGAGGGTGCCAGATGGATCCAAATAAAACATGAACAAATGCTGACTTGATGATCACGTTCTCCCTCTCCAAAAAGAGCCCTACCTGCAGTTCCTCCACAGCTGTTTGCACTTCCTCTCAAACATGACATGCTTTTACTTTTTCCAGATGATTTACGGCTCAGCCGCACACACCCCAGCAGCGCCAGCACCTGGAGCAGGTGCACAT
Source organism: Anseranas semipalmata (assembly GCA_013399115.1). NCBI lineage: Eukaryota > Metazoa > Chordata > Aves > Anseriformes > Anseranatidae > Anseranas > Anseranas semipalmata. The sequence continues at coordinate 47,606 of VXAA01001657.1, forward strand.
ACCACCAGCGCTTCCCTCCCAGTCCCGCCTGGGATCCCGGGGAGCACACTGCTCGAAGAGGGACTGGCTGCAGATCCAGCCCTGGTCTCCTCTTTCAAGTGCAGCAGGACCCCTGTGGAGGCTCCAGGATCCATGAGGAACGCACCAGATAAATACTAAGCGCATCAAGCAGAAAAACCCTGCAGGGACTATATGAAAAGCCAACCTTATTAGCCCATCACCCATTCAGCAGATGCTCATCCCTATCAGCAGGCTGCCCGGAGCTATACTACTGCTGTGTCCCCAAGGCTTAACAGGCAAGGGTCTCTCCTTTTCCTCAACGAGACTGTTTTCCCATTTCAAGACCTCATTTATTTATTTATTATTTTTTCCTTGAATCCTAGCCCTAATCCTGCTGCTTTCCACCCTCCACAGTTTCCACAAGAGCTGCAAGAGCCTCGTTTTGCCAGACACAATCTGAGGACACTCCCCAGGCTGGCTCCACTTTTCCATGCAATTATACGAGCTCTGCTCCTGCTTATACCATTACAAAAGGTAACTGGGTGCCAGCTGCAGCTGCCCGGCCTCACGGTGCTGCCAGGAGCAGGCGGGACACGAGTGTGGTGGTATAAGGTGACAACACTGGGTAGCAAAGTCAGCTGTCAGTTCCCCTCTCTCCATCAGCACTAAAACTCCCTACACGTGTGGGCAGAGCTACGAACCCTTTAACACTACCCAGGGCACGAGGGCTGGTAGTCTTCCTCTCGCACAGGCAAGCACAAGCTGTCCAACACTTCTGCCAAGGACCTCCGCAGACGCTCCTGCATTCAGGCAGCAATCTGTACTATACAAAATATTTTATTAAAAAAAAAATTAATACTTAAAATAGCTCCTTTCTGGAGTTAACATCTTTGAGGATATTAAAGCCGGCTGCCAGTGTTATTGCAAAGCGTTACTGAGCTGCCCTGGCAGGCAGCTCACACACGGTGGGGAGGCAGGGGGGCAGGCTGCCGGGCCCCCCGCTGCCTTCCCCCGTGGCACCGGCTCCTCCTGTGCCCGCAGCCCACCCGGGGCTGGCCCAGCCGCCCCCTCCCTGGCTGCCGGCACCATCCGAAATGGTGCTTCTCACCTCCTGGCTGCGCTTCTGGCTTGGAGTCCTCAACGCAAAGGTTTGGCTTTGGGCTTTGCTGCCTTAAAGACAGCTTCACCACTTCCCCAAAGCTTCCTGGGAGAGGCAGGGGACTATATATAAACACTGTTACTAACAACCCACATGTACCAGGCTCTGCTACAAAATCCAAATCTCGGCTGCCAGAACCTTTTTGGCCATCCCATTGCCCAATTCCCTTGGCAAATGCACTCCTGTCCCACTTGGTCATTTTTTTTTTTTTTTTGTCCTCCTCGATTCACAAAATCCATTGCTTTATAACAGCTCCTTCCTCCCTGCATCCTTTAAAAATGCTGGAAGTAGGGATTTATTTGGAGAAGGCCCTGATGAATCAACGGAGGTGACTTTAGCTGCCTTCCCTTCTGCCATTCAGCAGTTCAGAGAGGTCCAGCACAAGAGGAGAAAGATATTAACGTCATGGAGGCACTTGCACCACAGGAGCAGCCCTGTCTGCTCTCATTTCCTCTGCTGCCAATAAGAATGTGTTTTACCCACTGCACCAATGTTTCCCTTTAAGGTAATTTTTCTCCCAAAGCTCCCAGACCTTCTGCTGGCACTTTCCAGAGCCCAGAAGTCGTAAATCTGGTGTTCCAGCAGTTGCTGATATATCAATAAGAGTCGTTGGACGGCTGTACTTTCAGAGAACATAACAGATTTATCCCTCTCCATCTCCAGCTGACTGAAAAAGCTCATAAAAAAAAATATGCCGAGATCAAGCTTGCAGGAAAAGCAATATTCCCATGGGGCTGGGTCACTCGTTGAGGGCCCAAGCCCCCCCGGCCACTGCTGTGCTCCCTCCGACACGCAGCTCAGCCTCCGAGCCGGAGGTGCTGGAGCCTGGCAGCACGGGGAGAGCAGAGGGCAGCTGGGCTGTGAACGATGGGTTTTGTTCCCACCAAAGCATCCTGCAGAGCGCAGGGACGTGTCCAAGCAGGAGGAGGGCACCAGGCCCCCCTGCTCTCCCCTTCAGGAGCAGCACTTGTGTAGCTTCAGCGCTGCCCAGGCTTGTAGAGAAGCTGGATGACCCCGTGGTGCCTGCAAGGTGTGTGAGCTGCCCCAGCACGCTGCCTCTGCTCCAGTGCTCGGGGACTCAGCCTCCAGCACCAGACAAACCCACAGTGTCCCCTGCGCAGCCACTGCTCCCGTGCCTCCAGCAGCACCGAGCCCAGCACGCCACGCTGCTTGGCACAGGGACCGCAGCACATTGCGCCGGAGAGCGAGCGGAGCTGCAGGCAGCCCTCATGCCAAGCAGTGCACTAGCTTCGGGATCATACTTCTTTCTTCCACCCGGTTGCTTCCCATTTTTCTGCAGAACTCGGAGTTCAGAGGAAGCAGAGCCCTGCTGCTTACTGCTCCCCACCCCCTGGGGGCCCCGTCCCACCTGACCCGGTACAGAAACCCACCCACATTCCACCACATGGAGCAGAGCTGCTCCCCAGCACAAGAAATATTACTGCTCTTCTCCCCACGACAATACATTCTGCCTTAACTAATCGCAGGGTTCCCATGGCAACTGCTTGTTTATTACAGAAAAACTAAAGGTAACGGCAAATCCCAGCATTAGCGAGCGCGAGAGAAATAATGGGTGTGTAAAAATAAAACTTCTTCCTGGTGGGTTTGGCTCTCCTTCCAAGAGGCACGTTCCTGCGGTCCCTCGGTCCCGCTGCAGCAGGCACAGCGGAGCAGCCGCTCCCTGGGCCCTGCGCTGGTCCCTTCCCCAAAAAGGGACACTTGAGGGTGGTCCTGTCCCTGTTGGAAGGCAGCTCCTGGGTATGGAAGGGACACCCGCTGCTCCTCTCCCCTGGGCTCTCCAGGGGACATCCCTACGCACGTGCTGGTCCCTCCTGGCTTGAAGCCTTCAACCGCTGCGAGCCGGCAGCCTCGGGGCCTCAGGAGCAGAGCGCTGGGGTGAGACGCGGCCGGCCAAGGCAATGGGAACCCCACCGAGAGCAGCCTGCCAGAGCCAGGCATGCTAAATGCCAGCGCTCGTTCCCGAGAACATCCTGCTGAACAAGCGGCAGGGCTCCGCTCCGTGCTGAAGGGGACGCGTTCAGGCGAGGGCACGCGAGGCGTTCGCTGACACATGCTACCAGCCGCGCAGGGGCGAGCCGTGTCAGCCAAGGCCTTGCCAAGCTCAGCCGCGACCGTGCTGGCAATATCACGGCTGCATCCCGTCCACATTGGGAAGGCCTGCCCTGCACGTCATGGGGGCTTCAGATGACAAACAGCAGAAGCCCCAGCATTGGCAGGTGTAAAAGAGTTAAACAGAGGGGTGAGATGTACAAGCTCCCGGCTTCAGGGATGGATTACAGCCAGCAGTGCCCATTGAAAGCCGTCCAGAGGACAGGCAGCCTAGCAGAGAACGACAACAAGGGAAGAAAGCACCAGGAAATAAAACTATAAGTTATTATTATCCCACCCATAAAACAGCAGCCAACCAAAAATCAGAGTACGGGGAGAAAGGCAGCTCATCAGCCACATCAAAGCCTACCAAAGGCGGCTGCACTGTCCTCTGCTCCTCTGCTGCTCCTGCTGGTATTTATGGGAAGGCACTCCCCCAAAACAAGACTCAGCAAAAATGCAGGAGAAGTCTGGGCTCAACATCTTTGACTTGTAGTGCTTTCTGCATCATGAGAACAGAGAATACCTCATCAATCAGTTCATTTGCTAAGACAGCCCCTTCCAAGTGTCTCCTGGAGGGAAGCACAACCATCTATTGTTGATCTAATTTGTCTTTAATTACAAAAGTTACAGTCAGGCTGGGACTGCTTTCCTAGCTGGGGCCTGAAGAGAAGACTTGTAAACCTGACCCTCCTGAGTCCTCTTTATTAAAAGGTTATTTCCCCCTGCAATACTGATAAGATGTAGCTTGATGTGGAAGAGTGTATGCTGCTGGTACACTGGAGAGGTCTTCTCCAATTGAGGGGATCTAATAGCAAAAGACAGAACGGGAAAGAGGCCAGACAGATCTGCTAATCCACACCAGCAAGAAATGAACAGAAATCAAAGCGGACTGGCAGCAGTTTTAATTCTGCAGCATCCATCCACTGCTGTGCTAATGACCCTGACTGCTCAGCTCCTCAATGCCGTGCTGTTTCCCCCCAGCTGACTCCAGGCACAGCACTGGAGTGGGTGTATGAGCAGTGACAGGGCGGACAGATGGAAGAAAGGGGGGGAAAAGCCCTACAAGGCAGCCCTGTGAATGGGATCTGATACGGCAGTGATCCAAGATGCCACATGTGATACATCGGTCTACTTCAATCAAGGTCTACCTCAAAGAACAAGGATGTGAGCGCTGAAGCTGATAAATCTTCAGGCTTGTCAGTGCTCTGGCCCCAGCCCTGAACAGGGCTAAGTTAATGAACAGCTTCTCTGAGTTGCATTTAAAGTACAACTCACCTTGAGCTCTCCATGCTGCAAACCACAGCACCCTCCCCAAGTCCTGGGGAGGGAGCTTCACCCTTTGCCGGTCTCACCTGCTCAGGGGCATCAGGCACAAGAGAACAGACAGCCAGCATGAGCTTGCTGCTTCCCACCAGCTGCAGAAGAGCATCTCACTGCCCACGTGCTCCAGGCTGCATTTCTAACAGCTCAGAGTGGCTTGAGGTATCTGCCCAATGGTGCCCCTTGGAGCAGCAGAAGCAAGGAGCAAGCAGGTCAGGGAAAGGAGAGAATGAGACCAGCCTTCTGCTGGCCTTGGCTGCACAACAATGTCCATCAGCAGCACCATCCGATGCGGTTCGGCAGGAGGAGTATTTTGGGCTGCGACTGCAGACACACATCCCTAACTTGGCAGTCCCAGCAAAACAGTGGGGCTGCAGGGAACAGAGGAAAGCAAGGGTGGATCGAAGGACAGGGAGTCCATCAGGACCAGGACTAGCCTGGCCTCCACCAGTGTGCACTCAAATAACAGTGAAACCTGAAAAACATGCCATGGCCAACAAAACCCACCGTTGCTTACATAGGAAACGCACCACATCCTGAAGGCCAGGGCCTTCTCCCTGCTTGCCTCCTGGGCAAGGAGCCCACAACCAACCTTTGCCCCTGGCCCAGGTGAAGGAGCGGCTGGTCCCGATGCTCTCTGCCTCCGACACGGCTGGCTCGCTTTGCCAAGGCTGCGAGTGCACCTCAGTGGATTTGCTGCTGCTCTTCAAAGGTGTGATGTACTTGGGCAGCCCTTTGTAGAACCAGGCACCAGACCTCTTCCAAACCTGTTGGAGACAGAGACACAACCAACACATTAAGCCTGGGCAAACAAGTATTGCACTGGCTGGAGGAGCACCAAGTCCTGCCAGACCTCTCCCTTCCCAGGCTGGGTCCCTCAGCCTCTGTCCCTTTATTTGTGAGGGTCAAAGACCCGCAGCAGCAGGGGGACACAGTGGTCATACCTGGACACCCAAAACGCTGTCTTGTGAGTTACTGAACAGCACAACCTTGGCATTCATTTCACAGAACAATTCAAGCCAAGCCAGATCTTTAAACGAGTATGCTCGAAACCCCCGGAACAAGAAGAACACTCAAATAACCTGAACCTGCAGCAGGAAATGGACTGAGAGTGCTAAACTGTAATATCTCCTGTAAGAACGCCCTCTACTCTTCAATTTAGTTTTAATGCAGCTTATGATGAAGGAGCTCTATTAAGTATATTTAATATAAAGCCTGCTGTGAGCCAGAGGAAGGGGAGAGGATGGCAGCTCAGACAAGGAGAAATGGTCTCCAAAAACCTAATTCTTTTGTGCCTTCCAGCACTCTAATAATGAGCTAATGAGACAGTCAGGGCAAAAATAAGTTAATATAATAAAAATATTACTTTGTATTTCATGCAAGGGGATAGAAACCTTGCACCTCTGTTCAGTCAAGGAGACCGTGTTTCTATTCCAAGTTCCCAAAGCATTTTACATGTAGTATTACCATGATGGCAGTGGGTGTAATATCCCTAATTACAGCAATAAGTTTGCAACTTGCATTTTAACTCCGGGGCTTAATCAAAGCAGAGGGCAGTGACAACACCTGGCCCTCATGACAAGCTCTTCTCATGCAGGCACAAAAAGCAGGACACCACCGCTGCCATTTCACTGATGGGAGGAGGTCACTCAGCAGGTTGCCCGGTTCTTAATCCACAGCCATCAATGCAGAGAGCTAAAATCTCTGTGTTCAGGGTCTTGAAACCCAAGTGAAGGCAATCTGAGTTCAGGGGGGAGCCTGGGAGTACGCTTTTAAAAAGAAGAACACCCAGCAGAAGAAAGCAGAGCAGCACCATGACCCAGCACACATAGCAGTTACTGTAAGATTGCAAGTCAGGAGCTCGCCAGCACCGCAGCAGGATCTGGAAACCAAGAGGTGCGAGCGCCCTGCGATTACGCCGTTTTCCTGCTCGGTAGCAGCCCAGCAGGACGGCGAGGCTGCCATCCAAGCAAAAAGCTAGGAAGCCATTTCCTTAAGGGGGAGAAGCCTGCAGCTTTTTCTTCCACAGAGGGTGCTCCAGCAGGCAGAGCACTTTACCCAGCCCCTTCACCAGCATGCCAACAGCCCAGGCAGTGACCCCGCACAGTCCGGGCACAAGCTGACACAGCTCCCCCCGTCCCCTCTGCTAGCACATAAGGGCTGTGCAGCGTTTGGTACAGCTTGTGCAACAGCACTCAGCAGTGCAGCACAGAGACCTCGGAGGAACGTGCTCTGCTACCCTGGCAAAACCCAGAGTCGGGAATGGCAATATGTTTTAAATCTGGGACAGACAGCTCTACGTGGAGCCCACCCACTGCAACTCAGGTAACACACGATGCAGCAGCTGGTGGCGGGGTAAGCCCCAGCCTCCCCTTCAGGGAGGCACACGCAGGGTGCAGCGGGCAGAACTGGGGCTCCCGCAGCCAGGGCGTCCATGCCCGGTCAGCGCCGTGCCGCAGGAGGGCGCGTGGTCCCCTGCCGCACAACGGGTGGCTGGGGCATGCACAGCTCCGCTGCACAAGCTGCTGGGCAGGAAGCAGCCTTTCTTTACAGCCGTTCTCCGAACAGACCTTGCAACATCTGTAATTTAATTTGAAGCACTGAAGAGACCTATTATCTTCAGGCGAACTACAATTTAGGCAGACCATAAAACCAATCAGACACAGCAAGGATTGCGGTAGGAACAGGCTGGTCACCTCCAGGTTTCTCCTATTACCCCCAGAGTGAGCCCAGTTAGAGAAAGAGTTAAACAATATAACACACCCAGCTCTGATGTGGTAATACTAACATAAAATTGATTCTATGCACACATATTCCTTTTAAATGGGTGCTTCTAATAGAGTTTGGTCTCATTACAGCAGTACTGAAGTTGTTTTGAGATCAGCTCTAAAATAGCTGCAGCTCCACGGGAGATAATAATCCCGTACATCTGCTCCCCCCAGGTTACCAGCACACCCCATCCAAAACGACCCACAGTTCACGTTCTATTCTGCACTTGCGCATGCAGGTTAGTTTTAGCATCCCTGCATCAAAACAAATCGATGCTGCTGACTGCTACTGATGCTAGTTTCATTGATTGCAAGAGTGGCCCAACAGCAAAGTTCCTGCGAGATTTTAAATTAATAAATCTCTAACAGTGCTTCAAAGACAGAACTTCTGTTTATTAGCAGGTGTTTGCTCTTTCCAAGGAGAATAGTTTTGCTCCCTTGCTCCCACCAGTCCTGCTGGCACATTAGGGGAAATCCTATCCCAGAGCAGCCTGAGTTTGGGTGGAACCAGAATCTCATCGGTGAGAGTGACAGCCTGCCACTTCCAGTTTCTTGCAAAAACAAACAAACAAACAAACAAAAACCAAACATTCAGCATCCCCTGCTCTGAGGGTGCTTGACAGAGTAAAGACCTGCATCAGCCCTACCCCAGACCAGGACGCAGAGGCCCAGCGCCCGGGAGGAACTTGCCGCGGTGGCTCAGGAGCAGTCCCGCTGCTGCTCCCCAGCAGCCCAGCCAAGCACAGCAGAAATCCATGCTAAATATTGACTTCCTTCAGGCTCCTGTCCTTCTGCCTCCCCTGACACCTCATCTACCTGAAAGCAAAGTGGAGGAGGATGTGGGCGAGAGGCGCTACTTGAGCAAGAGACTCTTTTTATTATTTTGAACCAATTTAATGGCCATGGCCATGACAAGTCCAGAGAGCTCAATGCATTTTGCAACCCTGACAATATTCCTATTAAAATTGCATCAAGCCACCAGTACAAACACAGGATGAGACTGTATTCAGACAGTCAGAAGCAGATGCATATTTTATCCAGCACATTCAAGTGCAGCCTGTTAATGGGACCTAACGGAAAATCACTGGGCCTGGGTGAGACACACATTACTGCTCAGACTTCTCTCTCCTCTTCCCCTCCTCTCTGAACACGCAAGTGCCAAAACAAGCTCCTAAACAGAGACAACATTAGGACTCACTGATCAAGAGACAGGACCGCAGCTGAAGGAATCCTAACAAACGCTTGCAGCCCCTCCAGCCAGCTGCTGCTAGCCCCCCAGGAGTTAGCTTCACCAAGCCATGAGCCCCCCGGACAGAGAGGCTTGGAAAGGCTCCTCCTGCAAAGCTGAATTCTGCTCTGCCCTCCGCTGCTCGCCGTGCAGCAGCTGTTCTTATTGTGCAGCCCGGGTTGGGCTGCGCGAGAGGAAAACAGCTACCTTCAGCTTCCCATGCTGACACAAGCGTTATCAGCTCAATCCCTCAGCAGCCAAACAGCGGGAAGCAAGTTCTCGTGGGTTCGACGCTTAATGAAGAGAAAGGCACCTGCAAACGCAGCTACCCCGAGCAGACGTCGTTGCCATTGCCCTCACGCAGCACACGCCACATGCTCGCTTTGTCCCAGCTCCACACCACGGCTCTGGCACGCTGCAAACCACTGGCAGGGAAAAAGAGAGAGCGCTCCTCAGCTTCGTTATTTGCATTCATCTGCTTTTCCATAACACAGAGATTTCCAATTACATTATTTACAGCAATCTGTTGTCGACTCCCACATTCAGCACTTGAGGATAAAGAAAATTAAAAGGCAGTGAAATTGCTGTTCGGAGCTTTGTTTCCGGAATAGCAAAATGTATTGCACCTCTGACCCCAACGTTTCTCAAGCTGCAGTGGCTGCCAGCCTTCAACGATTTATCATTCCCCTCTCAATCAGGCCTCTTTTTTCCTGTGGCTCTATTCTAGAGGACACTATTTTGAGTCTAACCACTTGCTACCACCCCCCAAAATAATATGGTAGGCTATTGATGAGTTCTCTGAATTGCAAACAGGTGCACATCACTTCGATTCAATCCAGAGTCACCCAAAATAAACACTCCTCTCCATCAGCACGGTATTTTGCCAAGAAATCATCATGCCAGGCAGGAATAACCCTGGGCTATGCTGGTTTATAATGTTCAAAATGGTATGAGTGTACATGTGAAAAGGGAAGCCCTGGGGGCAAAAAGGGAGGAGACGATTCCATTCTTCCAGTGCAGTAATCTTCTTCCTCTGCATGGTTTATTTTGATAAACCAAGAAATGCAGCCAGCCATGAAAATGTCATTTAGCGGAGAAGAAATTAAAGGGAAAGTGAAGCAGAGGGGGCAAATTAAAACTTTAGCAGGTCCCTGATAGCTGACACACTCTTTCATATTCGATGGGGTTTAAAAAAAGCTATCTCCCCCCACCCTACTTAAACTGTTTTCATTATCACTACAATTTTGGATGTGTCAATTCAAATGTAAATGTGCATGAACGCTTCCAAGAGGATTTTAATTACGATGATAGCATCGCTAATTATGGATATAAAAAAAATACATATATAAAGTGGTAATTCAGGAAGGTGCTTTGCACAACCTGGTGGTATCAGTCAAAACAAGACTGTGCAGAGAGTTAAATGGCTGGGCAGGGATCTGACAAAATGCAGCAGGTCCCATTTCCCCTTCAGGCCAGGAGGTGACGACAGACTTCAGCCGCACGCGACTGATTCAACGTGGGCATTGCTGCCCAAGCTGTTATCCCGCTCACGCGCTCTGCCAGAGGCCTGGCAGCAGGGAACCATTCCTGCTGTATACATGCCCACCGCAGCTCCTCCCCGGCAGTTCTGCTCCTCTGACAGCCGCTGCGTTAAGCCCACCCGCGCTGTGTTTCGCTGGAGGACTTGCTCCCTTTCTGCCCTGCACTCCCGTTCCTGCGGGTGCGTCACTGCTTCACTGCCAAGTTAGCAAATAGGCTCGCTACAAACCCGTGGCCAACATTTGCTGCAATCAGGGATCAGCCTCCCTGAGCATGCCATGGGATCTGATATGTACGCAGACACAGGCCTGCCCCAGGAGGATCAGCCCACTGGCCCTCTGCATTCGGTCTCCAGAAAGGCGATGCAAGATGCACAGCCAAGGAAGGCAATGCAGTACATCAGGGAGGGAAGAAGGAAGGTTCTTGCCCTTGAAAGTAAACGTGAGCTTGATTGAATTTGCTCCTACCCTCACTTGCATGAGCAATAAAACCCAATCCACACCTGCTTTTAACTCCCCCACACTGAGATGTTGCAAAGGAAAATGTCCACAGAAACCTGAAAGAACAAGTTTTTTTTCAACAGATGCTTCTGCAAACAGATGGGACAAGTGGAATCTCCAAAAGGCCAGTCCTGGCTTAAAGCAGATGAGGTCTATCCTATATCAGGAGGAAGAGATGCACTTATGATGCAGGAGTGTCTGCTAGTCCTTGGGGATGTTCCCTTTGCCAGGAGGAACATCCAGGCTCTGTCAGGTCCCAGCCATGTGACAGTACACCACTTTCCTCCTACCACATCTCTGGCAGCTCGGAGACCCCCACCCTGCACACACACATCACACTCGGCAGCTCCAGTGCTGCCCAACACGCTGTTTTGCTTCTGGATGATTGGGACACAAGCAGCTGGCAGAACCCATTAATCACCTCCACTCTCCAGAAATAAGGCAGTGTCAGAGCAACTTGTTTCTCATTGCTATGCAGCACAGCCTTCCCAGTGGAGGTTTTCAAGGAAACAGAAAGCAGCAAAGAACACTTCTGAGAGGCTGAGGCTGGGATTCCCGATGGGATCAGTGGGCATCAAGCATTCAACTCCCACTGAAGAACTGATGTAAACAATAGCTTGTTACTTTGGTCTTCATTTTGACCTAGGCACACACACTGATGATTTATGACAATTCATGACTGAAGCCAGCACAGACTCTGTCCACACAGCGAAGGGCTGAAGAAGAGTACCACGTCACTAAATTTTCGCTAGCTTAAATCGAGCCTACAGGGATAAATAATAACAAGGACGATGGAGGGATGGGAGCGTGAACGATGCTGCACGCTTTGGTCGTTAGCTAGTATGTGCGAATGTCCAGCCCCACCACCCTGGCTCTAGATCCTGGTGGGCCACAAGACTTGCTTGCTCACTCAGTGCACAGCAGGGGCTAAAGGGGACAATTGTAGTCCCAGGCTCTTGTCCCAGCCAGATGACACTCATTAACTCTAGCCAACATCATTTAGTCCACCCAGGTTTCCGAATGAACTCCCTATCTCACTTCACTGCCTGACAGTCTCTCACTAACAGAGTTGAGAGCTTCATAAAAATCATGCCCAAATAGCTAGGGCAGTGGTTCAGAAAATTACAGATTGCAAACACAGCACTGATGTGGTGGGAATCACCTACCATGGAAACATCACATCTCATCACACCTGCTGGGGGGCTCACGTCTCCTCCTGGTGGGGAACACCACACTAATTGCTGCCACCTCCACTCGGGACAAGCATCAAACACTCACTCGTGATAGCTGGCCAAGTTCGGGGCCCTGAGCGTGGCCCTGCAAGCTGGGAGGCACTGCCAGAGCTCTGTGGCCTGGGACAAGCCTTCTTTAAGCATGTGCTTTGCTAGCACGGGCTAAAGGAGAACCTTGCTCAGTCACGCTGTGCACTGAGAAGGGGAGAGAAGAAGGGTGATATTGGCTTGTTATTGCATCACACAACCCGAAGTGTTTTGGTGGGTTCCTGAAGCTTCCTGTCTGGATCCCAGGAAACAAAACTGGGCCAGTACCTACTCACCATGCAGGGGATTCAAAGGCTAGAGAGAAACGAGGGTATGTGATCCCAAAGAGCAGACATCCATCTGCACTCGTTGATAGCAAATATGACCTACAGCAAAGAGCGTGGCCAAATGGGTTTGCTCCAGAGCAGATGGCAACACAAGACAGATCCAGATCACAGAAACAGACAGCAACAAGGAACTGGTTGCATACACAAACCCTTAGAAGAAACCTGGTTATTTTGTGCAAGCTCTGTAACATCATGGCACCTGAACCAGCTTCAGGGACTGCACCAGCACCAGCCCTCAGCCCGAGGCCTAAGAGTCCCATTGCTTCCTTACACAGACTCTTAGGAAGACCTGATCAAAGCCAAAAGCCAGGACTCGCTTTCCAGACATTTAATCTGATACTGCCTCAACTTCCTTGCCCTGGCTGACATGCCTCAAAGCTTCTGCCAATTCTCCATGTTTCTCAGCCTTCCTCCAAAGTAAAAGTGGAGCATGTGGGGAGGCAGGGGGACATACGACTTGATGCCTGGCTACAAGTCCACATTGTGGCCCCTCCAGCATTCTCCTGGTCAGGGCACCAGCACCACCACAAATAGGAAAAGAGACAGACCTGAACTGACCTTAAAAAGAATCAAAACAAATAAAGATGAAGCTTAGGGTTGCGAGGTAAGATAAGGCTATTTTTTTAGGTAGTCTCAGAGGGAAAGTTCCATCCATTTTCATTAGAGAAGCACTTCGGCCGTATCTCAGGTTTCACGGAGAGAGCGATCTATGAAGGTTACCGTACCCTCACACACTGGCCGCACATAACACTTACTGGACAGGTTAATGTTCTTCTCTGTCCAGTGACCATGGCTCCTCATTATTTTTATAAGAAATTGAAAAAAAAAGCAATTATACGTTGGGGGATGAGAAAAAATACAAAAAGAACAGAAGAAAGAAATGAAGTCAATTTCAGTCCCATACACGTCTTCCTGCAGAACACAGAAACTACTTTGACCTACCATGCTCTCCACATTGGGACTGCCATCTGGATTTCAAAACATCTGGATGATTCAGCGTATCAAACTATTAGCAATACCCAGGGAGCTGAATGCTCTCTGCCTGCCCTAGCCACATTGCACTCAAAAATTAAAGACAGTATCCATCATCTTACCTGAACATGAACTTTGCAAGTACTCCCACAAAGATAATCCCCTCCTATTTAAAACCCAAGGAATCCTAAAATTCCACAACTAATACAAAAACATTCACCATCTCAAACACCTGCAGAAATGCTCTCACTGCACTTCAACAATTGATGGATCTAGCAGAGCACCCAGGTTTCACAGGTGGTTGCAGTGGTCAGGAATAGCTGCACTGGATTGATGTTCAAGGACCACAAGTGAAAGCTCAAAATAAATTGATGGGAACAAGTGAAAATCCCTCTGTAATCACTGAACAAATTCACCAACTTCACTGCACAGCAGCGAGCCCTGAAGTTGGTGGATGCTGGCTGGCAGACAAGAATTGAGGCAGGCCATTACTTTTTGCAGTGTAAAGTCAAGGATGAAGGATATAAAAATTTAGAGACCTGCATTAGAAGTCTCACACGCTGGCAAGTTATGGGATTTTACAGGCCGGGGGGGAAACAGAGTTAAAAGCTGCAATCCTAGTTATTTTTAGAGGGACAAATATTGCAGCTATGCTACAGATCTCTCCAGCTGTATTAAAGAACCAGTGTTAGCCAAGTCTATGTGCCACAGAGCTAGGAGGAAAGCAGCGTGGCAGCAAAAGGTAACAGTCTCTTTACAACTATAGCTAGAAAAGCCCCACAAAACAATACAGGCTGCAGGGGCTGGTGGTTTTTTCCCCCCCTCCATCCCATCACAAACCAAAGTTGTCACCATTGTGTGTATTGGCTGAGCCTGCTGGGCCTCCCAAACCCCATCCAAACCTCCCCTCCCCATCTCCAGGCAGAGGGAAGAGCCCGTGCACACTCAGCATAGACTTAGGGCAGGTGGCTGCACACTGCTGAGCCCCCTCTCTCCACAGTTACATTTTACCTCTCTCTGTTCACTGCAGATCTTGCACAACCAAAGAGGACGTTTCTGGGTTCCAAAGGTTTCTATGCCACATTTGGTGCAAACTTTCTGAAACAAGGAGAGAAAAGAAAAGGGTGGTGTAAGCAACTCCCCACAGCCATATAGCTCCCAGCAGAGAGAAGGCCGAGAAGCATCTGTCCCAACAGTTCTGGTTTGCTTTCCTTAAAAATACTAAACATAGCACAATTCTCTTATTTATCCCGGAGAACTGCTGATCCCGAGAAGCTGCAACAGGTGTATATGGATGTAAGACAAAAGGCAAATCTACAACACAGTCCTTGACTCCAGGGTGAGAAGAGAACTGGACAGCGCAAATCAAACCACACAACCAATAGGCATTTCCAGAGAGTTTTTTTTTTTAATTTCTCTAAATCCTAAAACCCAGTCACTGTGGCACAGAAAGCAGCTGTAACCAAGCACAAAATGAGCACGAGTTTGTGCAAGACTGCAAATCCTCTCCTCCCTTCCTTCACGTACGTAGTCTGAAACCCCACGGCTTCCCCTTCGTTTCAGCAGCGCCTGGCAGCTATTGATTTGTGGCTGCTTAGGAAGCGGGCACGGCCGTGCCTACATGCACGTTTCCTGAGCAGAATGCTTGATAGCACCACACGGCATCTATTGCTGCACAAGGGAACTTTCACGTCTCCTCTGGCATTACAAGCCATTTACAACCTGAATTACCTAGTATTATATAATGAAGCTGATGTGTATCAGGCTTGGCTTAGAGTTGAATGAGAAATTGGATGAATGCTTTGATCCTCACAGAGCAAAAGCCACTCACAAGGGGGCCCTGGAGAGCAAAACCTTGCTTAGGGAGAGATGTGATTTACCCTCCCCAGCCAGGGTTCCACATACGTCCCCACCGAGGCTGCTCCCCGCCTGCGCCAGGTCTGCGCTCGGGGATGAAAGGCTCAGTGGCTCGCTCAGCCCCCAGGGCCCAGGAACGATGTTACCCAAGGAATGGTTTCACTGCATGGACAAACGCACCAGAATATTTTGGTCAGAGAGGCAGAGCTGTCACTTCTGTTAACAACTCAACAGATGGCTTTTGCCAAGGCTTTTGCTGTGTGTCTGCATCCCAAAGGGCAGTTTAATGGTGTTTTGGCTGGGATGCCTACAGATCTTTAGGAAGGGCAGAGAAATAAGAAACAACCTATTTGGTCTCGTGCATCAATATTCAAGATGGTGCTACCCAAGCCAAGAGGGATTGCAGATGCAAGCAGATGGTGCTGCAGTTAGCAGGCACCTTCTGAACTACCTCAACTCTCCCATTCTCAAACCAAAATCTGAGGGAGCAACTCAGTCGTAAATACCCTCAAAGATCCCAATCCCCACATGTATAGCACATCCAAACACTCCCCCTAGTGGAAGTTTCCAAGCAATTTTATTCCTAGCCATAAATTTTGAAAGCTCCAACACAAAACAGGGCTCTCCTCCTCGCCGTCTCTGCAGACTAGCTGGAAAATTGAGCATCACCCACAACCCCTCAGAAGACATAAAAATGAAGGACATTAAGCACAGCCCTGTTCTTCATTAAATACAAGATAAAGCACTTTCTTCTCCTACTTCTATTTCACCTTTTATACATGATCCTGATACCCTCGGCATGGTAAATTTCACATTATGCTTTGTCTAACTACTGCTATTGTTAACACGTCTGTATTTGCATATGTCTTTGTCTTGCGATAATGCGTTTATTTCTAAGATAATAAAAACCAATATTAAAATCATTCTTCATTTTGACCTATAAATGTTAAAACAGAAAGTGGCACTTAGAAAATCCATCAGGCTACAAGAGCTATAGAAACTCTATTCAGCAGAAGGGACTTGCAGAAGGTAAGTCCTCTGCTACATTTCAGATGCATCATTACAGCAATTCGTGTTATTGAGCTAAAAGGGCTGCAATGACTTTCCAATGAGATGGTAACAGAGCAAAGCTAGCAAGAAAAATATGAACTTTAAAAATCCATAATTCCCTGACAAGTCATTGTTTATTGCATTCAACGCTGCACAAGTGATGGATATCGCTGGGAACAAGCTTAAAGTAACAGTCCACTCTGTGTGCTCTGCTGAAAGGTCAACTGTTCCTGGGTTCACACCACAGCGTTACGAAGCAGAAAGGGGACAAGCCCAGGGCACCCACTCAGCATTGCCCTGAGCTTGCACACGGCTGAGAAGTGCAGCCAAGCTGAAATCAGCTGCAAAACGCACACTTTTCGTAGGATCTCGCCTTAAATCAACCTGGATGTGAATCCTCCTGAACTGCCCAACAGACTCCAGCTAAAAAAGGAACAACCAAAAAAAACCTACCCCAAAACCAACTAAGCAGAACCCCAAAAACCAGCCCTTCTTTGGGGCTTTCTGGTTACAGCCCACCAGGAGCCTCTGGCTCATGCAGCCTCACTGGTTCTGGGGGTTACTTCTGCAACGGCAAATGGGCAGAGCAGGGAAGGGTCTGCACCAGCTTTGCCTCCACGCACTAGTGTGTGGGGCTCACAGGAAGGAGGTTAGAAAGTGCTGCAGCAACATGACCTAGCTTGCTTCAGACAAGGTGAGAGCAGAATCGCCAAGGGAAGGCGGCAAGAATACAGCACATCCTGTTATTCTGCATGCTTGAAATGCAGGTAACAGCTAGCCGTCTCCTGTCTGCCAAGCAGCCCTTTATTCTCCACGGACACGCCTGCACAGAGCCTGTGCTCCTCTCCAAGAGAGTTGCCCTGCAGCTCCCCTTTAAGCCAGACCCTTCACTTCCCAGTATCTTCCTGCTGCTTCCTTTCCCAGCCCTTCCTAAAAGAGCTACTTTCTTCCTGGCTGGGGACCCAGGGGTTTAGAAATGTGCATTTACCTTCCCAGTCACTGCCTTACCTGCAACCCCTTGCATAACCCCTGCCTCACTCGAGCCACTTCTGAAAACGGGAGCCAGAGGAGAAGCTCGCTCTACAGCACAGGCAGCACCGCTCACAGCAGCTCCCTGCCCAGTGAGCAAGGATGGAGGGATGCTGGGACCTCGCTGCGAGGGCCACCCAGCTCCCCTGCCTCTCTTCCAGGAGCCCTAAGCCCAGCAGGGCTGCAGCTGAACGTGGGCCAGCACAGGCCCTGCCTGGCTGCCTGCTATGCACCAGACCTGCAGCTCACCAACTCCATCAGTGCCAGCACAGAAGGTTCTCCATCAGGGCCTGCCAGCTGCTGAACCACAGAGCTCCCAACACATACCACTGCGTGGTAAAGGAGCAGGATTTACTCAGTGCCGTCCTGTGGACTCCATGGGACAACTCTTCAGTGATGGGGTGGGTGGCACAAGCAAGTGTCCCCTTGGCTCTGGTACCCACCAGGGACAGCATCATCCCTGGGGCTGCTCCCTCCCAGCCCAACACCAGCAAGTCAGGAACACTCCTGCACCGCCGGGTGCCCTCACCTCTCCCCGGGCACCGCACTGAGGCAAAGCCACTTACAGAGACATCTCCCCAGGGAAAGATGGGCTTCAAGTGCATGAGAAGCAGCCTCCCAGCAGAGGGAGGATAAGGTGGTTGCCTTGGAGATCATCATCTCCACAGCAATACAGTTTAACCCCTGCTTGTCTGGGAGCCCAGACAAGCAATAGTCATCCCACAGGGCACTGGTAACACAGCAGTCTTCCTGCACACTGATGCTCCCTTTCAAACAACACCTGTGCAGCCCTGCCAACAACATACCCAAACAGTCACTGATGCACAGGGTAATTTACGTATCATCAAGGCTGGAAACCTTACACTGGTTTGGAACTTAAAGATGGACTTGAGCCTTTAGTCCACTGTAGACACGTTACTGGAAGGTCTAAGGGCAGACCTCGCAGTAAGTAACAGTAAAGCACACAGACACTTCTGTAAGTTGCCTCTGACAGACACGCCTTTCTGCCCGTTCTCTGCAACCCCAGTATCTACTGGGCTGATGCATGCCATCTCAGCCTTAAGTGCAGCTTAGGCACTTTAGGATCCTGAGGAATAAGGTAAACAGAGAAAACCCTATGGCTTGACAGCAGCAACCCAGTCGATCAGGGCTAAGATAAATTAACCCTACAGAGCAATGTACCTTATGAGAACCCTGGCAGCTTTTCCTGGTCAGATCTGCTACCAGGAACAGGCAGGAAGCCCTGTGAGCAAACCCACCTTTTTGCAATCCTGACAGAAGACCGATGTGCTCCCCAGCAGCCCGAGCAGCTCACTGCAGAGCAAACACTGGGAGAGGCCGTTTCCCATCGCGTTCTTTCTCATGTTCTCCAGCCGCTCCACCAGGCGCCTGCAGGGAACAAGGCCAAGCAGAGGTCACAGCAGGTACCCTGGGTATTGCAGAATGGTTCTGTGGCAATTTCAGATCTATGGGAAGAAGGCATGCCAAAAACCTGCAGGTGTGTGCTCCAGACTCAGCCTACCTCTGCCTCTTCTAAGCAATTTTGGGCCCCTTGCTGGGACCGTATGTACTTTCAGTTCAGTCTCTGCACTCAGTGTTTCCTACTAGCTGGCTCTTGGTCTTCAGGGGATACAAACCCCTCTAAGTCCATCTACTGATGCTCACTGAGCCCAGAATAAGCAAAACTGCAAACACCACTGGCAGGCCTGACTCAGCCGGTGGGTGCAGGACAGACGTCTCACAAGGAGGGCTTGGTCCCAGCACCCTTCAGGAGCTCAGTGTCACCTCAGCAGCACAGTCTTGGCACCGTGATTTCCTGCCTGGGGAGCAGGAAAAGGGCTTAGTGTTCAGATCAGGGCAAGTCAGCACAGGGAAAGGGCAGAGGAGTTAGACCTGCCAAGCCCTGCTCTGTTTTCGCATACATTCCCTGAGAGCAGCACTGCAGGCACGTGACTTGCTCACATCTCATTAGAAGCAGGAAGGCCAGACTGAAGCCATCAGACCAAAATGAGCCTGGCTACAGTACAGGAATGCCAGCAACTGCCCCCTGCTTCGTCCAACAGCCTGCTTGGAAGACAGGAAGCACATATGTATGCACAACGTCCACAGCAGCAGGACATGAAAGGGAAGGAAGGAGGGATAAGCAATTCGGATGCAGGATGTGGAGAGCATGCAGAGCAAGGCTGCTGTCATGAGATCACTGCTTGGCAGTTCTCAGGCATCCATTTGTAGATGGGGAGGATAACGGCCAGGCCATTTCTCGGAGGCAGCAACCAGCCGCAGCCATGCACGTGGCTCACGGAGGAAGCGCTGTCCTGTTACCCATGCATCCCCCTTCTCATTAGCGCTAATGTCCCACCAACCAAGCCCCGCGCTGAGAGGAAGACAAGGTCTATTTGAAAGAGGTACTGCCTGTGGTGGCGAGGTCAGACAGCACAGCCAGGCTGAGCCGTCATTACCGGATTTATGATCCTTGACTTCAGCACAAGAGAACTCCCGGGAGTTAACAAAGGCATTTCAGAGAAGGCTTTAGCATGGGAACAGCGAGGCTATCGCCGTGTGTGGCTACACCAGCAACCACACAGGAGCGATCAAGCCCTTCGGGGTCGCTGGCTGCTTCCAGGGCTGCTGGGGTCTCACACACCAAACACACAATACTGTCCTTTCTCATCAGCACTAACATGCACTGCCCAGGGACAGAGCCAAGCGCCAGGGTGTGAATCCAGGCCTGCTGGACTTGCGCTGGGAGTCACTGAAGCTTCCTGTCTGGTGAGCATGAAACGCTGCTGGGAAATGCTGCAGGACAGCTGCACTCCCCTGCTTTAGAGATTGTCAGTGTAGGTCTACCACAGACACAGCTGAGGCCAGATCTCCAGCAGGACTGAAAGCAAATAGAAATCTGCAGCAGCAAAAAGGAGAAGGATGTCTGTAAATTAAATAATTCAAGCTAACAAACCCCTTCCAGAGAACTCAGCCAACTAGAACACAAACCCATTCACTGCTCCAGGCAAGATCCCAGGGGGCTGCTGCAGACAAGGGAAAACCTAACCATGCTGCCAGGAACGGTCTCTGAGCTATGCCGTCCACTAGCAGTGGGTGCAGCTGCACAGCTTGGCATCTTCCCAAGCCTCCTCCAGAGCCACTGGGGCAGCTGCCTTAGCACAGGCTGCATTTACCAGGGACTGTGCCAGTGGCTGCAACCACAGCAGCCCCAAGGCTCAAAGAAGGCATGAGAAAGGTCTGTGATGTGGGAAGAAGGAAAAAACTAAATCACATCCTTCCTGATGGTTGTCACCTCCAAACAAGCAACATGGGAGGAAAAAAGAACTGACCTAAGGGATGCTCTGACTGATGGAGGCTGAGCTCAGGCAGCCAGGAGAGCCACTTCTCCATCTGCGCTGACCTTTCCTTCTGAAGGAAGGGGACAAATGAACGTGACTGTACCCGATGCGCTGCTGCTCGACAATGTCCAATTTTTCTGCCTTGCGGATGACTTCCAGAATGACCTCGAGTTCCTGCGGGCTCAGAGCCTGCATCTTCCTCTGCTTCTCAGTCTGGAACGTGTGCACCGACCAGCCTGTCTGGAGCCTGCGGGAAGGGGTGGAGGGAGGAATTAAGCTGTGAAAGGAAAGCACAAAACCCCTGCCCTGCCCCACAGGCCAAACCTGCCAGGCACGCAGAGTGTGCGTCAGCCTTCCATCAGACAAGTCTGTTCCCTGGCTAACGCCCAAAGCGGGAGTCTCTTCTCACTGACCAGATCACCACAACACTCCTCCAGCAGTGACGAGTGCTGCTCCCTCCCTCCCTGCTCTTTCATTTCCCTTTCTGGTCCAGTTTGTATTTTACCACTCCATGTCCTCATCCAGTTTGATTCTGTCCAAAAAGAAATCTGGTCCATCTAGGGCTAGGCTGCCTCGGGGGTATTGCTGCAGAGATGGGTACTGATGCCAGACACCACAAATGCCTGCAGCAGACTCCAGAGCAGAAGGACTACCTGCACCCTCCTCCCTCCAGATCACATGTTCCTGAGGGGCTCAGTTCAAACACACAAATCACCAGGCATATTTGGAAATAAATACAAATTTGGCAACTTCTTCCCTTGGTCTACCCCAGGCCTGCAGGAATACTGTAGCAAGCCACTTCCCTCCATGCCTATGTAAAACAGCTGACATTTCTCCTTAGCGTGCTTGGGGACAGGAGGGAGCTTTCACAGCTCAATTAATTACCATTCAGTAGGGGTTTAGAGGTCACTGGATAAAGTCATGGCTGCTAGCAGAATCCAGGGCACAGCTGTTTTAATGAGGCTTTCAGGTGAAGGCAGGAGAAGTGGCAGTGGCACGCACTGTTTCCACCCAGCTGGTGCCCTCAGACACAGGGTGATCCCATATATTCTAGGAGCTTGCAGCAGGCTGACCCCAGAGGTTCAGCCAGGAGCAGAGGTGGCAGTGGCAGAGCACTGGCTGCCAGAGAAGGAAAGCATCCAAGAAACAAATGCAATTCTAGTGCTTGACTCACCTCCATCCCCTTCTCTTTAGATTATGCAGTAATTTAACTTCAGTGGAAAATGAGATCAAATGACAAGTTCCTAAAACAAAAGAGTGCTGGCAGCTGGGGGATGCTATCAATTATATATAGGGTGCTGCAGAGATACAGCCTGCCTCCAAGCCCTTCTTTTCATCCTGGGAAGGGCTGGTGGGACGGACTCCCACGAGCACCAGCCACACTGCACACTCCACTGCAGCCCGGCAGCTCCACGCAGCAGCTGAGCGCCGAGCCCCAGCTCAGCAGGCTCCTGTCCCGTCCACGCAGCACACCCCGAGGGTACAGAGGGGTTTGTGTGACAGGCAGCAACTCCTGCCTCGCAGCCAGGCTGCGGATGAGGCCGGTGGCCAGTGCTCCACACCAGTAGCTGGAAAGCACTCAGGCCAGAGCCAAGGCTGGAGAGGAGGGGGACTCACTTGGCACGCAGAGCCAGCTGCCGGTCGTTGGGGCACACCCACTGGCCCGTCCCGCTGCCAAAAATCGTGTCGGCCATGGCACCAGACTGGGAGGAGGCAGGGATCACACCTGTAAGAAGCAAACACCAGCGTGAAGCACAGCTGCCTCCCCGCTCCCAGGAAAGCCCAGGCAGCCCTGGCACAGCCCCGCCAGTCATCCCCAAGGGACGCTCTTCCCAGCAAGCGCAACAGAGGTGTGACGCCGGTGTCACACACGCTGGAAGCAGACTGACTCGCGCCCACAGACAGCAATAAAAACACACCATCACCATCATGAAATACAAACCAATAAATACCCCTCAATACTACATTAAGACAAGCCTGGAAGTTTAGATTTTATAGCACTCTGAAAGAAAGCTACAGACTCTTTGTCAGTTCCATTATAATTTTTCATTTCAAACCAGACAAAAGTGTTGTTTGCAAGAACAATCTCTGCCCCATCACCTCTGGAGCCTGAACGCTTCAGTACTGACAGAGAAAGCCACTCTAAAGAACACAAAGAAGCTACAGTTGCTGGGTTTTTACCTCTTAATGGGGTAACAAACAAAAGCCCACGCGACAATCAGCATGAATAGTGGCAAGTCACTTCGTTCATTAAAACTGCCTCCATAATAGCCTGATATTTATAACTACAGCCCACAATAGCAGCTTGTTTGCATTCGCTGATGTTTAAGACAGCACCTCTTTCAGCAGATCTCCTACTGTGGCTCCTGTAACCAGCACGGTCACACCAGTGATTTCTCGCGTTCAATGACAACTTCACCATGAACCGATCGGTAAAGGCAGCAAGAGCCAACTGCCCCACGCTCATGGGAGAAACGCATCTCCAGCAGGGGCTGAGCAGCCCTCAGTCTTACCAGCAGCTGAAATGAACAGGAAGCACCAAGGGACAGAAGCAGCCAAAAGATTTCAGTAGAGGCAAAACCAGTCTCGATGAACCAAGCTTTCCTCCAGCTGGATTTGCTCTCCAGCAGAGCAAGTGTCTCACGAGCCTTAATGCATAAACTTCTAGGCATTAATACTTACCTTTCCCAGAACAGACATTTGCCAGCTTTGAAACCATACCTGCTGGGCAGAGATAACATGCTTAATGCTGTTTGGCAAACACAGATCAGATACAATAGCAGGCAAGTTATATCACCTGCCAACAGTGCAGTAATTCCCAAGAAAACACATGTTCCAGTCTCAATTCACAGCACACTTACCCCAGTGCTGCAGTTCAGCGTGCCGCACCTACGCTTGCTATCTGCTGCTGACATACAGAGCCTTCTGCTTCTGTGCCAGGCACAGAGGCTTCGCAAGCTGCGTGGCCTTGGCCCCTTTATACCGGCAGGCAGCTTGTGCAAATCGATCTCTCTCCCTGCGCTGAGCTCACACGTGCCACACGCGCCACACTCACCCCCCGGCGCAGAAACACTGACCCGGGCTGCAGAACGACAGCTCTCCCCTGCCAAGCCCCACGTCACCCTCCAGAGCCAGGGCGGCTGCAAACCACCAACCGAAGCACGGATTTCTTTCAGTGCAGGGGGCAGATGTGTAAAACGGGTGAAGGCTCCGACAGCTCCACATAATGCCCAGCAGCGCGGCCTGAGTACAGCAAAGCGAGGCAGGGAGGAGATGGGATGCTGCAGGAAGGTTCAGCAGAGAAAGAGGTCACGCACAGTTTTTTAAACCTTTACTACATTAGCTAAGGGGACCACTCTTGAAAGGAGTCATCCCTAGATGAAATCCTTGAACCCTGGTGTCTCCTATTTACCCGCTACTTTCCTCACTTTCCCAGTGCTGCATTTGCCATCAGCCTGCATTTCCATTTTGTACCAGAACACCTCCCGCTCGTCAGCCCCTTCACGATCTCAGGTGGGGACAGAACGCAGTCCCCGTGCATGTCCCACCGCAGCTCACACACCCGGGAGCAACTGAGCATTAACACCAAAGGAACACAGAGGCTCCTGCCCCCAGGCCAATGTTAGAAGCAGAGAGAAACTGAAATTTCACACAGAACAGCTGACCTGGGATTTTTCAGAGATTTTCCAAGCCTGTGATGCGTTGTTACAGGATTATATGCACATTTACCCCCACACAAATGCATATATTAAATTACTCTTCAGCTGTACCACATACTCTTCCCTCCCACTCACGCGCACCTGAAGAAAAGCACAGCCCACGCAATCAGTGTCCACTGGTGAGGCTGAATGCGCGCAACCAGACCTGCGTGACCAGCACTTGGCAACTGTGGGATGCTTATCACAAAACCTAGAGCTGGAGATCAGCCCCACAGCACGGTCAGGGCAGAGGAGTTTGCTTTGCCAGCAGCTGTGCTTTCACAGGGTGGACAACAGAGCTGAATACATCCATCCCTCCTCTGCAGAGCTTTATCTGCTCTAACAGAGCTGAAGGCAAGTCAGAATAGAGCACATCAGCTAAGCATTTTTCTCAGGAGAGACCTAAACATATTCTCCAGCCTCACACCACAGTGCGCTTTTCTCAGCATGACTGAACAAAAACAAGCAATGTCATGCTCTTTTGCCTCTTGTTACTGAGCATACGCTTTCTGTTCTCCACCATTCCCCGAGCAGCATCTGCAAAGAGAGAGGGAAAACAAAACAGCCTAGAGATCCATCATATCCCCATACAGTCTTCAGAGAGATTATTCCCTAAAATATTTACAGGTGCATTTTCTGTCAGCAGCATTGGGTATCTGCTGCTCCCTCTGATTTAACCTGGCATTGCAGATGGCTTTGCACCTTTGCCTGTGAAAAAAGCTCGGTGTGGTTTGACACAGGTACCTCAGAGAAGGAAACAAGAACACCATGGGACTGCAGGCCACAGTCTGCTGGGGGGGAAACGGGAGCACTAACAGGGCTGGAGGGAAAGGAACATCTTGCATGGCCACGGGACCAATGCCGGAGAAACGGTACCAGAATCAGGAAGGCATGATGCATCCTCCCTCTTATCTCTGTACAGGACAAGAAGTACGCTGGAATCAGCCTAATCAGAAACACCAAGATAGCAAAACCATGCCAGCCTGGGGAGTCTCTTCTGTGGGCTGTGGTGAAACACCCCTCTCCTGCAGTCAGCCTCCACCGCGTTACCTCTCAAAAGTGCTCCAGTTAGCACCTACCTCTAACCATCCCCTCCCTGTCCGCCTCTCTCAACAAGCTGGAGAGCACAGAAGCAGCCGGTCTCCAGCAGTGAGAGAGCAGGAGAAATCCACGGCTCTTGGCACTTCTGCAAGTACACTGCATACAGAATAAAGGGGCAGCACAAGCACTTAGCGTTAACAGAAAGAAAACTTCCCACCCCAAGATCCTGCTTTTTACTTAAATTAAGAGTTACGAGGGAGCTCTTTTCTTATCGATACTCAATGACCTGCTTTAACAACCCTCACCTGTTTGTTCCTTTCCTATGATGGAGGAAGTCATGTGAAACAAAACCTCATTAAACCCGAGTCCACCTGGCTGCGCTTGGCACAGCAGCTGCGGGGAGCGTGGCAAGGAAGGAGCGCTGCCCCGCAGCGAGCCAGCCCTTCGCACGGGGCCAGGAGCAGCTTCGGAGGACATGCAACAGAGCACATCTCTGCCTACTGCTCTAACGGAGGGCTGGAGGGCTGCTTCTGCTGCCTCCGAGACCTGGACTGTGCAGCCAGAGAACCAGGTGCCTGACTGCATGACTTCAGTCTACGAGGGGAAACCTTCCGGTGAGGTCTGAGCGGAGGGAAAAGCAGCAGGGTCGTGCTGGTGACTCGGTCCCGCATCCGCTGCAAGGCAGCGAAGCGAGGAGGCCTCTCTCCCCCACGGGACAGCCCCCACACCTCGGCCTGGAGCACGAAGGTGGGCTGCAGCCGGCTGCACGGCAGCACAGCCCCCAAATGCACCCTTCTGGGCACCCACTGTGCCACACAGCGGCGGGCCCTGCCACAGGCTCCCTGTTTTGCAGCACAGCAGCAGTTGGAGGCATCGCTGGGTGTGCTCCCGACTCTTGTCCCAACAACCGGCACGTTCGGCACCAACTACACCTGGCAGAAGGCTGCCACGTCCCAGAGCTCACCCTGGCTGCAGGCAGTACGCAGGCAGCCCTTGGGCATGACGCTCGCCAGAGAACTTCAAGCTCAGAAGTGAAGAAGAACAGTTTTCTCAGCAGAATAGCAGCCTCAGCATAGCCTATCCTTACCTTAGGAACAGAGAACAGTCTTAGCAGGTCATGCCAAAGGTCCAGTGAGCACGGTACCTGCTATCTGACCAGCCCCAAGAGCAGGCGCTTAAAGAAGAATATGACAACAGAGGAAAACACGGCAATACTTTTCCAGAATACCCTCCCAGCCTCCAGAGATTCCCGGATCATGCACTCCCCAAGCCAGGCTGTAGCTCTGCATTTAACACCCTTAACACTCTCCTGTCCCCAAATTTATCCACTTGCTTTTTTCAGCTCCCATACACTTTTAGTACCATCATGCCACACCGAACCCTTCCCCGCTCCTCCACCTCAAACACACTTTGACTGTACCTTGACTACATCAAAGTTAAAACTGCAGGCTCTCTTTGACATTGGGGTAGTCACTGCAGTAGGCAACAACTCCTCACGGCAGCGAAAGCACAGCCTGCACAAGCCCTCCTGCGGCTGGGCTGATTACAGGTGCCCACGAAGCATGAATTCCTCGGAGCCCTGCAAATGCAAAAATGTCCTACACAGGCCCATAAGGAGCTCCCCAGTCAGCCTTCATTTGCCTGGTTATTTCAGCTAAGCAGCTCGTGTCTATATTAATTCGTTTTTATAGGAAATTAATTAGACAATTTTTTTAAATACTTCATTTAAAAAATAAAAATGAAACAGTTGGCCAGAGACGAGTTCCCGATTCCCAAGCCGAGCTGTGTCGGTGTAATTAACTCGCCTGCTCCGAGGGCGTCACTTCCCCCAGGACTCCCCGCTTGCATCAGGTGCCGTTCTGGCCTCTTTTTCCTTTTAGCTGCTGCTCCCTCAAAGACGCAGTATAATTACTCTCTGCTCCGCACACCAGACCCCATTATCCCTGGGAAACCTTAGCAACTAAGTGAGTGTTTGCTCTCGTTGCTATGACAGAGGATAAACGAGGCCGGAGGAAGATAAGGGTAACCCAGCCACCGCCTCCTGCCCAGCGCCCGCCAGGCCCGTTCCTCCCAGGCAGCAGCAGGGAAAGGCTCTTCAGTCCCACCGTGAGCCTTCCCCTCATGTGCCGAGGATCCTAGTGCCGCTGCTGTATTTCAAAGCACACGGCTGTTGTAGAGCGACAGAACAACCCTCAGGGCTGTAGGAGTGTGGCAGAAGACACACACATGGCTTTCATGGTACAAAAAGTCTCGGAGCCAGAGCAGAGCAGTGCCTGTGCCTGCACAAGTGCTGGCCTGACTGAGGGCTTTATTTCTCAGGCTCGCTCTGAGCTGCCCCCTTCATGCCTACAGCCAGCAGCTCCTCAGCCCGCCCAGCAGCAAAGAGCCCGCGGTACGCACGGACATTTCACACGGGCTCCGCAGGCAGGAAGCTCCAGCGCAGCAGAGCCAAGCAGTCCTCACCTTCCTGCCCTCGGGAAGGGAGAGAGCCAGCTGGAGCGCAGGGCACGGCTGTAAGGGGCCTTTTGCAATTTCCTACTGTGACAAATCCCCGCCGTTAGTGCCAACCCTTCACAGCAGATGGAAAGCCATGCAACACAAGGGATCCAATCTGATCAGACTTGACTTGCATCTCTGCGGCTTGGGCCAACAAAGAACACATGATGTCCAAATAAGCACCACAAAGCCTTGGCAGGCTTAGGGACAACATTTAAGGAACACAGCAAGACAGACTTTCTCCCAGTCCGTCCCACCATGAAGGCTCAATCTAAGCAGTGCCAGTGGCACAGGGAAGACCTCGTTCAGAGCCATCTCTTCGGGTCTGGCTGGCCCTGCTCAAGGTAAACACAAACCGGTCTCAGCACACGGAAAGGGAGAGAAGTGTTATTAGCACATAAGGCTAAGTGGGAAAAGGAGCACGTGGGGATGAGGTTTGGGGGGAAAAAAAAAGTTCCCATGCACCAGAGCTGCTTCCCAATCCCAGCAGTAGCGGCAAGAAGCCTAACTGCTTTAAGACGGTGCTTGTTAAAGAGATTATAAAACACAATGCCCTGGAGGTCCATGCCAGTCCTATGAGTGGGAAGATAAAATCAGCTCTACAGGAAAACCGACATACGGTACCAACAAGCCTGTATTAATGAGAGGCGCTTATTAGCGTGGCTACTTGATATATGGTAAGCTATAAAGAACCAGTTTTTGCCCTAGCAAATCAGTCTTCTGACTCCGCAGCCCCCTGCAGTGCTGGGGAGGGAAGCCAACGCTGTTCCACCTGCCAAGGTGTACCTTTATTTATCAGGCTTTGGCCCCGGCTCCTTCTGATCCCCAGCCAGGCAGGTGCTTTGCACAAAGTGAATAATTCATGAAGGCAGCAGGCTCGGCTCTTTCTGACTCACGTTCTGGGGCAGGTTGATCTGGCGTAGGCCTGGAGAAGCAAATTAGCATCCAAATGGCTAATTAGAGAGACTCGTTTCACTATTCTGATATGTTAAAAAGCTCAGGAGGCCTTATGTGGCGGGTGGCTGGCAGGGTGGAATCAGCACCTCCCAGCCTCCAGAGAAGCATCAAGTTTCTTAGAAAGAATTGGACATAGCAGGGAAATGCTGAGCACAGGCCAGCGTTTGTCCAGGAATCCCTTGCAGGAGATCAGCGTGCCAGCCTGCTCCGCCGGTAACCTCAAGTGAACCAGGAAAAGCGCTCTCATGGCCGGCGGAGAGACTGCTGAGCAGCCTGACCACGGGCCTTGCCAAAAACTTGCTGCGGGCACGGCTCTGAGCCGCAGGCCAGCCATCGCACCTGGAGGGCGAAAAGCCCTTTCTCAGCACCGCTAAGCTTTGGGCATCCCGGGAAGCGCTGGCACGATACGTGGGCACGGCCAGCAGCAACTTTGGTACGAGCAAAGAAAGACGCGGGCTGTGACCGGGCCCCGGGGCCGCGCCGACCCGAGCTGCAGCACACCAAGCCCCCCGGGACCGGTCCGGGCGCGGCTCGCTGTTGCTTCTCGGAGCTGCCGGACCCGCAGCGAGCACCCGGCCGAGCCCCGCGGCTGCTCCCCCGCAGGGGCACGCCCGGGCTCAGCGCTTTGGCGAGGGAGCCGCGGGCAGCCGGGCGCTGCTCGCTCCTCTCCCTCCCGCAGCAGCCCCGCGCAGCGCTCGGGAGCGCTCCCAGCAGCCCTGCACAGCGGGCGCTCCGACCGGCGGACCCGGGGTGCCGGGCTACCCGGGGGGGAGGGAGCG
>VXAA01001657.1:77437-91404 GCA_013399115.1 Anseranas semipalmata
CACAAAAATCAAAGCAAAAACAAGCAAAAACAAACAAAAACACAAATGCAAAACCACAAAGAAACAAAAACACAAAGAAATAAAAACAAAAAACAAAGCCACACAAACCAAAAGCACATGAAAAACAAAACAAAACAAAAAAGCAAAAACACAAACAAAAAAATACACAAAAATAACAAAAACAAAAATGCGAAAAACAAAAACAATCAAAAGCACAAAAAAAAAAAACACAAAAAAACACACAAAAAAAAATTCCAAACAAAGTTAAAATCCAACACATCCTGAACTAAACAAAAAGCAGCTAACCAGACAAACAACTCAAAAAAAAAAAAAAAAAAACAGCAAAAAAGAACTTTGCAGGAAACAAAACAAAAGTTCACAAGAAGAAAATCCCGCAGCAAGAAAACACCACTGAAAAGCCAGCTGACCTGCTGGGCACTGGACAGCCCTGGGGAGTTCGTAATTGTAAAAATTAGGGGCCGAAACCTGCACACAGGACCCTAGCAGGAGGCGCTGGCTACACGAGGTGCCCTGGGATCAGCAGTGGAAGGCGGTGTTCCGGGGCTGCAGAGCAGATGAGCAGAGCTCCATCCCCACACCTGGAAGCCGCGGCACTGCCCAGGCTGGAGGAGAGGGCTTTGGGACACACGTGCTGCTCTGCGCCCTGGCACTGGCTGCGTGCGATGCTGCTTGAGCGGCTGCGTGCAAGCCTGAAGCGCCCACAGGGGTGCAGGAGAAATGGGCATCGCAGCACCAGGCGAGAGAGGCCTGAGAGGGAAGTTCCCTTGCCCGGGCTCCAAGCAGCACACACAGCTGGGAGTTGGAGCGATGTTATTTCCCTCCCCTGCCCTGCCAGCACTGCTGTGAGTGGTGTGCCAGCAGAAGCCAGGCCCGCTCGAAGGACGGCGCAGCAGGAGTAGCGGGTACCCGATGCACACGCAGGCCAGGCCAGGGTGAAAGACAAAGGAAGAGAAAATAAATCCTCAGTCCGTGCTTTTACTGCCTGTTCAGAGCCTGCTCTTGAAAAACCCAGTGTCCCTGCAAGCCCCATCACTTCCATACACGCACACCTCACGGGATAAGCTTAGGGAACCTAAGCCACCTTTTACCTAAGCTCAAGCCTGAGTATATGTTTTGCTTTTTGGGTTAGGCAAGTGTTGAAAAATATATTAGAGGAAGCAGTGTTTGCATTACTACAGAGCCTGTATTTCTGTGGAAGAAAGCCTCTGAAGATGACGTTTCGCACCAGGGTAGTCCTCCACACAGTCAGTAACATAAATAAATTAAACACACGGTTCAGCCAACTTCAGGAAAAAGATAAATTACCTTGTTTAGCAAGCTGTACTGGCAGGAACAATAGGCACAGGAAACAACTCACATCGCAGAGCCTGTATCCATTCTGCTGTCAAGTTGGCTTGTCAAGGTCCCTGCAGAACCACGGATGCTTCAGAGTCCGACTGCAAGGCTGGGCCTTGAGAGCTGCAAGTCACAGGGAATAAATATGACATTACATAAAAAATTTAGAAAGGCTAAACATGAGTTTTATCTTGATAGCATGAAGTCAATTTTTAATACACTCGTTTCTCAGAAAGCAGGCACTTCCAATTCCACCCAAAGAACCCTTCAAAATCTTTCTCTTTTATCGATGATGGGTTTCACTGAATTATTCACCAGATCACAGCTGCCAGAGGTTTTAACTGTACACACGACGGGGACTGTAACGGGCAGCAAACTGCTCCCGCAGGGCTGTCAGCGATGCTGTCAGAGCACTGCGGATGCCCCAGCCGACGCTGTTTGGCGCTGGCACTAACGGTGCACCCGGGAGCACCTTCCCGTGCGACCCTGGGGCGGGCTCATTTCTCAAGAAGTGAGAAATAAAGACCACTGCTTCCTGAGAGATGTTAAATTCCTGTGCATGAAGGTGTCCCCCAGAAGAATTACAGATGCTTAAAAGCAGCCCTACCGTTCAGCAGAACAAGCCTGATTTTAACGATCCTAGAGCATTAGATCAAGTGATTCCCAGCTCGGATGCTGGGCTGGTAAGCAGGTGCCTGGGCTCCCGTGCCCAGCTGGGTCCTGCGGTGCCACCAGCGCCACACACTGTGCTTCTGCTCTGCTTTCCACAGCTTGGCTGCCATCTCTGCTAGTTCACAGATCCCTTCAGGCATGGATTCTCATTATCTGTCTGGTCAGCATTCAGCTCAAGCATTTCAGGTGGGCAATTAGTGTTTTAATACACAAATAATGATAAGAGTATTAATTATTAGCGATTTAAAACACACAGAACAATCAAAGGCCAAACCAGCTGGTTGCTTACCTCTGAAGGCCATTTCCTGGGGACAGGCAGACAGCCGGCCAGGAGGTGTCACAGTCAGGGACATTTGGTGCTCCCTTCCCCATCACCCTGACTACTCCACCCCCATCTAGCTGCTTTGCAATTCACAGCAAGGAGCCCAGGATTTTTTTCCAAGCTGCTGTTACTCTGATTGTAATTATTCAATCCTCAGTGATTCAATTTGTACTTGTCCCTCTAATTATTATTCCTAAGCAAAAAGGTCAATGATTCAGCAACTAATCTGGGAAAGAAAAAAAAAGTCTATAGAACATACCTGTTCAAGAATATTTAAGACAAAGGAAAAGTTCAAAAATACTGATGCTTCATAGCAAATTAAGCTACTTCTTTACCCATTCTGAAGACAAATTCCCCTTTCTGATCCACTGTTCTTTTCTCTTGCATGAACAAGTCTCAATTCTAATTCTCATTTCCTTGTTCAAGGTAAGTTTGCAGCATCAGCTTTAACATTCCACGAGAAGACTCCCATGTTCGCCCAGGACAGGAGGTCTATATGCAGTTTCGGTGCATCTGTGGCACAGAAAAGGGATGCGCATTTTGGAACAAACTGGTTCCATGGGGAAATCCAAAGGAATTTCTCAGTGTAGTTGCATTTGAAGTAAAAAAGTGCTTTGCCCTCCTACACTAGGTCTAAAAGGAAATCCCAGCTTCCACGTACACACAAATTCTTGCCGTTGAGTGAATGCACTACGGTACCAGACTGAGATGCCGCAATGTCAGGCAGCGCAGCACTGGGATCTTGCATGACGGACACCGCAGCAACGCCGGTCGGCCTCCAGCTCTCCATCCCACTGGACTGGAAGCTGCTTGTCCCACCAGCAGTGCCCTGCTGGGCAGAACAGGAGGGGAATCAGGAGGTGTTGCACATTCTGGGGTGTTAACAAAGTCTGCACAGCCCCTTTTGGTAGGAGCCCCTGGTTTTAGAGGAGCCTGCTCCGAAGCTGCCAGCAACTGCAGCGGGAGGTTTCTCTTGGTCATTACAGTGCATTACAAAACGATACTTAATGGAGTCTGGGGCATTTATTTGATGTCCTAATAAAAATATACATACACATATACACTACATCTGTGAGGATCCACTTTCTGACATTGTCTTAGACTGGGCTTTGCATTGAAGGCTTGCCAGTTTTCTTCCTTGTGTCACCAGATCCAGCTTATAAAATTACTAACTTTTCCAGTCAGGATATAGGGCGTGTTCACACCTCTGCTGTCAGAGGCACCGGCCTGTTGCATTACCCAGATCTGGTACTAAATGGGGTCATCATAATGCCCCCATCTCACCAGAGGAAACAAGCACAGTGCTACCTTCACTTCAGTTAGCACTCATAATACGGGCAAGCTAAAATTGAAGAGGACAGCGAGAATATTCAAGCAAACTGAAAGACAAATCTAACAACCCTTACACGTACAGATTTGATCTACTGCTTGAACACAATTACTTACTGGTGAGGGTTTACAAATTGGACTTCTATGTTATGAAATCATGCTATATTTCCTTTTAAAATACACATGCCTCCAACACACAGTGGAACCCTCAGAGGATAGTGGAAAGTTTGTTCGTATTTTTCATGCGAATTGCATGTCCATTCACTAAGACTGGAGCCTGGCCCTGCCGGGCACAGCAGAGTTTGAGACTCTCAGCCTGAACAGAAAAGGGGGAGGAAGACAAAAGGGACAGAAAGCAGTAAGGGGGTACGGAGATTGCCTGGGGATGACGCACCTTCAAAATCCACTTACCTGCTGAGGGAGAGCACCTCGCCACCCAGCCGCCTCCTGGCCAGCTGCAGCAGGGGCAGGTTAACCAGGAAATGCTGCTGATGGTCCTGCCTGTCCGGCGTTCCGGGGAGGAGATGTCAGAAGATGATTCTCCTCCTATGTGGACCAGGCCAGATGCTACCACTGGGCTCTAATTTCGGCTGGAAAGTCAGATTCTGTCATAATAAAATGAAGGACAACCACCACTACCTACAAGTAATCCCCTTCTCTCAGATAGTCTGCAAAAATATTATACTCACTTTTCAGCCTGGATGAATTATTTACATCCCATCACTGCTGTTCCTGTTTGCCTTGCCTTTCTGCCCTGTGTCACCATCCCTTTCATCTGCACGCACGCTTTGGAGACCTGCTGGCTGCTGTACAGCATTAGTAATAACCATCACTGCAAAATCCCTGCTGTTGACACTTTGAAATCAGACCATTAGCTGCAGTCGGAGAAGTGCTGCCTGCAGCCTGCGGAGCCGCCGTGGGAGCAGCCTCCTGGGAGGCCGATTTCATCGCAACCTGTCTGAATGCAGCTGCGAGCGTCTGCCAAATTTCACATCTAAATAGATCAGAAGGAGAGAAGGGAAGAGGCAGAGAGGGAGGGGGGAAAGCCACAAAACCAGAACTAAACCTCCCATTATTTCCAGGGGCAGGAGGACAAATAAGGCAGTGCATTACTTCAGTGACTATTGCAAAAGAGCCCGCGAATGCTTTTCATCCAGGCTCACCTCCCAATTAAGTGCACTCGTCTCTCTCCCCAGTGAGGCTGTTAACAGCTCCGCTCACCTCACAACAAGCTCATGGAGCGGATCAGCACGGGCCGGAGAGCTGGGTGTTGTGCTGGGTCAACCTGTTCCCCTCAGCAGCCATCCAGCGTGCACCTCCTTCGCTCTGCTTGACGAGGTGGGTCAGGCAGAGGGGAGAAAGGGGCAGTTTCCCTTGGGCCTTCATCACGGAGGCTGCAGTACCTCAGGCAAGCCCGTGCTTTCTGCCAGGGCCAGGCACAGGGGGACGCGGCACTTGCGGTGAGTGCTGGGCCCTGGCCAAGCGGGCAGGCCCGGGCTGGCCCCCGCGCCATGGCTGCCCTGGAGACTTCGCTGAGGCAGCGGAGGGGAAGGGAAGGCCTTGGCGAGATGGAGGGGAAGGTGCTGAGGGGAGGAGAGGAGAAGGGGACAGGTGAGGAGAAAGGGAAGGCGTGGAGGGGAGATGGGGGCGCTGAGGGAAAGGGGAGAGGGAAAGCACTGAGAGGAGGGGAGATGGAGGAGGAAGCCGTTGAGGGAAGGGGAGAGGGACCGGCAATACCTGAGAGGAAACAGAGGGGGAAGGCACGAGGGGAGGGAAGGTGCTGAGGGAAGGGAGGTAGAGGGGCAAAACCTTGGGGGAGATAGTGGGGAAGGTGCTGAGGGGAGGTGGAGGGGGTCACGGAGAAGGGGGGGACGCGGTAGTCACTGACTCTCCCTCCCTCTCTCCCTCCCCAGCAGGCTCAGGGGCAGTGGCACGGGGCCACACTGGGGCTGCCGCAGCGGCCGGCGGGCAGAAGGGCAGCAAGGGCAGGCGGCGGAGGGCCAGGGGCTGCCCGCGGGCCTCGGGTGTGAAGCCGCCGCCACCGCCAAGCCAGAGCACCGATGCCATGCGGGCAGGTGAGCTGGGCCGGGGGAAGGGTGCGCGGGCAGAGCTCCCTCAGAGCCATCTGTGGCACTTGACAGCTCTCACTGCACTGGTGCCTATGCAGGGCTTGTAGTTTAGACCTATAGCTTCATTTATAGCTATACACACACATACCTACACACCTATAAAAAAAAAAGACCGAGTACATGTAACTACACAGCATAAACAGTAGGAGGCATACGGCATCTGCCAAGAAGTTTCAAGAACTGCCGGAGATGCTGTAAATACCCAGCGGTTTTCTGTTGGTAGCTGCAGAGCAACTCCAACACCTGCCATCCCATGGGCCCACGCAGAGCAGTGGCACAGCCATGCCCCTCCAGTGTCCCAAAGCTTCCAGAAATGGTACTAAAAAAAATCATATTGCTCACTGTATGAATGGATGACAGCTTTAGAAAAATCCCTGGCAACTAAGATTGAATTTCCTGCATAATTCGGGCTTGGTAAGCACAGTGAACTTGATGCCAGTGTAGAAGTGCTATTAATGCATTAACAGCCTCATTTTACAGGTATGAGAATTGTTACATTAGCCAATTTCCCACTTAAAAGTAAGATTTCAGGCCATTAGTATTTTTGGTTCCTTATTAATGGGCATGCATAGGGCACAGCAAGCGCTTATCATCCTCATTACAAAAAGAAACAGAAACGCCTCAGTGACAACGTATACATTTTTGCTAAATGTTTATCATATTAGCAGGTAAACACCATCACAAACACAAAAAGCAGAAGGCTCACTCTGCTGCACTGCTTGAAATCAGAAGTCATGGGAGGAACCCTGACTCAGCCCAGAATAACACCAAAGGGATTCAGATGGATGCAAAAGTAAACAAGGTTTTAGCATCAACTTCCACCATTCCGGACGCTAGTCAAACAGATCTAGGTCTTTCTGCTCAGCTTAACGAAAGCCTTCGATGGGATGGGATTCTTGAGGACCCTGTAGCAGAGGAAGAAAGGCTGCGAATCTACAAGCTGAACAGAAGGAAACGGTACGGGTTGTATATCCGGCAACATTTGCCTGCTGAGCCATGCCCGACAGTCGGGCATTCCCCATTACTTCATGTCAGGGCTTCATGCACAAGCAGCAGTCACACAGAATGTGAAGAAGATTGCTGCAGTTATTTTCCAGGGGAGCAAACATGAGCTGGTCCTGAATACTGAGCAAGCCAACAGTCTCCAAGCTGCAATCAGAGCCGTCAACAAAATCTCTCAACAAGCTCTGTAGTTCAGTGCTGATTGCTCGCTGTTTTGTATCTGCATGGAGAACAGGACATTTGCATTTTAAAAACAAACAAAGCAACCTGCTTGCTAAAATACAGACGCAACTCAGGCTACTCCAACAATTTAAAAGTACTCGTTTCTGCCTATTTGTCTTGTAGGATCACTAGTAATTGCTATTGGTGTATTTCAAAGTAATACTCATTGCATGACATCTGAGCTTTTCAGGTATTCACGCACACTGTGAAATTAGCAAGCATAGTCCTTGCAGCAGATGGGGAAATTGAGCATGAGCAGCTGAACGACCCGGTAGCTTGTTTGAAGGCTAAAATCATCTGCAGGCACACAAACTTACTGAGTGTTTGAAACTAGGCAAGCTGCAGAGTTGGGAGTAGAATCCAGGCCTTGTCTCCTTGCTGAATTGTTAAGCACAGTACTTTGTTACAGAAATTCACTGAAGGGCCCCCCCAGACCTGACATTCCGGAGAAGCATGGCATATACAAGGAAAATGGAGTAGACCTCTGACGATGGGTTTATCCTTGTCCCTGTACAGAACTAGAAGCCCATCTGGCCAATATGAATTAAACACACCAGGAAGCAGGCTGCCTTGTACTCACCTACTTCAACTTCTCAGAATAAAGCAACAGCTATCATACACAGTGCTACTATAACATTAAGACAAACAGCCAAAAGCACACTAAAGGAAATATTTGGAAGTTAGACAGCACATCTGAAAGGAAAGTTTTCCCGTTTCCTGAAGCCCTCCTAAAAAATACCACTATGATTTTTAAACCTTTTCTTAATGTCTCTTTGAATGACTGATGGTTGAATGCAACTGATGTTTATATATTTTTTCCACTGTTTAATACTTTAAACACTGCACGATACTCAAATGCTTGCACAGACTTTCGCAGGAGCAGGGATATGCTTCAGTATAGCTTCAACGCTTCCTAGATCCCAATAATGTCATTGCATGCAAATCTGGAGCTTTTGCAAGCAGATAACCAGATGAACAATAAAAAAT
This sequence comes from Anseranas semipalmata, assembly GCA_013399115.1. Lineage (NCBI taxonomy): Eukaryota > Metazoa > Chordata > Aves > Anseriformes > Anseranatidae > Anseranas > Anseranas semipalmata. The sequence goes on from VXAA01001657.1 coordinate 85,457, forward strand.
AAGAAAAAAACTATTATGAATTATCTGATGTTCTCTTGCATCCATTTCTACTCTGCCAGGGATACCAACAAAATCAGCACGCCTGCAAATTCAGAAGGGTTTGAACAACAGATTAAGTGTCCAAAAAAAACACCACAGCATTTCTCTCAAAACAAGTTTGTCACCATCTATTTTGTTTTTATAAAGTTTAATGCATAACACATTCTAGTCTTATTTTTATGCTGTATTTACTAATGTAGCATTTGAGCATCTACATTTTTTTCCAAAATTAAAAAGAAATTCCTATCTGGTTAAATATTTGTTATACTTAAAAAGGACAACTGCTTTCACTTGCAGGATATGCTGAAAGCCATACCAGAAACTGTCTTTAGAAATAAAACTATACCAGATGAAAGACTTGCATACTAGAGGAGATTTTCAGCTGTCTTCAAAGCACTTTTTCAAGTCTTACTAAATGGATAAAACCATAACATTTGTAATTTTTAAATACAGATGGTTTTATATAGGAAACGCCTTCCTAGAATATGTAACAACAGTGACACATGATATAAGCAAAACAAGAGGGGAGGTTGGACCAGCCGGATATATGACATTTATTTCTAAGTAAATACCATAATAAACACTGAAAAGCTTTGAATGAAAAATGAAGAGACTTTCCTATATTACAGTTTTCAGATCATTTATTACCAGTAAAGTAAAAGACAACTTGAAAATTAGAGTGGGAAGATGGTAAACTTCACAGACATCAGAACACTTGCACAGAGCTAATCAGAGCTCTGCAAATGTTGGAATATAAATAATTTAAAAAGTATCTCTACCAATTAAAATATTTTAAAAAGTAGATAATTAAGTTTGCTTTATAAAAATCATGCCTTTTATCCTAAAGCCATAATGTAAGGGTAATTTCATTTCTAATTTAACTAGGAATATTTAATGATTACAACTTAAAATAATCTTCTCTCAGATCTTCTGCAAACAAATTCATGGGAAGAGCATTGTTGGAGCAATCCAGGGTCCATGTTCTTCTGGGGTCCTGTGTCCAACTGTGGCCAGCACCACGTTTCAGGAGCAAGGTACATGAAACCACGAAGCAAGCAACGATGCAACAAGCTTTCCAATAAGCAGTTTTGTCCATTTGAAACCCCACACACTCAGCGGTTGGGTTGTGCCTTCTCTTACACAAGTATATCTTGGGGCAATGTTTAAGGGACAATCATGACACGGATTTAAGATACATCCCCTAAATACTGTAGCCTGAAACCAACACATTTAATGACAAGACCATGCTGCTCTTAACAATTTTGGAGCAAAGTCTACCTGAATTTGGCATCCTGTGTCACCCTGGAATTGTTTTTGGATCTGGTTTTCTGAGGCAAGTACCAATGATTAAGGACATTCTGTTCTGAGCTAATAAATAAGTAAAAAACAAAACAACAACAACAACAACAAAAACAAACCATACAAACTCAAGCCTGCCTTCTTGCTGCATTCTTAGTCTCCCAAATCATTTCAGTTCATGCTACCGTATGCTTCCACACCATTCACCCCACTTGCACATACACGCGTTAAGTACAGCTCAAGAACAGGCTCCTGAGTTTCTAACTCACCACAGACAAAATTCACCCTTGGGACTATGCACTAAATCCTCATTAAAAGCAGGTCTGGAGCTGACATTGCACCAGAAGGTGACCTGCACCTCAGAGGAGTTTTGGAATCCATGGAAAAGCCATGGCCAGCTAAGTAAAGTCTCTGAGCTGCTACACCACGCTAGCCACCAACATAAGCCAGACTCCCAGAAGCAGATGTTCTCCATACTACACTGCTCTCTGTGAATGCAGAAACAAAATGATCTGGATAAAGTAAGAAATCTCCCCATTTTATTTTCATCAAAGCACATGATAAAATAATGCACATAACATCTGGGTGGACTTTCATAGTATCTGAAGTTATTCCCTTTGGCCCAAAAACTCTTCTGCCTCCTGCTTCAGTGCACTGCTGAGGTTAACCAGCAGCCTATGGATAGGCAAATGCTACCCCACCCCAGTGACATCCTGAATACCTAAGGCCAGAGAGGACACAGACCTTTGCAATGAAAACCTCAACGGGGTGGATTTTTCTACTCAATAAAAATTTGCCTGTCCTTTGTTACCATTTACCTCTTTCTCGGAAATCCTTCACAACCACCACCACAACAGCATCTCATGTCTGATCCCAGCAACTCCTCCGCCACACTAGTTTCCTGTATACACTGCACATTTTCTGAAATTTTCCTAACTCCAACTCCATTAGTGCAGACACGTTAGTATGGCATCGGTAAAAAACAGGCACTGGTGTTTTTCCAACACCACACTGTCAAGACCTGACTTTTGAACATACAGGGATAATTTCTGGCCTGATATTCTTCACTACAAGTCCTATTACACGCACACAAATGTCAGCATGTTACACAGACTACAGCGCTGTAGAAGTCATTACAACAAGAAGTCATTACAGAAGATACATCATGCCATTCATCTAAATAACTTGAATTACCTGATCCCTTCTCTGCTGCCTGGAGCTGCAAAAGCAGCTTCTCCGCTGTTCTACACTTCTTTCCAAATCACACCTTCAAACCAGACATGAACGCCATAAGATAAAATTTTTGTGTCTGTTAAATACAGAATTCCAGATTTTCTGTTATTTTTTTCCAGCAAATTCCAGAGATTGTTCTTCTAGAGGAAAGAGCCCCGCGATCTAAATCAAAATGAATGACAGCTCTGTCTATATATAACCAAATGACCTGGTAGATTTTCTGCAAGAGAGTAAACTGCTCTTATTTCTGCACATCCCCACAAAGCATCAAATGTACTTTCACCTGCCAGACACTATTCCACATTCTTATCTGTAATTTTTTCTCTGGGACAGTACTTCTCTGTATTTTCATCTGACTACTGCACTGTGGGATAAGGGAGGGAACTCATTACTTTAAAGGTGAAGAAACAAGTTCCTTACTAAGTTATGTTCCCACAGAAAACTGCATCCAGGCCATTCTGATACTTAAAGCAGGAATTAAGAGTTGAGCAAGAGGTGGCGACAGGTAAGGTTCCCTTAGCCTGACTGCAAAGGTACAGTCTGTACCCGCTGCAGCTAATGGGGAGTTAGCACAGTACATTAGATGGGACCAGGATGGATCATAGCAAGGAGACGGCTCAGTCAGCAACCATCCAGCACACAGTCGTTCCCCAGGTACTCGGCAGTTTCCAGCTCTACGCTGGAGAGGAACCGTCGCATGGACTTGCGGCAGTTGTAATCCAGGGTGGTGGTGTACACAGTCTTGGCGTGCTTCGGGTAGACGATGGTGGTGCTGGTGAAACGCTGGGGCTTGTTGCGGGGCTCGAAGTGGACCTCTGCTTTGTAACTGCGCCACGTGCAGTTAGGGACGCAGATGACCGTTTGACTGCAAGAGGAAACGCTTAAGCCCACCGGCATATAGACATCATCGATGAAGTGCTTCTCCGAGTCGTACTTAACCGAGGACGTGTACCTGAAATACGAGACAGAGAGACGTGAGAGAGCTCTACTCCGGAATAGTGGGCTGCAGCTTCTGGAAAATGGAGCCATCGAGTATCTGGGTTGCTCCTCAGCTCTGCACCTGGACACATAATGCAAAAACTGTCTACTGGTGTCTCACTCATGTACGGGAAGAGAAAAAAGCCTTATGTTAGCAGCACACCTGGCCCTGTTACTGTTTTGTCCCGCTGCCAGCACTGTGAAACATCTTCTCAACCCTACTGCCCATTATTTTAAGTCTGAGTTGTATAAAGCCTAAGGACATCTTTCAAGCTCCAGTACCTAAATCCAGAGGCCTGGATTCATGTTTAGGCTTTGCACATAAGCATCCTAATTCCTTGGAGTGCCAAGTCCATTGAAGCACACATTATTTTCTTAGTTTTCCTCTGTCAACAGTCACACGGGAGTTCTCTGCTATCACTCCCAGCACGGGGCACTGTCTCAAGGCAAACTTTTGAAAATTCAACCAGCAGGAAAATATTACAATTTACACATCAAACTCTACTGACAAGAAAATTCTCCATGTCTGGTTTACAGAACAAAGCTTTCATCTCCTTGACACTGCAGCAGCTCTGGGACTGCTTTCACATGGTGCTTGCTGCCTTCAGTTCCAGCCCTGGGGTGGGCTCCTTCCCAGCATCAGGGCAACCAGCTCTTTTTACCCTCTCCTGCACTGGGCTTCCCTTTGATTGCATCAGTAACCAACTGGGAGCCTTCATTTCTCATAACTGTAAATGATGACATTCAAAGGAGTAACTCACAAGCTGTGAAGTGATGCAGTGCATTAAAAAAAATTATGTACTTTCTTAATATTAACTCTTCTTTTAGTTCACACAGGCAGCCACAGTTGATAAAAGTACTTATTTTATACCACGAGGTTAGGAGGGCAAAATTCCTTTCCCCTAATAAAACATTTCTAGAAAGATGGCTTCTTTGAAGATCTTCTCTCATGATTACCTTCTGGTTAATCAGTTGAGAGACAACATTTTGGAGCTGTGCAATGAAGTAAAAGCAGGACAGTAAAATACGCGAAGTCTTCCTGGAAAAAAAACATATGGGATTAAAAAGAGGCTGAACACTCCTTTAGCCTGTGAAAATGTCCAGGTCCAGGAATGTACAGCTGCATGAGCAATAGCTCTGCAAATAAATTAACTTGACTCACAGGCACTGATAAGGCCTAACTACTCCTTTACATGCTAACTCCTTCCAAACTAGACGACTATAACGTAATATTTACCTTATTTCCTTTGGTGGTAAAGGGTCAAACTCAACTCCTTCGCCAAAGGATAAAGGACACAGTCTTGGAGGGCAGCTGGAGAGAACAGGGCTGGGAGAGAACACGGAATTCTGCAAAAATGCAAAAATAATCTCTTTTATGTCACAATTTGGTATATTCTGTCAAGGTTCACATTATATGCAAGAGAATCTGCCAGTCAGAGATGTGCCTACAGGCACAACCTGCGGGGTCCAACTCAACGCACCAAAGACATGAGTAAGGTTCAGATTTTGAAGACAAAGTCCTAACTCTGAGAGCTTATTTCAGAGAAACCAACCTTGGAAATGGAAAAGAAATAAAGCCTCTAGGTATAGCTTAGCTCTCTATAGTATGAGCTATAATAATGAAACATAAACGCTCACGTTTATGAGCTCAGTGTATAGTTAATGTTATACGAGTCTATGAGATAGCTTTTTGCTGAATAGCAAAAATATCATCAAAAAATATCATCAGATATTCCCCCAGGTAGACCACAGCTGAGAGTTATTACAGGGCACCTCGCAGTGAGTAAACTCTTCCTTGCGCTGCTGTGCCACGGCCACTACTTCAAGCATCAAACCAAACCAGCCTAATTCACACCCGGCCTGCCGGGAAGGGTCAACTCCTCCTCGCCGAGCAGCGAGCACCGGGGCACCCCTGAACCCCCCCTGCTGAAAGGGCAAAGCCGGGGGCCGCCGCCGCCCCGCGCATCCTGCGGCTGGAAGGGGCCGGGGAGGTCCCCAGGGAGGCACCCGCTGGCCTCTGAGGCCGCTTTTCTGCGCCCAAGCTCCAGCACCGGGGCAGGATGCTGCGGGTCTGCCTTCCCGCTTCCACTGCGGCACCTCTGCGGAAGGGGGACGTTTCCTCCAGATCCGCGGTTTCCGAAGCACTTGTACCGGCAGCCCAGCACCAACGTTCACAAGGCGCTTTGCCAGCCCGCGCACCTCCGCCTGACACAGCTCGCTGACGGCGGTCCAGCACGGGGGCCGCCCGCTCGGGGCCGCTCCCTGGAACAACGCCTTAGTTTCCCACGCGGGGTCCCAGGGACGCGCCGCGGGGCCGTCCCAGCACCGACGCGAGCTCCCGGGAGCCGGCCCCGCCAAGCCCCAGCGGCTCCCCCGGCCCCACGCGGCCGCCGGGGGCC
>VXAA01001657.1:91702-163122 GCA_013399115.1 Anseranas semipalmata
CCGCTGCTCCGCGCCCTGCGCCGGCTGAGCCCGGGCGGCGGCGGCGGGAGGGGCGGGGCCGCGATCGTGGGCGGGGCCGCAGCAAGGGGGCGGGGCCTGCCCCGGCTCTTTCCCGCGCCCACCGGGATCCGCGGGGCTCCCGCAGCTCCCCCAGCCGCTACGCGCAGCCAGAAGGCAGCGGCAGGATCCAGGGCTGCGATAACTTGCAAGGAGCAAGTTGCAATGGCTGAGCGTACAAACATCCCCTTTGGAAAGGTTTTCCTGCATCTTAAGATAGAAAACACTGAGCCCTGTCCCAGAGGTGTGGAAACAAAGACCGCACCTTCGGCTGAAGTTTAACAGCACCCTTCAAAAACCACAAGTTTCCCCCCGAGCTGGTCTTTCTCAAACTCCCCCTGAAGATTTGGACCCACGAAGCAGCACTGCCGTCCTTAATCGCATTTTTACAGGCAAAGCTGCAGAAAGTGAAACAAGAAAACAGAAGAGGTCTTTCTAGCACTAGATGGGACTAAGGGAAATTTTTTTGGAAAATCCTAATGAAATAATTGTGCCATGTCATCAGATTCAGTGGGGGAATACTCTTGTGGAGGGAAAGCAAATGTCTGCAGCCAGCCAAAGTAAACACTCCCCGGTGCAGTTACAAGCTGTCTGGCCTGATGGGCCCAGCACAAGTGAACCCAAACCCTTAAAAAGAATTCCTTCGCTGCCCCAAAATTAAAAGCAGAGCAGAGCTTTCAGCCGTAGGCGTCTGTGGTTTGCAGCTATGCAGTGCTGGGAACTCCGGATACTTCCTCAAGGAATTTACATTCCTTTGAAGAAATACTATGAGGCTGTTTGTCTTTGCTGAAAAACGCAGATGGAAATAAAAAGAACATTAAAATTTTTGATTGAAATCTTTGGGGTCTGAGCAAATGTGCTGGACAGGTGTTTTGTTCCTTTTGATTTAAATACATCCCCCCAAAAAGAGAGATTTTTGGTCTCCACAAGCAATAGGAAAGCCGATCGCTTCTCACTCCAAAATCTCCCATAAAAGCCCTTTATGAAATTAGACGCCTCGGAAGGCGCTGGAGCAGTTTCCAGATGAACGCAATTATTATTTCAGAGCTGCCACAGAGCTCCTGGGCTAAAAACCACTCTGCCAGTAATTGAGTTAGTGCAGTTTATGTGGGGGGAAACCTGCGGTGTCTCCCAGCAGCTGTTCCAAGGGCTGCGGGCGTCCCTACGGCCGCTCCTGCGGGGATCGGTGCCGATGGGTACTGCAGGGAGTGGGGCAGCAAGGTCTGAGTGCGAGGGTCTCGGTGCCTGCGAGCTGCACAGGGCTGCAGCCGGCCGTGACCGGGATGCTGCAGAGCCACGCAGGCTTCTGGAAATCTTGTTGCTCTTTACTTACTAACCAAAAGACTCCCATGCTGGTCTGGCTTGATGCAAATTGCATTTTTTTGTGCCCTTCCTGGATCTTGTTTCTGGGCTTGGCAGGTGAAACAGAGGTGTTTGAGCAGCCTGAGGTGCCTCTGCAGCCAGCCCTGCCTTCTGCAGTGCCAATGTCCCGAGCTGAAGACTTGTTCGCTAGGACAAAAGTGAAGGGTTTAATCAGAATTGTAACTGCCCGATAACTAAGCTACGCCTCTCTGGAAGCCTGTCTCTTTTTAAGCCTCTCATACCATGTGGATCTGTGCAATCACCGATGGCATTGGAAATCTTTTCCCCTGCATGTTTGTCCACATTATTTACTTTTTAACTGCCTGCATGCGGCTGGGACCGAGCAGATACGAGTACCTTATCAAGATCCTCCTTCCATAAAGGACTTTCCACTGGGGCTGGGCTTGCTCAGCTTAATCAGCAATCAAACAATAGCTACATTGACGGTGATCCAGGGCACCATCACTGTAGGCTGGGTGAAACAAATCAGAAGGACCCTGCATTATTCGATAACAATGGAAAATTGTTTCCAAATGATGGGAAATACCTGGCTGCTCCCATGGGTGCAGACCACAAAACTGCCGGGCACTGAGTCCTGCTCACAGCCACGCTCTGAAGCAGCAGGATTAACACCAGCCCTGGGAGTGGTTCAGGTTCCTGCAGGTGCGGCTGAAAGGATGAACACCGAGGACACCAAGCATTGCTGGCCCCAGGCCGCCGCCACCCCTGGATGGCAAAACATTCAAGTCCACGTGCTCCCACCTGGACTCTGGCTCAGGACCAGTAGAGCTGCTCTGGCTGAGATAAATGAATGAGCACAGGCTTTATACTGAGCACTTCTGGGTGACTTTAGCAATAGCTGGTGTAACCAGCCCTACCTACAGCAAGCACACCGAGGAACGCATTCTGCTGCACAGATTTCTGACACAGCCCAAACACAAACGCTTCAGCTCAGTTTCCTAAGTGCAGCACAGCCACAGGGCAGTACAGCATCCGCTCCTGCCGCCCGCCAAGCTGCAGCCAGGAAAAGGCTCGTGGAGGCCCAGACATTGTCACTCAGATGCTCAAATTCATCACTGTAAAATTTGGTGAAAGAAATAAACACCCACGCCACCTCATGCAGACTTTCTCCTGCCTGACGATGGAGGGGGCAGGACCAGCAGAGTGGTAGGAGAAAAGCAAATGAGTCACTAATTCTCCAAGCTAAAGAAACTCCTCCAGCACTACGTATCGTATGGAAAAAAGGCACTACCTCTCAATTAATTTCAAAGGAAAAAGTTAAGATTCCTCAGAAATCTTTCCAGCAGTTAGTCATCAAAAATGATCCTATTATTTATGGGCACAAGGCCAGCTCTCCTGAACCGCCTCCACAGCACCGGGAGCTGCCGCAAACGCAAATATTGCCCACGGCAAGTTGCTTGCTGGAGCTACAGAAGCCCACAAGGTGGGAAAGCCAGGAGAGAGAAAAGCTGCCAGAGGGAAATACAGACAGACAGCACTGACTCCCTGGATAAGGCGTGTTTTGGGTGAGGTACGGCACGGCCCCGTCCTGGCCGCTGCAGTTTGCTGTGTGGCAGTTGTACAGAAAACGCCCAGCAGCTGAACGTCAGTAACCATTTAATTCATTTCAGTGTCACGGTCCAACATACAGCCAGAATTACACCTTGGCCAAAAAACATTAGAAGTGGCATTTTATACAGAAAACCCCTCCTTTATTCCCCAGGGATGTAAATCCCCCCAAAGCTCACATATATGCATACAGATGTGCCAAATCTGATAAATACCCGAGTCAGGGGGACAATATCCTTAAAACTGAAAGTAGAAAAATGCAAAGTTGCCCTCTAGAAGTGGAACTCGAAACACCCAGACCTGTAATACTCTTCAAAGGTTGAAACTAAAAATCCATTTTTCCTTTATTTCCTCTTATCTCCAGAATGAAATGCAGAGAATGAAACGGGAGAAGCCTTCAGGGAAAGACATGTGACGATAACTTGAACATCATCTTCAGCTATTCATAATTTAGTTAGAGAATCATCTGGAGTCATAGCAAAGAAAAAATTAATCTAAAATAAATTATTTGTCCCCCCACAGGAATAACGAATCTCTGCAAATCCATGTTCCCTCTGCCCCAGCTATTGTATTTGATAATGTGTGAACCATCCTGCACATGCACCTTGAGATAATATGTCCTTTGGGAAAGGCTGTTCATAATCCCAACACGCCTTCCAACACCCTTCCTTCTTTTGTCACCTGATGTGAAATCAGGAGAAGAAATAAATTAAGCAACAATGGACTTGGGAAGATTTGTAAAACTGGAGTGAGGAGAAACTGCTGTCCCTCATAACTGCTGCTAGGGTGTCACTGCTCCAGCTCCCCGCAGCTGAGCACCCGCATGCTGCAGCCAGGGTCCAGGCCTGGGTGAAAATAAGTCCTAAAGACACACCTTGCTGCAGTGGCAAATCGGTCTGAGCAGTGTTAGAAATACCTGGCTAGTGAGGATTTCATCTCTGCGGATTTATTCTTTCTGCTTGAATCCTGTGATCAACTCCTGACTGTTCAAGCGCAGGCTGTCTTGCTGGCTGTGCAAAAGGAGTACAGGGTTTTACCAAGCCAGGCACAAAATTTGCCCTCCCATAAGCACCCAGCCGAGGAGAGGGAACAGGTGCAGCCCACACCCCTGCCAACACACAGCCCCCTGTCCCGAGGGTGGCCAGACCGAAACGCAACCAGGTAGGCACAGCCTGAGCCCAGGCTCAGGCTCACACAGGGGGACTTCTCATTTCCCCTCCAGTTCCAGTGAATCTCTGGGTCTGGATGGATGGAGCTCATTTTCCTGTAGTGTGCCCATTCCCTCCGTCCCAGATGTGCCACAGTGAATACTAAAACTCAGAGTGACCACAGCCCCCTAAAAAATATAGTCCTAAGGCCAAAACTTTAGGTGGTGGGGAGCCCTCCCAAGAAGGCATCTGACGGTGCAATCACTCCTCACCTCCCAAACTGTTACATGACTTTTTTTTCTCCTGCAAATCCAAGTGAAGCTTAAGTTAAAATAAAGCAGGCACAACTGGTCTATCTGCCTCTAAATCCATGTGGGATTCTATTGTTTACTGATTGGGCATATGCTTTCAACATCTCAAGAAAAGTGTACAGAGGAGTTTAGGAAGAAATCCAGTGTTACTAATGAGGAGATGACATGTCCCTGCACTGAAACACATCTGGGAAGCTTACACAAAGGTCAGGGAAGGGATGCTGATGTCCACCGACCCCAACCCAGACCCTGCTTCGTGCTGGCTTTGTGGCTGGGTGCCAGTGTGAGCTGGATCCCCAGGAAGGGGTGCTCAGGTTATCTGAAAATTTTCACCTCTGATTCTCCTCCTCTCCACACTGGTTCAAGCTGAAACTCAGAGGAGGAGGAGAAGAGGAAGGCCCTTGAAGTCTGAGGCTTGTGTAAGCATCCTGTCTGGGGAAGAGGCCCTGGCAGCTGCAGGCTCCTCATTAAAGCCAACATTTCCAGCATCTCTTCCTGCAGGGCAGCAAAGGTGCCAAAGGGGCACACCCGAGCTCGGAACATGCTGGTTGGCAAGAGAACCAGGGGCTGGTGCTGTTTGACACTTATTCCATGAACAGCTCTTTGTGGACAGGGGGAGAGATGCAGTACAGGAACTCCCATCAGGGACAGTGGGCGAGCCCAGCACATGTGAGAGAAACAACAAGAAGCTGGAGATGGGCTCTGCAGATGTCTAATTTGGCCTCTACACTGCAACAGAGGCTGCCGGCTTGTTGGCAGGTTTGCCAAGGTACAGAAGGCATTAATTCAGCCCTCTCCTCATGTTCTGAAAAGGATTTGCCTTGCTATTTTACTGGTGGTTTATGTGTGCCTGTTCTGGGAGCAGGGGAGAAACCTGCACTGGACATTTCCAATGATTTCAGCGGAGCTGCAGATGCCTGGATCCCAGCTGTTACTTTTTTTTTTTTTCCCTCCTTTTAGTTTAGTTTTGTTGCTGTTGTCATCCCCCTCCCAATAAATAATGAAACAGAGGAACAGCTCTGAAACAGGGAGTAAGCAGTAATACCGAGTTCTCAGGCAGAAAGTGCTGCAGCAGGAGAGCCTAGCCAGGCTGATAGCTGGGGTGTCAAGCATATCACAGCCAGATATTCTCTGAATCCACCTAAACCATTTCTGTAGCTGCCGACTTCCAGGTACCTCTGTTTTCTCCACCACACAGGGTTTCACTCAAGCGAAGCTATCTAAAGGCAGACACCTTGGTCAGATTCTCCCTTGGACTGAACAGAGATGCAGTGTGTTGGTATACGATGGTTAACAGATCATAGGGCATGAGAATCAGGGGACATGGATTTTTCAGCAGCATCATTCTGTAAATCTAAGTCTGAAGAGCTTTGCTCCCAGTGACTGCAGCTAGTCCTGAGCAACAGAGTTTTCTTCTGCTCATTTATAGTCTTTTTTTGATGAGTTTCTCCAGTTTCCGTATCCGAGAGGACTCCTGCTCGGGCGTAGGAGTGCTCAGCGAGAGGGAGCCGGTGTTCTCCACTCCAGAGGGGGGTGCCGGGAGGCGCTGGCGGAAGAGGTCCAGCATGCTGCTTTGCTCACTCCTCTTCAGGCCCTGTGATAGCAAAGAACAGCGAAGCAATCAGGTTAGACTTCACTGATCTAGGAGCAGGCATGCATGACAATAGCCACAGGAGAGCCTATTTCAAACCTTGATCCTTTTTTCACCCACCAAGTGCTGTATGTAGATCTCTGGGTGATCCAGAGACAACTGAGCTCAGCCCTAGTGTAGCTATAAGCATGCTAACTGAATTAAGAAACTATTCTTCAGTAGCAACCCTACACACTTTCAGAGTACAGAGGATACACTTGCCTTAAAGAGTGCTTTTCCCCACTCCCAAACCCCTCTGTATTTCTACTGAAAAAGTCACCAACAATCTCAATGCAGGTCTAGCAGACAAACAAAAGTTCTGCAGGACTGGTTCTAACCTTCATGTCTAGTATCTTCTGGAAAGTGTCTGTGCTGCAGTCAGCAAGGAGCTTGATGTAATTGTCAACAAATACAACCGGGGGCTCGTGCGGAGCCATAACCACCTGTCAAGACAAGAAAAAAAAGAGATCAGACAAGTTTTAGGAGTTAAAGCCAGCTCTCAGTTCAGGCACACGAGTGACAGCAGGACTGGTTTCTCATAAAATAAAATGCTTAAGAACAGGAAAGATGTTGTACGTGCTGATAGTAACTGAGAGGTAAATCTGAGTGAAGAAGAGTAAAGAGCAGCCTAGGAGCAGAGAAGAGCATGGGGTCTCTTCCCGCATGGCCAGTGGCGCTCGGACCGAGGGGCTGCAAGAGCTGTGTATCACGTTTCACAGAGCAGCAGAACTTTGTATGCTTGTCAGCTGGCAGGCACTAGCGTATGTGAAAGCTCAAGATTTTATCTTGTTGCATGGGGAAGACATGCTGGGCAGTTGCTTGGGGGAGAAAGGCAGTGTTGGTTGGGGGGGGGACACTTAGGGAGTCCCCTGCGCACCGGCAGATCAGGCAGCAGGGGTCTGGATGCAGCCCAGACCCTCCCTTCCATTGCGCATCCCTCTTGCTCCCTCCTGTCCAGAGGCAGAACAGACACAGCATCTCACAGGGTAATCTGACAGCACTCTTTCTGCGGACACTCCCTCCCCTCCCCAGAACAGTGCGGGGCAGAGCAAGCTGCTTTGCAGTCCTTCTGCTTCTGACACGTAAGCTGAGGGCTGCGAGGTGCCCCCGTGCACCGGACGCGTGCACTCAGCTGCTCTGGGTGCAGCCCCTCTTGTACACGCCTCTGGAGAGGCTGAGGCTGGGATGCGGCGTGCTAGTCCCCCGCTGACTTCTGCCCCAGAGCTCAGACCCTCTTAGTCCCAACAGCAGTCAAGTCAGGAATAAAATTAAAATGGAGACTTGAAGCTGGGAAGATGATTATTCATTGTTATATTTTCCCTATATGAGCAGTGAGCTCCATAAAGAACACATCTTTAGGTAATGCTTGGGAGTAAAAGCATCTTTCTGTGAAGTTATGTACACATGTGCATGCAGGGCAAAAACACCACAGGACCAGACTCTTCCCTGTCTCTGAAAACGTTTCCATATGTTTCCACTGACCCATCTCACCCCACACTGCATTCTGTCACTGAGACGTTTCTTTCTTTTGCTGCACTTCAGACCAATGAAACATCATAGCCATGTATACACTTATAAATCCTTAATTTACAGCCCTTGTAAAAAATCTTATGCCAAGATGAAAAGCTGGAGCTTCAGGCACTGTAGCCAGAGGAGAAAGGAAAGAGCTCTGCAGGACGTGCACACACTGATTCCCTCCTCTGTGCTTGCATCTGTGCTTTCTACGGCTTAGCTGAAGTAATTTGTTTGTGCCATGGGCTTAATGATACTCCCACTGAATTAGCTGCACTGGTACAAGGCAGGGCACAATACTGTATGGTGGTATTGTATGGAACAGAGGCATCATTTCTGAACCTTCTCAGTACTATGAAGGAGAGCCCTGAAACCCTGAGGAGTGTATTAGCCTGCACTTTTGATGGAGTGAAATGGTGCTTACAGAAAAGACTCTTTAATGTACAATTTAGAAACAGCAGAGGTAGAGTCTGAGCATTGACAGAAAGAGACAACCCACAAGGCAAACAGAATGGACAAAGACAAACAGTCAGCTCTGGGCTCCTGCAAGCAAACCTTCCTGCAGAAATACCGGTGGTCCAGCATGAACAGGCACTTCTGAGAGGCTTTTCTTTTCCATACCCAAGAGACTGGTGCTGACGCTAGCCCCAAATGCTGGAGTGTGGATTACCTAGACTCAGGGCGATCACATTCAGTCACTATGATTAACAAATCTGCATCAGGCAATCATTTAACCTGGTCACCTGCTGATTATATGGGGCATTATTTTGTAAAATAGCTCTGTGGAGCACTGAATGCTACAAGCGTATCACCATTTAATTACTAGTTACGCTGACACTGAGCCCTCACTTGGGGCCGGCAGAAGTGCTTTATGCAGCAGCACAGCAAGTATGTGATGTCTGAAAAAGCAGTCATGCTGCTAACACAAAGCCTGTGAGCCTGGCCGCACTTCCACGGCTTGCACTCGCTGTCCGACGCACCGGGCTCAGCGGCAACAATCCATTTCCTATACTGCCTTCCTGTCAGTCCCGAAGAAGCCAGTGTGATATTAAGGTAGACAAATTAATCCCACTACTTTTCTGATTCATATATAAGCTTCAAGGAAAGACCTGATTCTGTACGCAACAGATGCCAATCTTCCCTCCTCCAGTTAGCAATAAAAGGTATTTTTCTTCAGGTCATTTCTATGAAAATTTAGACTTGCTTTAACTTATCTACTAACATCTCAGTAGTCATTTTATTCCAAAATCATAGAATTTCAGAACTAATTTATGAATTCAGAGTGCAAACTGAACCGTGACATTGCCTAGGGCATGGGAGCAAAGCCATGCTGAGCCTCTGCAGCCCCTTCTTGCCTTGGTCGTGGTTTACACGAGGCTCTCGCTGCTAGCTGGCCATCCCGCCTGACACCTGGTGCCACCAATTCACTCTCAAACATCTTCACAGTGTTGTTAGTGGGCAGAGAACAAACCCACCGCCCAGCAGAGCACAACTGCAAAGCTCCCATGGCTTCTCTTGGGGTCAGACCTAAGTTCTTACTCCAGAAAGACAACAGCGGGGGGGAAGGGGAGGCAGGGGAGATTGCTTTGCTTGTTACTCTTTATGAAGACAACACACTGCTTTTGGGTCATTTTCCAGGCACCAGGTCTGGAAAATGAAAGAGGACTCTGGTGAATACAGTAACCCAGACATGTTTGCACTGGCTGTTACACTAGACAGTAAACAGGTGACTCAAGCACGGCTTGGCTCCCCTGTGTGATGAAGTCTGCACAAAGGCCTGGAGTAACCTGAACTGAAGGGTTTGCCCTGAGGCAGACACTTGTGGATGTTAGCTCTGATTTTCACAAGCTCCCTAGGGAATCTGGTGCCCCAACTCTTCTAGTAAGCAGAACTTGAGCACTCAGTTATCTTGAAAAATGAGGACCAAAACCCAAATGCTATGTTAAAAGGGAGCAAAGGCAAAACCAAGGCAGATAAGCCAGGTCTCTAGAACAGCTGGCAGCACACCCGTATAAGCACGCATACATTCACGTGCAATCTGCAAAGCTGCGTTCAAAGGAAGGGCCCCCTGGAATTCGCTCGCTCAGATTCCCAGTCCAGCAGTCTGGCTGGCAGGTTATCAAAAGTCTTGAGTTACCTTCAGGATCATTTCAGCCCGAGTCATGCCTTTCACCACTATCCTTGTGTAGCTGGCAGGAGCCTTCCTCACCACTTGGGACCCAATGGAGGGCAGATCCAAGAGAACCATCTTCAGAGAGTGAGTGTCCAGCAGTAGCTGCAATAGTTAATTGCACCCTGTTATTCAGGCCCCTTTTACTAAGCTCCATTAGCTGCTACAGTCCAACATGCTTATAAGTTTAACACGTCTCACACTGAAAACATCCTGGTAATTGGACTGCAGAACAGGAGGAATTGACCCATGTAATGGCACTTCAAGGAGACAAGATCACCCACGGCTGTTTATCAGCACCATTTGTTGATTCTAACAGAGCACCATTCTGCTGACTTGCAACGACTTGTGGCTGCGAAACATCTGGCACATAAGGCCTGGATTTCTCGGTCCTCCTCCCTTTGACAGTATAAACCAAAACAATCTTGATATTACCTGTAGCTGTGTCATTAGCTAAATATCAAGGTCAAATGAATTAACACCATGCTTTCTCTTGTACCTAACCAGCAATTATATCAGGTTTTCTGCATTTACTCAGCCACTTGCTGATTTTTTTTATTTATTTTAAAGAAAACCGCAGCACAGTATAACTACATTGAGAACTACACAATATCCTGTGCTCACTGACACACTAAAGCTCACAGCCTCATGTATGGTGGTTTTTACCAGAC
Organism: Anseranas semipalmata; assembly: GCA_013399115.1. NCBI lineage: Eukaryota > Metazoa > Chordata > Aves > Anseriformes > Anseranatidae > Anseranas > Anseranas semipalmata. The sequence continues at coordinate 102,133 of VXAA01001657.1, forward strand.
CAGCAGCTAAATAAGCAGCAAGCAGCAGCCACTAAATTCAGCAAAGACAGTGCTCAACCACTGTCTGATAAGGAAGTGTTGGGGTAACTTTGCTCTAAGACATCCTAACCCACAAATATTGCACCCTTCTGATTGCAGGTATGTTTAAGGAGGTGAGAAAAGACCAGTGAAGGCCAGAAACCTGAAATCAAGCTAGAAGAAGGGGAGCACAATTTATTTATACAGCACCAAATGTGAAAACCCACTGGATTGCCTGCACACACAGTGCATTTCCTGCAGAAGGGCTCTCAAACGGGTGGAAATTTGCTCTTCTGGAGCAATGCACGATCTTACGGGCACTGCAGAAACCCACAACAGTCACAGTGAGCACCACGGACACTTACGGTACAGCTTTCAGCACACATGGGAATTCAGTTAAAACACAAAGGACCTGCATGACGGAGCTGTTGGGGAGGGTGGTCACGCCAGTTCAGATCTGGACCCTGTTATCTGTGCAGATCACTGCCGTATGGTGCCTGTTTCATGGTTAGCAGGAGATGAACTGATGCTATCAATGTAGTTCTGGGAAGGCAGGAAACCACATCACAGAGAAGCAGCTCTGTGCACACCACAACCGCTGGAGCCTGGTGGTGTCTCGGGCCGCCAGTCAGAGTGGGATTCCTGCAGGTCTATGAAGGATCCCACGGACAGATTTTTTCCCAATTGGGGAATTCACATCTTTCCCACGTAGATTTTTTCATGTCTAATATGAGCTTTGTGCACTCTGCAGCCTTTCCCACAGACACAGCATTTGCAGGCTTTGTCGCCTCACCCTGTTTTCGCTGCTTTATCAATTCCAGGTCCTTGGCATTGCTAACTTACTGCCAAAGCTTGCTGAAATGCACAGTTGTTGTTAAGTCAGAGACACAAGCACACAGAGTGAAATCATGTGGGTCTTGACAGGGGGTGCCAGCCCTGTCCCTGTGCTGTGTCCCACAGCATCTCTTGCCCAGAGAGATTCAAAACTTCCACCAAGCTCAGGTCTGTTTAGCAATTTTGGGGACAGAACAGAGAAAACATTGCACTCTGTCTCCATGACCCCATCCTCCTGGCACAGTTCTGAGGAGAGGAAGATGACAGCCATCCCTAAGTAGCAGGAAAACCGTAGGAGGCAAAAAAAAAAAAAAAAAATTTATTTGCACTCACTGGCTATCAGCCAGGACACAGACTCTAGCAAAACTGTCATCAGGCTGCGTAGGAGCCCTTCGGCTCCCACAGCTTCACTTCCTCATGGAGGAAGGAGCCAGCACCTGGGAGCAGCGTGCACAGTCCCAGGGAGGATGTGGCATCGTTTCACTTGAGAGCTGGCATGCTGCTGCGCAGGCACATGGCACTGAACACTGCTGTCACTTTGCCCATGCGGGGAACGCATAGGAACCAACCTGCAGCGCATTTGCTTTACATTCAACACTTGGGGGTGGGAGGGAATGACACAACACAACAAAAAATCCCTGTTGCCTTACACTGACAGACTGTACATTTTCTGGATAACCAGAAAGCACGCAGCTGTACCAGAGTTCAGGGCATGTAATGCAGTTCTCTGTCCCCCCCCCCCCTTTTTTTTTTTTAACCAACAACTGCCTTGACTTCTTGAACACAGAAGTGGTGCAATACTACCACCAATGCAACTGCTTGTTCTTACCTGTTCTGCTCCCACCATACTAATAGGTTTGCACTTGAAGAGGTGGTTAATGAACTTGGGAATGAAGGAGCTGCAGGGAAGATATACAAAATGACAATTAAATGTCAGTATTTGGAGTCATACAGTATTCTGTGGCAACAAAGCAGGCAAAAACAAAACAGCCTGGCTTCCCACAAAGACACAGTAAGTGCATGGTTCTCAATCTGACTAGGCACATTAAGAATACTAAATAAAAAAATTAATTAGGTACAATTCTTTTGCTTTAATCCATGCTGATCTTAAAGTTAATTGAGAAGTTGCACACATTCTATAAATAAATTGCTATAAAGTATATATGAAGTATTACAATACAAGTTCAAGAATAAGCAAACAAGCTATTGTACACGATAAAAACAGCAACACACCAGGATTAGTACAGCTATTCATGGAGTGGAAGTATCTTGATTGTATCCAGAACCCACATTTTACCGCATACTAGTAATTCCATAACATGCATATTACACACTGAACTTGAGGTCCAGCCAAGGCTGGAGGTCTGCTGGGCCCTGGACATTCACATAGAACGGCACTCTTCCAGAAAGCGTCTAGCCAACACAATCAGGACAATAAAAAGTTTTGTGAAAAGGAAAACACCATTACCCTATTTTACTAACATGGGCTTTAGACTCAAAGATGATTAAATGACATACACTCAACAGCGCAGAATTTGGCAAAGACGGAAGCTAAGCCCAATATTCACCACCTTGAACAATGTCTTCCAGAACATCAGCTTTGGTTTTAGCTTTTTGCTTCTTGACACTAGGCTTTGTGGTAGCTTCATTCTTCAATGGAAAAGCAGATGCCCCCCTTTAGCAGAGGGGCTGGCTGGGCACTTGAAAGACAAGCTCCTGCCCTACTGAGCTGCAGCCCCAGGAGAACCCAGCAGCCGAGTAAGCAGTGCACACTGCTGTGGAATGGATGAGCCATCTGTCAGGATCACAACGCTAATACTCTTGTCTTTCTTTTACTGGCTGGCTTTCAAAACGTACTCTGCCTCTTCCACATGGCCTTCATTGATTGAATGCCTACAAGGCTCATGTTGTTTTCAGGGCCTCATCCATGACCTGGTGGCAGGTCTTTGATTTCAATGTCTCTGTCCTAAGTTCTTGCAAGTTGGTCTGTTTTCTATCCTCTAGAATGAGGTGCTGCTTATGGCGATGATCTAATTTCAGTGTGGTTTCCCCCTTGCATCTGTCAAGTTGTTTCCTTCCCATGAACAAGGGAGCACAGACAGCATCTTGTTTGTCCTGCCACCTGTTTTCCAATCTAGGACTTTTATTTTTCATCCTTTCTTGCGAAAGAATGACAAAAGCATAACTAAGGCATGGAGCATGCCAAGCTGCTAAGCAAATCAAAAGAAATGGTTCAACAAAGAGTCTTTCCAGGCAGACTCCTTCCCTCGGACACAGCCGCAACCTCTCTCACTGAATCATCTTTTCCTGGAGAGGTGTCAAGTAGAACAATTTCAAATCATTGCTGAGAACCAGCTACCGGGCTGCCCCAAACAGCTTTCAATTTGGCCACCAGAGAAACAACCTTGGCAACAAAAGATAAGTAAAAGGAGGAAAACAAGCCTTGTCCCCTCTTGCACTAAAGCATTACAGCAGAGATATAACTTATCTTACAAGTCCATTTTTCAGGTGTATAAATAATTCCCAGAGGGCAATTAGGGAGTAACAAGCACAGCTGGAGCTTAGGCAATCCTGTAAAATGAGCAATTGCTAGCAGTTCTGCATGCAGCAGCCTGCTACAAGTGGAAGAGCACAAGAGGTTAATTGTACCTTTGATCTTGCATGTGGGTCCCAACTCTCTCTCTCTGTAAGGTCAGGCATGGAGCTAATGCTCATGGTGTGCATGAGAAACAGGGAGAGCCTTTCTTTCTGCACGGTGGCAGACTAGCAGGCAAAGGAACCCCCCCCTCCTCTTTTTTTTTTTGCGCTATATAACCACATGGTCTCCCACAGACAGCACTCTGTCTTGCATGAAACAATTCCCAGGCCTTTTAGTATGGCCACCCACAATCAATGCAGAAGGGTAAAGCGACCTTCCATCCCTGCATGCCTGTTATTTCATGCTGTCTTATTGGAAACAGCTTCTCAACTCCAGCAGGACCGACAAGACAAATCGTAAGATCCAAGGACTGCTCTGTTTTTCTGGGGGCTTTTTTTTTTTTTCCCCCTAGCAAAGACCATCAAGAGCAGTTACACTTAAATGAAAAATTTGCTTGAGTTTCTTGCCTAGGCTGGACTCGAAGTTTGGCTCTCTCAGAGCGTACAGCAGGCAATCCTGATGTGAATAATACGTGCGTATTCAGTGGTAAGTGCTCTGCACACGGTTTTGTACTCTAAATGCCTTTACTCCCTGCACATCCACAGAGCTACATGGGATGCCAGAAATCATTTACAGTTTCAGCTATAAAACTGAATCCAGCAAACCCTCTATAGAAGCAGACAAGTCCCCAGTGTAATAATAAAGCAGTGCAAGACAGATTAGGAACCTAAAGCACAGAAACCACAGCATCTGAGAGGCTTCCATCCCAGGGCGTGGCTCTGCCAAAGCCTGTGTTTTCTTAATCCCCTGCACTGCTGATGCATCAAACACAATGCTCTGCTAAGCAAGGCAGACAGAGATGCAACCGCAGTCTGTCTCTCCGGCGGGAGATGAGCTACTACAGGATATTATTCAAAGCATCCTGGTGTCACTGAGTCACCGCAGCTGAGAACGGTTTTGCTTTACGCCGCCCTGCGAGGCGGTGACCAGCCCTTGCAGACTCGCCCAGGCTGAGCTCAGCCCGCTGCTCCGAAACGACATGAGCCCCCTCATCGCAATCTCCCTTCTCCTAACTCCTTTCACTAAAAGCATGATCCAAAGGTCAGAGCGGTTGGAGGGACGTCTATTGCAGTTACCCACCACATGTAGCTGTTTGTGATTAACAACACGCTATTCTGGCAAGGGGGAGAGCTATTTGTTTTTCCTGTCTCTTGGTTCTAACCTCTCCGTCACCGAGGTCAGGTCACAGACTGCCCAAACACACCCCAGCACAGCAGCCACAGCTACACCGCTGTGGTTTTTGATTTCAAAGGATGAGGACCGGGGTGCAGTGAGAACAGAGCCCCTCACCCAGCCTGCGAGTGCCTCCTGGAACGCCGGCTGCTTCTCACTTTCAAGGGAGTGAGGGTTGCATATTGGTCAAAACAAGGCCAAAACAACAGATCAGATTAGAGGACTGATGCAATTTCTGATGGCAATTTTTCTTCTCCCAGGCTTGGCTCAGATCTCTCAGTTTTAAATTTAGTGACTTTAGATGCCTTCTCCCCTGTGGTCCTGTAACTCAATACTGGCCCTATACGCAATCCATTAGAGCTGAGAAGTGGCTGGCAGTTCAAAGATGCAGGCATTAACATACAGAGAAGCACAATGCCTGTTAAAAGGATTTTCAGTGTCATGGAGTGCACAAAAGGACAGGTATTTATATTAGACAGGCCAGCATATTCCAGAAGAATTCAGAGCCTCAAACACACAAATGTTTGTGCACAGTAAAGTGTCATAAGGATTTTAAGTAGATCCGTGCACTCTTATCACTATGCTAGTTCTCCTTAAAAGCAAGTTGCATAGAACTCTAAATATTATCTAGCAAAAACACAATATTCAGGGATTGCTCTTAGAACCAGATTTTCACTTCTATGCTTGATCTATAGTGCAGTGAATTCAGGACCATGTCTTAATTTTCCTGTGCCACAAATCAGGGCTGTAGTTGTATTAAAAAGATTTTAAAGTGGAGTAGTAGTTTTGCAGGTTTCTGCAGTCTTCCATGGAGCAAGCTCTGATGAAGGCACTCAGTTTAGGTTTGAACATTTCTCCAACGAGAGAGCTGGGTATTTTATCCAGAGTTTACTTGGTATGTGCTTAGCAATAAAGTTAAAAGGGAGACAACTAAGCTGAGGTATTAAGAGTGTGCTGTGAACAGCTGAGTAAATGTTGTTTTTTTTTTTATTATTATTTATCACTATGTTAGCGATATAAAATTCAAGCGTAACCACATAGAAGGCTTAAGTGCAATAAATTTTGACTGGGACAGCATTTCAAACAGTGATTATGGGCAATGTCATAATATGATTTATCAGTAACTGCTCCTTAATGCAACCTAATGAGTACCCAGAGATAGAGAAGGGGAACAAAACTCTCAGGCCAGCCTCCCTGCTGCGAAAACTAACGGTTCTCACGAGAGCCTACTGCATCTTTTCCTGCTGAAGCTGGAACTGAAGCTCTGGTCTCAAATCCACACAGTAACTGCCAGGCCATACAGTTTATTTCAGGATGATTAGCTCATTACAGATGAATGAAATATTTAAGTATTTTAAAGAGTGACATATGATACGTATGGTACTGCTCCCAAGCCTCTACCCAGGATAGCCACGTGCAAACAGTTGTAGCTTGCAGCTACAACCGGCCAGGTCCTCCCGCGGCTTTTTCCTGGGGCACTGGCATGCAGAGCTCAACTGGTCTCAGGCTAGCAAGGAAGAGTTCAAAGTATATTTCCAAAAAAAACCCTGAATTTGGGTTTTGGACACAGAGCTTCCAAGTTTGAATTTCCAAGAGATGCTGGAGAACTACACCCTCAACCCTGAATCCAAAGGCAAGGTGAATTTCTGTCTCATCTTCCGGTTCCTTTCACACTGCCCAACATCACGTGACTTGCCAGGAGGACAATTGTAATAACCCCCAAAATCTAAGTGTATATTTTCACTCCTTACTGAAATATTTTTTCACAGAAAAGCAGCTTTTAATTTGTTAACTTAGAATTTACTCATTACACAAGCCATCCTTATAGTCCTATAGTTAATATAAAAGTTACTTTGAGGCAAATGATGCACCAAAATTTCTCTGTGCCTTGAAGTACTTCAGCCTCTTACCACTGAAGGAAAAGTAGGTTTCCATAGCAAGAGTTGTCAACTCCTCAGTAATAGTCCTCTACATTCAGACATTCATAGCCTTTTTAAAATGTCCAACCCCAAACCTTCTGTACTTGCCAAAAAGCAGCCAGTGATCATCAAAATATTTTATGGAATAGTTTAGACACGCAAGAAGGAACCAATCAATACAAGTGTCTGAGAAAATCTGCCTCAGCAGGAAACTTGAGACAAGAAATTGAAGTATCTTTCAACCTTGACAGCAGCTGCTGGTGTTTGCTGCCCTGCCCCACCTCCCTTGGTGCTCTCCCTGGATGGGAAGGGTCTTCACCCAGGCCTCGGGAGCCACCGACACTGCACACTAGAAGGCAAATCATCATGCACAAACAGACTAGCGAAAACCAGAGGCCCTGAGGAATTCTGTGCCGTGTTGGTAACTTACTTTGCAAACTTTATACAGAACTGAGTGAAATACTTTCTCGTGGATGCCAGGTTGTCACGAATGATGGGGACGTTCTGTTTAATGTGGAGAATCACTGAGGTGACATAAGGACTCTGATCACCAACGTGTTCCACATTCTGCCACTGCATCTGCACAAAGAGGAAAAAACAACCAAAAAGACTGTGTAACTCATTAGGGTTCAAGCAATATGCAAGGAAAACAGTACAAACTTCCTGCCAAAGGATCTCTAAGGAATCATCAGGAGACTCTCTGCAATTCACCACTATCAAGGTCATGTTCTTCGTCACTATACTGACTGAGCAAAATCATTCCCAGAACAAAACACAAAGAAGGAAAACCCAGACTGTCCCTTTTCGCACCAGAGCAGAGAGAGATTTCGACTGGTAATGGGAAACGCTAGCATTAAAAAGGCTTTTGGAGCACCCTATGCTGCCTCAGTATTTAACAGTTCCCAGTTTTCTGGGATGAAGTGCCCATATAAATCCTGATTACAGGCATTTGAGAAAATAACTGCAAGCTTGCAAAGTCTGGATTCCTGTATGGCAGCCAAGACTTTAATACTGGTGAGACTGATGACAGATAGATGGAAGAGGTAGAAATAGTCTTAAAGTCCAAAACACTCTACACCACTGTAGCTCTCACTGAAAACACTTCTGGTGTACCAGCCAGGATGCCAACTTCAGCTCATCCCAAATACACAAAAAAAAATACAAAAAGAAAGAATTACTCAACCTCTCACTTTGTTTTCACTTACTATCAGCAGAAATGCACCAGAATATCCCATTAGCCAAATGTGTGACCCCCTTGACTTCCTCAGAGCTTTATTTGAAAAAGCACCGTGAGTACACAGTGTAAGTCATTTGAAAAAAGAAGCAATTGGGTAGGACCTTGATGTCCCTGGCAAAACATCTGCATATACAACAAAGTCTCACTGAGGAACATGAACATCTAGCAAAGTGCTCTTAGCACTGCTACTGTTCAGAGAAGATGCACTTTGCAACGTGCTCCATGTAAGATGCAATTCCTCATGTTAGAGATGGAACAGGAATAAAATGAATATGAAAATCAGGACAGATGGGTACATGCAGAAGATGAGTTTTTTCTTTTGATTGTGTGTTTGTCCTTAAACTTTTCTTCTCACGTTCCGGATTTTGCATGCAAAATTTTTTTTATTCTTGCTTTTAATTTAATTACAGCTAGTTTGTCCCCTGCAACCCAGCTCATTCAATTCCATCCAAACAACATGCAGCATAAGTGACTTAATGGGCAAGAGAAGCCAAATTCTTTGCAAAACCACTGTCTGACAGAGTCTACACGCATCCTACCAAAGCTGTCCTTATTTAAACCAAGCAAGCAAAACTGCAAACTGCCCACCTCACAGTAACCAGGTAGCTAGAAGGGATATTTCTCTCATCACCTGCTCTACAGGTTTTAATCCTGTCTTACTTTCATCTGGCAGATTGCTCAGAAGACAACTGCTTTTCTACTGCTTGTGGCAATTTTCACATCTGGGGAAAATGCTCTGTGCCTGTCTCCCTGATGGACTTGCACACGACGGACTCCCAGCGCTGGCCATTCTCAACAGACAGCAATCCTAAATGAACAGACCGTCCCCATACACAGGAACGGCCAGAAAGTGGGAAGGAACTGCTGAGTTGAGTTATTACAACAACAATAAAACAGTAGCGTTTTCATTTTGTTAGTTTTCATTCCAAAAGCAATACTTTACAACCAAGCCTTTAAAGCATGAACAGTAAAAATAGCCCTTTGTGTGTGGGGGTGGGTGGGTGCGTTTCACCAGAAAAAAACAGTAGCTGCAATGAAAGAAATAGTACACATACTGAAAAGTCATCAAAAGAAATATGAGCCCAACTCTTCTGGTAAAGCTTTGTTCCTGTCATTTTAAATTTATTCCTCTTTTTCCCCCATCCTATGTTTTTCTTGGGATATCCACATAGCCTACATACAAAAGTTGAAAATTAGCCCAAAGAATAGGAGCAGAGGCTTCGTGCTCGCCAGCCAAAGGGAGAAGCCCAGTGCCCGAGGCAGCCCTGGGAGCAGCCAACAAGCACCTGCACGCTGCAAGGACACAGGGCGACGTGGCTGTCTGCACGGGCAGGGACCTGGGTTTGAAGACCTGGTGCTACCTTCAGAGTTTTTTTTCCCATAACACAACACACAAGTCTCAAGATTTTAAGGTGCTTTCTTAAGAAAAGGGAGGAGAAAAGAGAAATCCTGAGCAAAACTGGGGTGATTTGGTATAAAACAAGAGCTGCACAACCTCCCAGGCGTAGCAGAAGCCCTAGAGCACTCCCACGTCCATCTGGCTGTGAACCCCATGTCCCCACATGTCCCTGTGTCCCCAGAGAGCCGGGAGTAGGGTGAAAGGGCCAAACCAGGAACCAGCAGGTCCCTCCAGCATACCCAGAGCAGACATGGGTCTCTAGCAAAAGGGGTCGCTTTCTGGATTTACCAAGGATGAATCAATCTCCACGTCTCCTCACACCGTAGCATCTCACTGCTGGCTTATCATTACAGGCTCCGGCACTGGGCACAGGGAGCACCCATACCGCCGGGCCAGTGCCTTCTCCCTTGACCTTGTGTCACACAGGCAGGAAGAGGTGGGAGGGTAAAGGAAAGCCAGAAGGGTGACGCAGGCAGCAGATATCGCTGCCTTTGAAACCACCTCCGTTATTTCGTGACATGAGTTTTAGTTTGCACTCTGCTGTATGCTGTACCTTGTTTGATGGCTGAAATGCATGCGCGCTGACTTTTAATTAGCAGCTGGCAGCTCCGATCACTCTGCTCTCAGGTTTTCCTTGTATGTATTGGACAGACTATTAAAGCTCTGTGCTTAAGCACTTGCTGTTGTCCACTCAATTGTAAGGAAGTGGGAAATTACAGCTGTGCCAAAGGGTTTATTTTTTTTTTTTTTTAGCAAAATATAAAAAACAGCAAGCAATCTACATGAGGCACTAAAAGATCCCCCAGTCACACATGCACAGTTTTACATATAAATTGATGTTTAATTCAGCAAATAAATCAAACCTTATCCAGTGCAATCCATAAACGTAACTGGGGCAAAAATATCTGATGCAGATTAGCAGTTCCTCATCCTAACAATTAAAAAGCAGACCAGGCAATTTAAATGCCACAACACGTTCACAGTACTTTGTTATCCACAAAAAGTACTGTGCAGTAGAAAGTGATTTCTTGGTAAAATTTCCATCATACATTTCCAAATATACATCAACACATGTGGCATTCCTGATTCTCTGTGGCTTTAGTCTTCTGTCCTCATGGAATAATTCTCCCTTGATGGTCAGGGTCTGCTCTCTAAGGCAAATGTCTCTCACTTTTATGGCACAGCTGTCAATCATGTAATAAATATCATCGCTGTCAGCACCCAAACTCCCCCAGAGGCTACTCCTCCTTACCTTCAGCCCTCCAGGTGCACACACCAACACCTGCAAACCCCAGAACTGCTGTGGAATTTTCTGTGTGCCCTGGCCCTGGATACCACATCAGCAGCAGGAGTCCCCAGAAATCACAGTGGTACTTGTACCACACCGGTAGCCATGTCACCAGGAGGAAATTGTCTACATACTTGTTCTTCCCACAATGGTGTTCATGAGCTCACTATTGAGAGCTACTGAGCCTTGCAGAGCAGCAGAGAGCAGGGCCCCTGGGAGCTAACACAGCTGCTGGCTCCACACTGGGGACAAACTACAGCTATCTGTGCCATCAACAGCTCCAAAATTCAGACGTGCCTTTCTGGGAGCCCACATTTATTTCAGACACAGCTCAGATATCGGAAATTGTAAGTGAACAACTTTCACAACCAGAGAGCAAACCACAACAATCACCAAGTGACAAGAGCAAACCTCTTCACTTAGACCTGGGGCAGTGCAGGTGGCAGGCTGAAGTGAAAGCAATGCACTTGCATAAAAGTACCCCACATGATTTTTCAAACACAGAATATGACACTGGGGGGTTAGGGCAAATTCCTCCCCTATCCCACATTCCAGCTCCCACTCCTACGGACATGTTTAATCATTCTACACCTGTTGTAGAATTTGAGTAAAGATTATCGCCTACAAATAGGATTTACCATTTCTTCCAGAATGTACAAGTTCAAGAATCAGCAAAACTGAGCACCATTACCAGCTGAAAGCAATATCCATGATGCTGTTTTCCCTGTTAATTCTCTCAAAGTGGCCTGAAGCCAAAGTGGATTTAGAGGTATAAGTATTTCTTAATTTACTTCTATAGTTACCAAACATTTTTGCAAGAAAAAAGAAAGTCTGACACACAAAGGATCAGCAACGTTCTATCTTGGAGAACATCAGAGTGAAGTAAATGAAAAGAAGCTAAACAACGGAAGAGCCCTAATGGAGAAGTGGTCTTGAGACAGATGTGCCTTCGCATTATAGGAAATTTGGAATGGATCACCCAAACAGCATTGACTCCTTTAATATAGACTGAAATTTCACACTTCCAAATACTAACTGTGCATTTGAAGACTTATATGCATTTCTTAGTCATCTGTCAGAATAATAAGCCAGACCTGAAGGAAAGGGAAGAGGAGGGTGAAGGAAAAAACTCTTGTACCAAACCCAGGTCTAGTAAAGATCATATAAAGCGACTCTGTCTGATGTGAAATAGTAGAATGTGTGCACAAGTGACAAGTATTTATTTAGTTAATTTCACAGCACTTAACTTGTTTATATATCATCAGTCTCATCACATATGCTGCATTTTACTGGTGTTCCAAAGACAAAAATAAATGGCCCACCAGCTGCTGCTTTCTCAAGGTTGTGGTTTACTTGGGTATAAACAGTTGAGTGATTCAAACACTGCTACACTAGGTGGGTTCAGGAGGAGATCTAAGGAAATGTCACGGCAAACAAGTGACACCTGAAGTGCCGAGCCCTTCCTAATAGTATTATTTTACTGGGAAAAAAAAATCCTATTTCCATTTGTCCATTTGGGACATGTACAAGCTCTATTGCTAGCTGCATTCCACTTCAAATATTAGTTGGGGGTGGCGGGGCTAGTTACAGCTGGAATACATCATAAAGCAGAAAGTTATTAAAATTCATGGCAGCAAGACAGTATGTTGATCCTACAAAAATGGAGCTCCAAGTTTAATATTTCTAATTAAAAAAATAGTTCAATCCACTTTTGTTGTCTTCACCTCTGTCTAAAGCAGTCTGGGTTTTCACAATACATTGGCAAGAAAACACAGCTCTGCATATTAAACATAAAAACCCAGCAGCGTAAATGCAACAAAATCCTTAAGCACTAATCACATGGGCCTCTCCAGGAATGGCTCCATATGTCCTCGAGAGGATCACAGAAGCAGTGGGGCTCAATCCCAATTCGATATTACCCTTCAACTACCTCCATCTAACAGCCACAAACAAGCAGGCTAGTAAAATTCATCCTCAAAGAATATGAAGAAGATAGCAGATGAAGTGTAGTATTTGAAATTTCATGCTAAAAAAAGTTCTCCCAATCTTACAGACTCTCACTAGCATTAGGATTGGAAAGTCTGAGGTAGATACTTGCAGAAAGTATTCTATTGCCTGTGTGTTTTAATGTGCTGCAAAAGAATGAAAGCTCTAACATGAATTATAGTTTTTGGAGTGAAGGATATATTTATAGCTACAGCAATTGCTGCTCTAAGAAGAAAGAAGCAATCAATATATTGACAAGTCTCAGGGCAGTGTAAAAAATACGTCAAGAGTGAAATTAAGCAATCAGTAAATGAACTGTAAGTGTTACCTCTCCTCAAAACAAATCCACCCTTACCTTGCTCATAGCAGTCAGGGCAGGGTCACAGGCTGCATCCAGGTCCTGCACTAACAGCTGTATGCTGTTGGAAATCACACTGAAAAAAATAAATGAGTAAATCAAGCACAAGTTTTAGAATAGTATTCACACAGTATTGGATCTGTCTTATTCAACCACGGAAGGAAGAAAATCTACTAGGTGAATGTAGCTTCATGCTGTGAATACACATGGCTAAAACTTGTACTGAAAAGAACCCAGGAAAATCTGCATGGTGTTCACCAGGGAGCTACACAACGTGCTTTAGCATAGAGAGGACATTCTTACATTTAACCTTTCTCTGTTTTGACACATAAAAAGGGCTGGAGATCAAAGATGTCAGAATGGGTAACACCCCCACCCCCACCCCCCACATCAGGAAGAGGAGAAACCCCTGAGTACTAAGCCCAGACTGGAATTCTGCCTAAAATTTAATCCAGTCTNATCCACTCATTTAGAGTCAATACTCTACTACTCACAGAAACTTGCAAAGATGATTTTAAGATGTACATCTATGTGAGTTCTGAATGTGTCTCCCATTTGAGAAGATCAAGGCAGAAGTCTTATTTATACTATGTCTAGGACTGCAGCCATCCATTGTTTTAGTTTCTCAAAGACATATACCAGACTAAAGGACACATTAGTCAAATACATTTTTCCTTTCTATTTAAACAGCATAATGTTGCCTAGAGACATATTTGATCCCACTATGTAAGACTTAGAACCTAATGATGTGCCTAAAAGTGCAACTGATCCTAAGGCAACAGTGGAGAAACACTGTCTTCAGCAACTCAGACCACCCTCAGGGGCATGTAACCCAGTACTTGCACTAGAGGCAGCTCCTGTTAAAAGTAATAAGTACAGTTTTTAAAAACCATTTAAACTTTAAATCTGCCGCAGATGTCTGTTTACAACTTCAGGATTATGTGCGTAAGAACTGTATTTTACTCCTGCTCTTTCTCATGATGCTATCACATATAGGAATTCCAGCATCTATAGGAAATCTTATCAGTGCTTCCTTCAAACCATCTTTCCTCCCCATTGTCTTCTTCGTGAATTTCTGGGTACTAATCTAGAATTCACTGTGTAAAATACTTTTAAGTGTCCAGCTCTTCATGGAGACATGGTATCACCCACTCATAACTTCAGTGTGCGGACCTGGGTGGTGCTCTTCACTGCAACCCACTGAGGTTGGGTATTCCCTTACCTAGAGCTCTAGGACAAAGACTGGATCAGAATCCTAAATATAAGACTGTGCCTTCAGAGCAATTTGTTTGTAATGGCAAATTCATCCAAAATTAGTTGGAAAAATTAATATGGGAGATTAAGTGAACATTGGCTTCAAGTTACATGACCCAAAACTTCCATTGGGATAAAACACCACCTGTGGCCATTTCTGCTGGTGCCTCTGCATCTGCTGGGCACCACAGGGTTTACTCCTTTGGGGGACTCCACCAGCTCAAGCAATGCCAAGAGAGCCAGACTGAAATAAACCGGTCTCTTGGGCACAGCTGATTCCTGCAGGGTGTCTGCTGTCAGTAGGCTGTAGGAAAGAGCTGTGGTTTAGCACCAAAATGAAACACAACCCATTCAGCGGAAGGAAAGTGACTTCATAACTAGTCTCCACATGTCAGGAGTCTGTCAAAAGCTGGGTCACCATGCACAGGCTGTTGCCCAAATCCCACAAGACTGCAAATGGAGACAGAAACCTATTTGTCTACACTTCAAAATAAACACACCTGCTATAGAAGGGTAACACTGCAGCAAATGTGTTGCAAACGCAAAGCATCATGGCATGCCCACAGAGCTTTGATCCTGGCTATGTTAGAAGCCCCTCAAAACCTTTGCCCCAGACAGCACGTAACAATACTTCAGCGGCAGTTACTGAATCCCCATATAATTCTGGGCAGATATACAGAAACTTGTAGACGGGGAAGCTGAGCCCATAAGCGAGCGGCCTGGGTTCTAACAGAGAGCCCAGTAAGTTCAGGGCTTCAGATGGGCTCTGAATGCTCTCCAGAATCTCACCACAGATCAAAGGGGGCGGGGTGGGGAGAAGCATGGACTTCTGGATTTAAATTACAATAGTTTTCCTCCTGTTGAGCTTCAAGAAGAGCCCAAAGAAAATGCTTAGCCATCACAGGGGTAAAAACCTCCCAGTGGATTGTTTTAAATATGTACGTGGTAGCTCCGCACTCTCTGTGAAGAAAGAAACACTTTCCAGAGTATGTAAGCAGCAACATTCTATCATTTTCTTTATGACTGTGCCTAACAAGACATCAAATCCCAAAGGAAACAAATTGGTTGATGTTGAAAGAGCAAATGCCAAAGAGAGTTTTATAGCTATGACTTAAACTGACAGAAGACTGAACAAAGTGCTCTACGCTGGAACAGACTGAAAGTCAATTAAAAAGTCTTTGTCATAAAATACATCAGGCCTGACGGTTTGAAGATTTCCAAAAATGGCAAATGCGAGCTATATATTAAAACAGTTTCCAGAACGCATGGTATTAGCTGCCTACGACCAACCACCTTGTGAGGCAGCCGCTGTGGAACTTGAGCAGTGACATGAGATAGCAGGCTCCCAACAGGTCACAAGAAAATACAGAAAACTCACCCTTGCCTTGTCCATACTAGGAAAAATCCCACCACATGGTGTATTTTATTTCTTCTCCCCGGTTACCTTGCTTGCTCTGGCTCAGTGGGCACAGCAACCCTAGCTTTCAGTCAGGGATTCACTCTTAAAAAGGTCTGAGAAATATCTAAAGGAAAGGCAGTCTCTGCAGCCTGGAATGGAGCCCAAGATCATGTGAAAAAACTGGATGGAGATTCAGTGGGATCCTGCCCAATGGAGCAAGACAGGAGGTATCACAGGAAGGAAGTCTTCTGAAAAAAATATTGCTGCTATCTGGGCTGAATCTTAGTTTCAGGGAGAACGAGAGCTGGTGATACCGATTATTTTCTCATCTTTGCCAAGGTTTTCTTTTGTCTGACATGAGGCAAAACAATCATTTTTTTGCCTCAATTTCCTTCTCTCAAAAAATATTCTGTATGTTTGTTAGTGGTGGAGAGGAGATGATGTTAGAGGGGAATATTTTTAGCATCAATACATGAAAAGTTATTTTAATGAATGATAATCTTCTCTCAATTATAATCCCCAAATATATGATTGGATCAGTCTCTTATGACATCTGAAATGGGGTTTGATCATACTGACAAGGCTGCTGATTAACAGTGGGAAGTTAGAGCAGGAAGGAATGTACTGAAATAGCTTCCTTTCTTGAAATGTAACAGCCACCTCGAAGAGCTGCCAAGATGCAAATGATGTTGCAAATGGAAACTCACTATTTCCTTTCTTCTTTCCAGTGCTCTTGTTCCTTTGGCTAGGACAATGGGGAACAACTACATCTGAAGTCTGTACTACTGCTGCTCCTGGACCAGCCAAGGGATGACCATTCCTTCACCACGGAAATGCCTATACCTAGGCTGCATATCTGGCTGGGTCCTACTTCTGACTGGGTCCTACAACGCTGGGATTTTGTGGTTGTATTATTCCAGCACCATCTGGCTGACAAATTAGGATGTTTGATATATTGTGGGAGGATGCATCTGCTGAACATACATGCTGAAAGTGTCCGTCTCTCCTGTCAGGTTGATTCTCTCCATTAGACTTGCATCCACTTTTTCTTTGAGTTTCTCTTCCAACTGTTAGGAAACAAAAAAGAGCAACAGAAAGATCAGATTTCTTACTTGAAACAAACATTTCTGAAAACTTATGTTCTGGAAAAGTCAGCTTCTGAAAACCTAAGCTGTGCTCAGACTGTATCCACAACTCGGCCAGTGAACAATGGAAATCTCTCCTCGCTGGATGCTCTGGACTTACTGATCTGCCAGGATTGCCTATGGTGGCACTGTGCCCTCAAAGAAGTAAACCTCCAACGTCGTAAACAGAACTGTAGTATGACATGCTAATGTACTAGCTCAACACCGTGGCACCTGTCCTCCTAATAAAGATGTAGTCCAACACACTGTCTGTGCCCAACCAGCAGAAAAGCAGGATTGCCAGTTCTCATGGTGAGAGGCCTCAATACAGCCAAACATCACAGTTCATCTACTGTCTATGGCATTTTGAAAGTAACTGAATGGAAGGAGCACTGTGGCTGCAAAGCATAGCAGCATAAATGCCCTCTCTCCTCATTCCACCTTGCCCCAATACTTCAGGCAAGCATTTTCCCAAACCTACTTTGAATTACTGTTTTTCTCGTTCTTATAAAACAGAAATTACTAACCATAAGCAAATCCTTTTTTTTTTTGTCTCAATTCCATTTAAACAAAGTATGTAGCAAGTACTGAAGGATAGCATCCAAAACTGAGGCTACAAAGTAAGATTATAAGCATATGACTTCTCTCAAGTAGAAACAGCAAAAATCTATACTTTTCTTTCTATGAAATACAGATTTAAAAACATAGAGCTCAATAATCAATGGGATGTTATGCAGAGCAGACACTACTATGCATATTTTAGTACTTCTGACTCCTCCAGTCTCCACGGCAGCCTACCCCTGAAGAGAGAACAGCACAGCATCTCACAACAGAAGAAGGACTGCTGCAAGGCGTCATCTCAGAGGTGCTGTAGAGGAAAGCTCACCTGCTGGGTGGTCGCCAAGCAGTACTCTGCTGTACTAAGGATGCTGCAAATGAGGCAGAGTTCTTCTAAAGTAAACTTGGCCACTTCAGAGCCTTCCTTTTCCTTCAGCAGACTAGTGATGGTGAGCCCACTGCTGCTGCTAGTTGTCCTGGAAAAAAGACAAAACCTGTAAGGCTTTCAGGTGTACACAGACTGCAAAATTACTACTGGATTTCAATGCCATAAAAGGTCCTTACAGCCACCAAGTCCAATGCCTTGTGTGACAAAGGACAGTGTCATGTAATTGTTCTTGCATCAAACATGTCATTACCATTTTGGTTAGGGAGTATCTTTTAGAAAGACAAATGGAACTTGGTATCAAGTCTTTAGGCAAAAACACAATTCACTCATTCACAACATGTTAGGTTAGGATGCAAGCTGAATACAGCTTTCCCCAGCTAACTTCACCTTCACTGTCAGTTACTCAAAATCTAATTAAAGATTACATAAAAATCTCAGTAACTATCAAGCAACTTGTCATATTTATCTTCTCAATACCAAACAGATGTCAACATGCATTTGAAACTTTGGTAACCCATTTAAAAAAATGATGATATCAACACAGAAAATTATAGAAGATGTGGCTTCTTTCCACTGTGTTCCAGTGATTAACTGCTGTGTATCAACAAAGAAAGAATTAGAACAGTTTAGAGTCAGGAAATTCCCTACCTCTCAACTCTTCATAATCCAAATCCATTAAAAAAAATAGGACAGTGATATTTATCTTGGACAGCAAAAATGGAGCACACAAAAAAAATGTGTACAAAGAATGCAACTGAGGTCTGATGGAGAATGCACATTAAATTTATCTTTCCACTTCTCTGGATGCAACCCTCTCCCCTTCCATCTGTGAAAGATTTTACTGGCTTCAGAAACTCATTCTGCTACTCCCAGGTTTACAAGGGAAACAAACTGAAGAAGGCAAATAGCATACAAAATTATCTGTAGTTAAGTTGGCTCAAAGACTTTCTCAAAGACTTCCTTAAGCTTGCGCACTTACCTACATTGGTGTAAACCTATAATGATTTCCTTTATGCATATATAAAATTTTACAGAGCAGAAAGTTACAGGTAAGCGCTCTAGCATCACACAAATAAACCATCTTCGTTATTAGTTATTATATCTATGTATAATGTAGAGCTTATATCACAAGGGAGCTAAGAATCACAGCATTAATTTTTTTTACCCAAGTAGCCGGGTATGGGCAATTTTGAAAGCCAGACCTCTCTGACAAGACTCGGGCTGGCATTTCAAAAGGAACTTCAGGAAACTGTAAATCTGAATGTTAATCAAAGCCAAATATGAAGTTAGCTTCCAGGGACCCTTTAAAAAACAAAAAACACAACAAACAATGCCATGACTGACTGTTTGGTCTCTTGCTGTTTCTCATAACAACAAACTGAACATTTGAGAAAATTGTGAAGTAAATGTATTCACATTGCTGCTATGTGGTTTCTTTCACAGTGAAAAATAAGTGTTAACAAGTATGTATTTATTAATTATCTTCACAAAGCATCTGCTCCTCGCTGGAATGTCTCACCAGACTGTGCTGCAGCATTTGGGAAGCTAAACTCACTTGGGCAGGTTTCCAGACAGAATTTTCCAGGCATATTCCCGAAGGTACTTCTGGAATATTGTGGTCAGGGCTATCATCGGTTCGCCTGTGCTGAGCTGGGAGCACTGCACCATGCACTTCTTGTAGTAAACAAAGAGGTCGGCACAGCTGGGCAGGACAGCTCCTCCTTCATCCACGTTGGGCTTGGGAGGACCTTGAGCCTTGAAGTCAGCCACAAACCTGTCAATCAGTTCGCTGAGATTTCTAACGCAGGGAAACAATGGAAAGATATTTTAGTATGTTGGGGGAGGAAATGGCTGGAAGAGAGAACAGTGCTTAAAACCAGATGCCCTGCCTTGTGACACCAATAAACACATTTTAGCAGTTCAATATTCCAGCCCTTTCTCATCTCCGCCCTCTCAGCACAAGCCTCATACAGTAATGAAGACTGGGTGGATGAGTAATGACTTTTTGTACTCAGAGTTTCAGTGGCAGCTTCAATCTGTTCTCCAGTCACATATAAAAGCTTGCAAGTGTGCCAGGACTGGGTTCAGCACATTTGATGCAAGTGCATAAAGCTTATGCTTGAGTTTCATTCCTGGCACCAGCAAAAGTAACAGTTGGACTTCCTACATCAGTGGCCTCCAGAGCGCGCCTTGGGAATTATGATTTTTAAAGGGATGTGCTCAAAATGGTGTGCCTTTTGCCATTGCTTGGTCCCATTTGGATACCACCTGGCTTTGCACAACTTCACACATCCTTTAAAGAAGCTTTATTTAGCATGAGCACAAAGTGCACTTCCTACTTAAACTCTTTTTAAAGCACAAAAAGCCCTACTATTGTCTCCAGTGATTCATTATAACCCGGTCCTTACTCAAATATTTTGGTCTTTGGGCAACAATAAACTTCACTCTACTGTTTCATCATGACAAAAAGGCTTTTTAGCATGGCAGAGGGCCAGAATATATACAGAACCAAAAGAATATATACAGAACTCCCCTCTGATCTTGGGGAGTTCCACTGGTCCTACTCCTCCAGAGACTGCACATCTCGGTCAGGAAACAAGTACAGCCCTCCTGATAGTGCAGCTTAGCTAAGTGTAGTAATCTTTGCCAGATGGATTAAATTACAGCAGAAACCCCACTCCCCAGTAAACACAGACACATGCATCCTTCTACCTTCCATCCTGCCTTCCAAAGGAAGTTTGCCTTTTGAGGAATATAGAGACATTTCAGGTGACAGAATATCACTCCGCTGACCAAAATGAGTTGTGAAGCTCATGTATTTTATACTCCCATTTCCACTACAGTCTTGGCTCTGCTTCTTACAGCTCTGCCTTTCCCATGGCACAACCATGCACGTATTGCTGAGGGTTTATCACCAAAGCTTCTGGCTATGCTGTGCCATGATCCAAATTAAAAAAAAAATTAGCCTTTCAAAAAAGAGATTCAACTTAAAATATGCTCCCAATCTTAGGCCAGTTCACAGAGCATCCAACACAGCACAAGAGTTCATGCAAAGAGACTGCATTAAGGCCGCCTGGGATTGGTAAAACCTTACTGACAGCACATTCTCACTTATTTCTGCCAAGGAAAGGGAAACAAAACCAACAAAAACTGTTCCCCAGTTTCTATCCTTTCTTTCTGTTCAGCTTGTGAAAGAGAAAAAACATTCCCATTCCAGTTTACCAGCAAATCCCACAACGCTGCACAAGAGGAAAACGTGACATGGCTCTTCCCCAGTGAGCCTACAGATTGTTGCACCAAAATGGATGAGCTCCTACCACGGATGATCCGCCTGGGCCAAACTAATCTACAGAGCTGTGCTTCTAATACCACGTCTTTAAACTGCGAAGCAAGGCTCTTAGGCTTAACCTAGGCTCATAGGCTATTCAAGTAGCCCCTTTCTTGATGCTTGTTGCTTTCTGCTCTGAGTACTTTACGTAGCTCTGATTCCACAAATATGCACAGTTCCTCGGCTTTGTTACAAGAACTGTAAAAACAACAGGCTGCTCAATTGGTGTGATAAATCTCTACACTGGCACGAGCAATTGAACACTGAACTGAAGCACTGACTGTATTCGACCACAGTGAAGCAAAATATACCTCCCCCCATAGCTGTACGTTAGCCAAACAGATGGCTGCTGCAGGAGGGCTCACATGTGCTACGAGCTGCAGCATTCCTTCAGGTTCTCTAGTAAAGCAGACATGGCTTGCTCCCTGTCAGAAGTCCCACTAAATTAAACAGCTGCATTTCTACCTCTGCATCTGTGCTTTACTCCATCTGTACAACAAAGTGGAGCTTTCTTACCATTGACCAGCCACTTTTTTTTCCATTCTCTCAAGACACAGTGAGGAATGTCAGTGGCTTTTGTTTCTTCATGCTTACTACACATATTCTCCTCTACTCCAAGGCAAAGTGAAATGTATCTGCATTTCCCTGGTCCTCCAAGGTCTTGTCAACTGGGGTGCGCAAGCAAATGCAGCTGTCCAAAATAGGTGGGAGAGTGGTGCTAGAATTTCACGCTTGTTCTGATCCTAACCTGGACAAACTGCCTGAGAAAGGCAGGCCAAGAGGACTGTGCTTATTTCAGCATGAGATGGATACAAGCAAAACATCAGGATATTGTTTACTAAGGGAACTAGTGTACTATTAATGCACACCTCAGTTGATGTCAACAAAACTCTCGTTAGCTTCAGTTGGCCCAAACACAATATGAATGCTAACAACCTTCTGTGAATGTTTTGGTTACACAATGGGAACACAAAGTATTTGGCAGAAAAATCTACTTGGGAGAAGAAACATGAAGAAGGCAGGAGAGCTACAGAAAATGAACATTTTCTCCATATAGGCTCTGCAAAAAAAACTCAAAGCAAATTCTTGGAAGTATCACATCTGCACTACCAAACAGTAGCATATTTACTGGGCGCAAGAACTGTCCAAATCTAACCAAGAGAAAACATGAGATGAAATCATATAAAGAGAATTTTATTTTGGTCTCAAATCCTTTCATTCCTATTATTCCTCTTCCTCTTTAATTTCACTCAACCTATTCAGTGATTTTTCTGCATCTCTGGCAATCACAAGAGGCACCAGGCAACTCCTCAGGAACTAGCACGTGAGAAGAACACGGTGCTTAGTAAGTCAGTCTCTTTAGTGGTGTGAATGGCATTGAGGTATCTGGATCACTTGCAGGATAGTTTCCACTGACTGGGTATTTTGGAAGTCCCTTTGCTCACGAGGCTGCAAACACACACTGCAAAGAGAAAGTGCCAGTTTTCTGAACAATCTGAAGGCACACATGCATTTTAGCATACTTAAACACAGCCCTGCATACTCTCAACACTGCAGACCTGGCAGCGCTATTGCTCCAGCAGAACAGCTTAGCTCACACATGTACACTTCTGTTGCTCTGACAGACCACAGAGAAGAGCTAAAGACACATATCCCAAAGGGAAAGAAATGAAATATGCTTCCCTGTTAAGAAATCTGATATTTACACTGCAGTTAAGAGTGGAGAACAGCATCTTTGAAGTCTTTCTTTCAGGTATCTCCTGTTAAATTGCTACAGATTTTGGCACTGAGTTTCTTTAAATGGGCATGGAAACAATTTTGCAGGAGAAAAGGACCAGGCTGGTTTCTGCCACAGACTTAAGGCAATGGTGAACAGAACTGCCACACTTCTCTCTCTATTCAGAGCCCAAGCATACAATTAATTATCTAAGCAACTCCTCATTTTCAGACATCAGTAACAGATTCCTCAAAAGTTCTATCAAAGGGGGAAGAAGAGTGAAAATCAAAGAAAAGCAATTTTTGGCAGACAGGGCAGCATGGGGAATACTGTAGCAGTTTTTCTTTGAAATCCTTGAAGCCTGTGGCTATAAAGCTAATATAAAACATCTCGGGATTGTAAAGGAAAAGGAAAAAAAGCAACTGAAAGGACTAGGAGCACAGTGGGGTGGAATTACCAAAATGAGGATTAAAATGGCCCCCAGTGAGATGGGAAGAAGTATTCAAACAAGTTAGCGCTCAGATCACTGGGCGGAGGATCCGTTTCCCTTTGTTTTATTGCAGAGTGAAACCTAACCTCGGCACAACAAACCACTGTGAAAGGTTTTATTTTATTTTTTTTATTTTTAGGCATAAAAGGTTTGAGGGATATGGGAAACCTTTTTTCCAAGATGAGTAACTTGGAGTTTGGACAAAATCAGGACACTATAAGCTTTGACTTATAGTCAAAGTCCATGTGGAAGTCCGTGGAAGATAGGAGGGCATAGACAGCTGAATTACACGAGGCAAGAACTTGTTTTTCCATTCCAGCCACTAACCTGGACTAAAAGGCCATATTCACCATTTTTTCGACTATCTCCTCTCCCAACTGACACTGCAGTTGTCACAGAGTTATTTTTTAAAACCTGGTGTGAATCAAGGTGCACAAAAAATGTGGTGAGAGCTCTAAAAACTTTTCAGAGTTCTAAGCTGAAAGCTCCTTTCATTCAAGTTATTTTACTGTAAGTCAAAGAGGAAGATGAAGAAGGGTTCTAGGGATTAAAATCCCTGACAAAGCCTGACAAAGTCCCAATCTGTGACCGATGATAATGTTATCTTACTGCCAGCTCATCTACAGCAGCTTTCATCTGAGGATCTCAAATAACTTATTTCTATAAAGCAAATCTTGAAACTCCTCTGCCACGAAGCCACTTGTGTATTTTACAGAAAAAGCAAACCTACTATTTGTGGAAGACATGAGAAGGAAGAAAGGCTTATGTCTGCAGTGAGAATTGCAGAGGCAACAGAAGCAATTTCAGAAACACTAAGCCTCTTCCGCAGAAAGGCAGCGGGCATCATTCCTGCAGGCTTTCGCAATTACAGATGAAACCAACATCCACAACCCTCTGAATGCTCATTTTTGCCTAAGCAAAGGCCTCACTTATTCTAACTTTCTTCCACGAGTACTGCTTGTGATGAAATCTGAAATCAAACTTTCAAGAAATTCATTTTCTGCAGCTTGCATACAGAACCAAGTACAATGCAACAGTAATGCACATTCAAAAGCAAATAAAACTGAGAGCACGCTGGTTACTCACTTGTCCTGGGACTCGATATACACATAAAGGTGAGGCTCAAAGCACTTGGAAACAATGCCATGAAAAGGATTGTCAGGGACCTTTGGCTTCTTTGGCTGTAAGAAAGCATTAGAGTGGTGGCTTCAAACTTGCCCTGTAAGACTTAGAAGAAATTGTAATGCAACACCACAGAGGATCCAAGTGTTCAGAAATACTACAACACTGAAATTTGTTGTCAAATAATCAAAGGCATATAATCAACAGTATACACAAGGTCAGTGTGTCCCAGTCTTCCCTTGCTCTTACAGAGCTGTCAGTATTCCAAAGATCTATCTTTTCACTTTTAAAATACTATTATCCTTCAGGGGAAGACTGCTCTATACTAACAGATTTCAGAAGAAAAAATCTTAATGCAGTAGCAGGACTCCACTAGTCACCTCTGAAATGAAATACAGTAGTTATTTGGAAGTAACGTTGAAAAATCCCTACATTTTAGAACATTAAGGATAACAACTTGAAGCTACAAACTTCATCTGGATGAATTTTATTTAGATAAACAGAATGTAATTACTATAGCTGGAATTATACAGGCAACTTTACAGGATTGCTTTCACTGTAAAACGTGTTTCTGGGGATGCAAAGACTTCTATTTTAAAATCACATTTAGAGTGTTAAGCACATATGCTGTTTGGGAGTCATCCAGTTTACTCTCATTTTAGTTTAGCACTGTACTCTACAAAGTGGCCAAGCACATCTCACTGAAGCCACTGGGACTACTCACATGGTTAAATATGTGCATGTTTAAGTATCGGGCTGGACAAGGCCTTTAAGCTTGTCTTTGCCCTACAGCTAAATTTTATTTTACTTTTGAAATTTTCCTTGTTGCTTGCTGGCAAGCTGACAATTTTTCACTGCCTGCAAAGAACTCTGGAATGGAATTCTTGCCTCTCTCCACAAAAAGCCAGGATCAGCTCCCAGCCAATGAAGATATGAATTTTTCCAGTTCATTTTTTTTTTTAGCATAAAAAAGGCAAAACAAGAGAGCCTAGAGGACATACTCTCCTAAATAACAGAGATGGTGGCACTAAGTCATTTGCAGAAATCAGAAGGCAAGTATTTCTCAGAAATAATTATGACTCAAAGACACAATGAATACAAACATATGGCTGCAAACCTGAAGTGAGTGAACAGTTTCATGGAGACCAGACCACCTCTATGGGACTGGCTTCATTAACCTTTTCGCTAACAGCGGGACTGGAGAATGTACGTTTTTACAGCTTTGGGAGAGAGCCACAACCCAGCATTCTCTGCCCCGGCCCCTTTGCCAGTGCCTGCCCCTTCTGCCGGATGCACACGCTCATCAGAGCTGGAAGGAAAACAATAGGTGGCAATTACAGAAGCCTTCCAGTCGCCAAGTCTCCACAATGGCAGCACCAGCACAAGGTTGCAGATTCATCGTGTTTACAATTTACCAGGCTGGAAGAGCCGAATCCTAGTGCACAACTGGTTTTTTGGGTGCGTGCATCTTTGCATCACGCTGCTCCCAGCATGTCTGGTGGAGAGAATGCTAAATCTTTTAACAGTAGCAGAGAAGCTGTATTTCTGAGTGTGCAATCCTGTCCAAAAGCTGCAGATGTTTAAGCTATTTCCTCCTCGAGTTTGATGGAAATAATAAAAGGTTACTGTTGTCACAGTAAGGAGGTCTGCAGCTGGCCCAGTTTCCTTTCATTACTATCCAAAGTAAACAGATTAAACCTAACTGCTAGGATCACTAAAAGAGGCTCTTTTTAACATGGATTTTTCCCCCCTCACTCTTATGTTCCCTCTTACATTCACAAGTGCCTTGAATTCTCAGAACTAGTGTCTTGGAGGAGCTCTAACACTCAAAATTCTTTATCTTCAACCCTTCCTTTCCCTTCTCTTCAGCGGGTGACATCAGAAGATGAGACCTCCAACATTAACTCACTGGCACTAATCAACTGCTGGGATTTTGAAACTGAAGTTCTGCGGCCTATGGTGTCACACTCCCAGGCGTGCATTTGGCAGACCGGCATCTGTGGGGCAGCCGCTCTTGCAGCAGAACCCAGCACCGTGTGGTATTAGCACAAGGCATACCCAGAAAGAGAAGGCAACCTTTCCACAGACAGTGTTTCAAGGAATAGCTGAATGGATTGATGCAGCCTTCATGCCAACCTCCTCACACACAGGGCACAAAACAGCTCCTTTCTCAAAACCATCTAAACTGTTTCTGGCCAAGGCAGAGCATTCCACTGTTCACTAAAAACAGCCTACAAAGGCTTTGCGATTTATCCCTTCACTTACTTGCCTTCTGGCACTACTGACTTCTCCCAGGATGTCCCCCCATCTCTGCACTGCATATCAGAGCCAACCTTCTTTCAGCACTTGCAGACAGCGGGGAAAAAAAACTCTTCACAAGAAATTCATCACATTTGTCTCCCTGAGTTGCCAATCTCATTCTTCTAGATCACTGATAAAGTCTGGCCAATACCAACTCTCCACATTGCATTTTAATGGAAAGAGCAAAACTTTGCTTTGTCATTCTACTTCAGGACTTCTACTGTGTGTGGAGGACAGAGAGCTGCCCTGCTCACATAAAAATCTGGAGGGGATGCATTGTACCCAACTGTGCTGATGGAGAGCTACCATCCCACAAATTATCCTGGGCATGGATCTGAGTACGTCCTAGGGCCCTCATCATGTATCAGGATACCACCTGTAAATGGCCTGTGAACTCACTGAGCAAAGAGAGGGTAGCTGTCCCAAGAAACATATAAGTGAATGCTTAGAGAATGTCTGTCTGGTGAGTAAAAAATACAGTGCTTACAGACTTTGATATTGGTGCCAATTAAAACAAAAATGCTTACTATTCACTCCTTTATTGTTTGCAGAGGGCTTTGGAAACCCAGTGCTTTTACAAGTGGTTAGGTGTTGCCAGCAATGCAGAGGTAGTGGATGAAAAACACTACAGATATAAAAATCCCAGGAGTAATATATTTGGAGTGAAAACCTAAAACTGACACTTGAAAGTTCAATGAGCTGTCTGATGACTCCAGACTTAGTTTGCTTGGCTGACAAGGCAAAATATGAATTGCAACTCCTTGTAGTGGGAGCTCCTTCTGGGATCTGAAAACCCAACTATGCTAGTTCATCTTTCTTTGACAGAAATCCTGTAGTTACATTTGAGTGTTGCTGCATGGGCTAGAACAGAATTCTACTCACTCTCATGTGGCTGGATTGTCTCTGCACTATTAACTGAAATAAAGGTTGCTTTGGTTTCAGCAAAGTGAGCCACAGCAAATCACAGTCATACTGGGAGCTTGTATGCTGCACAGAGAATCAAAACTGTGCTAAATGAATTGCTGTGAAAACAAACCTTTCGAATCAATGTCACAGGAGAAGCTTAGGTACCACCAAAGATTTTGACAGAGTCTGCCTCACTGACAACTGGAGAGCTTCGAAGACTTACTTTGTCTGTATCACTTTTTTCAATTACAATCTCGTCCGTCTCTGTCCCAGTTTCATCCTCTAGAAATGGGTTGGTGGAAGGAGGAGGCACTTCTGGCTTTTTCTGTGTAAAGAAAAAAAAAAAAAGCAAGCTCCTTAGAGAACAGTCTGTTTTGACCCCCCTCCGCACAGCTGCATCCATGTTTTGCTTTACTAAACCCTTCAAAGCACTGTACAGCAGTTCGTCTTCTCCAAGCACAGAGGTGATTGCAGACAATCTTCAGCATTTCACCTGTAAAGCCTGCTCTTCTTGCACCTACACTCACCCACTCTGCCTCAATCATCCCTGGAAGGGGCATTTTGATGAATGCAACATTTCCATTCTCTCAAACCCCACACTCCAAAACATGTGGTCTCCACCGGGAAGACCCATCAGGGCTCCCCGCTGCTTCATCAGCTCTCAGATGCAGAGCCCAGAAGGGTACAGAAAGCTCAAGGAGAAGCAACAGACGGAGCATTGGCCTCTGGTCCTTCGTAAAGGAGCAGTGCTGTGGAAGTACTTGATTCTGGGCAGGCTGTACAGCCATGTTGAAGAAGGGGAACCAAGTGCTCTCGTTCAGAGCTGTGGGCACCCCTTGTCCTGTGGAAGCAGCTTCTGGCAGAAACAAGAGGTTCGTCCAATGGCATATTAATTTGTATTTTCTTTGAGAGCCATGTGTCATCGGGAGGCTTAGGTGAGATGGCTCCTGTGCTCTGACCACCTCCCTCTCTCTCTCAAAATGGGATTTCTGCTCAAGTTTCATTTAACTTGGAGGTAAAAGCATCTGAACTTACAACTCTAGCTGATGCCTTTCTCCTACGCAAGGAGAGGCATACATATGTCAGGGTGGTGAGCTCTTGCTCAGGAGTCACTGATGTGACCTGCTCCTAAATCCTTTGAAAACACGATACATAACTGCAGGACTGCTGACACAACCTTTGACAGCAGGCCCCAAAACTCTGCTGCTGCAGTAAATCCTGCATTATCGCTCCCATGACACTGCTTGTCCCCACTGTGCACTCACTGGATACCCATTTAAAATTACGGCCTTCATTTTGTGTTTAAAACAGGTCAGATGATGACATCCTGAGTGTCATAGCCTCTAGGCACATCACAAAGATGGATGGAAAAAATTTTCTTTTTTCAAGCCATACCCTCTCCTTCTGTCTTTCTCAGTTACAACAGATTCTGTGCTTACCTTTTCCATAGGGATAACAACCCAGTGAGGTCAATTTAATTAAACTGCAAACTTTGTATGAAATTTGTTAGAAAAATAAAGCCATGTTCTTGAGAGATCTAAATTCAGCCAGGAAGAAAACCTTACAGGACTTTTCCCTTTTTAATTAGCAGCATCTACTGATCCACGGCAAATTACAAACACGCCCAGCAGGCTTGCCTTGTAAGCTGAATTATCACATCCAAGTAGGCTTTGAGACACCAGCTGGACAGAGCAGCAAGCCTCAAACCAGTGGCTCCTGAGTCACATGTGGACTCTGTGCTCCCAGGGTACTCGGTTGGCAGGGCACTTGTCTGAGATTTCAGGCATAAAAAGCACAGAAATGACCCTGGAGATATTCACTAAGGTGTTTCTCTTGGCTCTGCCTTTACAATCTACCAAATGAGACACTGAAAAGTGGAAGCTATTGACACCCCTGCAAGAAAAGCTAACCCAACAGACAATGTGAGATTGAAAGTTGGTACCATGCGGTAAACGTGTGGTAACTAGAAATGAACAGAAGACACAACTTTCAGTTATAATGTGTCATCAACATGCAGAGAACAAATATTATAATGCAGTCACCATGCCATAATTACTTTGTGGTTCTCCATACTAATGTGGCTTCAGCTGCTAACAGCACAGTGCCCAAGAGAACCAAAAAAGTACACAGTGTAGTTTCCTTCTTGTGAGCCCTACGCCATCCCCTCTACCACACTATGCAAGATCAGAAATTACTTTCCCAGCTACAACCCACTGAGTACAGTCACACTAAACATTCTACCTACCAGTGGAGGCTGCAGGCGACACCTTTTACAGCCTCCCATTACCATAGCTATGTGTGAGATGGGCTTCCCCCCCCCCAGGAAAGCTGTGGTCTAAAGGGCTGCTCTTTAGAAATCTCCTTACCACTGTCCCATCAGCTAGAGTGCAACCTGAGAAGCGTTTAGCCAGAAGTCCTTCAAAGTTGGTTGTCCTCTGAATTGCAAACAAAAGCAATTTGACCTCAATCTCCTTTGCTCTTGTACGCATTATCTTAGCAAGCTCTGCCCTGAAAGAGAGAGAAAACAGGAAAAATATATGTGGTTTTCTATAAAGAGAAAGATACAAAATCTAAGATTGTAATTCATTCTATTCCCTCGAGATACTTTCATCACAAAATTCAAGCTAATTCCTAAGATGCTCTCTTTAACAACAAAACTGCTTTACAGATCACATTTCAAACATAACCACAGTTGTTGAGAGCTTTGGGTAACAGGACCCTACCTCTAAACACCCAGGGCACCACCGCAGGTAGGAGACTCAGCAGTATCAAACCTTGGAAAGCGCAGTGTCTCTAAGTGGGGACCCAGAACAAAGGCAGTGGTACTACTGGGACTCCAGCTGGCACTTTCCTCTGGTCCCCTGTCTCCGGCTTTCAAAGAGCATAATGCAGGGCAGTCACACCGTAGTCTGCTCCCACTTTTTTCCACTTTCCTCTTATATTACCAATATATACCTCTGAGAGAGCATTGTCTTGCTCTCTCAACAGTAAATACAATTTTAGGGTTACTTCTCAGGATTTTCACTCTACTTGCTTTTAATCGTGGGCAATTCTACGGACATATTTGGAGACTGCCTTTAAAAGTCCTACGGCTATGTGATCAATCTAGCAAAAGACATGCCAATCTTTTGTTTCAAGGAAGGTGACTGCTGGGAAGCACCACGAGCTCCCCACACACACTCACCTCGTGACGTGACAGAACTCCACAGCAATGCGCTCCGTCATGCACCACTCCTGGGGAAACATGCGCCCGTATTTCTCCTCATAGTCCACCAGCTGACGTTTTATCCAAGCATAGCGCCTGTCAATCTTATCCAGCCAGGCGACCTGAGATGGAGAACAACATCTTTAACAGCAGCAGCTGCTAATATTCAGCCTGACTGCTTAACCGTACTGATGCAGTTTCACAGAGGAGCTTGGGCTATTAATCAAAGTTAACATGACCACTTTTAATAATACTGAAGTATGACTGTTAGCATTTGAAAAGCTATTAAACACATGCTAGACTGAAAATCCTATCTTGTGTGAATTAAGAGAGCAAGTTCTGTTGAACTTTTTTTTTTTATTAAGGGTTTTGGGTTTGCAACTATCAGAAAAAGTTTTCAACACTTTACAGGGCAGAAAGTGTATCTAACTTGAATTTATGTACTTGTTACAGTGCTGATCTATGAACTTAACCTCTAAGAGAGGAGGAAGTCGTCCTGGCATGAGACAATATTGCGTCCCAACTCATCAGCCAGTCCATATCACACCAGCAAGTCACGGCTTCTGAGCCCTCAGGTCAAAAACACATTACCACAGGAAGCTGTGGAAATGTGAACTTTGCATTTTGCTCTGCAGGAGCATTTACAAAATCCAAATGTAGCTCACAATGCTTCCCTTACATCTTGGTTCTCCTGGAAAAGGACCAGATACTCTGAGAGGTGTTGTTTAATAAATTTCTTGATGATTTCCTGTTTGATTCTGGGATCCAGGACATTTGCGACTAGACACGCATCACGCAGGACATTGCTGGGTCCACCAGGCCTCTATCAAAATAAACAGGAACAAATGATTTAAGATTAAATAGCTGAAAGGGTGATTGGAAATTGTACTGTATCCAAGTTATCTTGTTTTTATCCTTTCCCATTATTCTTCTCTTTTTGATGCTATTCTTTATTATCACTTAGGCATCTTTCTACTGTTGGATGAAAATTGAGCTCCCTCCATTTCACTGACCATAAAGTTCTTCTGTAGCTCAACAGCCAGGAATCAATCTACTGCAGAAGTGCAGCAACATCCTTCCACAGAAAAGAACCACGGTCCTATCACCTCTGCAAATTCTTTCATTGTCCTAGATATTCTGATGAACAGCTAAAGAGAAGTGGCTGACATGGGACAAGAAAACTTCTTTTCTGCGAAACTGAAGGCCAAATTAATGGGGGAAAGCAGTCTAGAGATGATCAAATAGCAACACTTAAAGTAGCATCTGCTGGCCTGTATTGGCACGTATGATGCTGTTAGTGGAGAATACAGAAAATTTAGAAGCATTAAAAAAAATATTCTTTTGAAGCTGCTTCATGTGCACACAGATCTGCCCTTCATCAAGAATCTGTTCCAAATAGTTTCCACATTTCTGTATTTTTGTTACTTTTATGAAGAAACCAGTAGAGCTGGTACTTTGGAAGACAAAACCAATGTTTTCTTTAGAATAAATTCAAATTCGCACCTACACCCATATTGTTTGCAAATATTTGGATGCATAATTTCGGGGAAGCACATTTGGTGCCTTAGCCCTAGCCCAGATTTGTATCTGTGCTGAGTAAACCAGAGACAAACTTGGTGGCAGTATGTTAACAGACAGCTTGTGCTTGGCTTTCCCTAGATACAACACAGAATTTTTGTGTCCAACAAATAACCAGAAGCACAGGTGAGAAACACCTGGATTAGATGCCAAGGGTGCATGGCCCCACTTCGGTCTATAGGGCCACGCACACAGTGCTTGGTGTATTCCTCACTGCAACAGACATTTTAACAACAGCCTGACTTTGAAAGTCACCATGATGGGCTTCCACTGATTAGGGCTTTTTCTCCATCTGTGCAAATGATCAGCGTAACAGCACTTCTCAACTAGACTCAAAA
The DNA here is from genome assembly GCA_013399115.1 of Anseranas semipalmata. Taxonomy (NCBI): domain Eukaryota; kingdom Metazoa; phylum Chordata; class Aves; order Anseriformes; family Anseranatidae; genus Anseranas; species Anseranas semipalmata. The sequence goes on from VXAA01001657.1 coordinate 134,751, forward strand.
TGCAGCACGACAGAGGAAGGGTGTTATTTCTCTCACACGTTCACTGGATAGAAACGGTGAGAAATGTATTCAGCACCCTGCAGCCTGCAAGACTCATTTGCTTTCTAAAATAACTCCTGAAACAGAGAGATCAAATCTAGAAGTAAAAGGAGATAAAAGCTGATGACAATGATGTCGGCTAGTTTTCAGCAACAATTTTCAATGGGAAGAAGTGGGGAAGTGAGAACTTTACCTTTGTACCTTGAGAAGGAAAGGCTTCCTCAAAGTCAGCCAGGATCTGCTGCCCTAATTCGTTTTGCGCTGCCTTCACCCTGATGAGGACAGAAGAAACAACTTCTTTGTTTCATTTTCTGCAAACTTTGCTACAGAGTGGCCTGAAAAACTAACAGCTACACAAGGTTTTCTTAAGGGACAAAAAAAAAGCATGCTGAAGAAAAAAAAATCCACATTAAGAAGGCCTGTATGTCAAAACTGGGAAAGTATTTCCTCCCTGAATGACACTTGGAAGACAACTCCATCTGTACAGCATCAACCCCTGAGCTCTGTTGGAACACGTACTTGATGCTCTTGTGCTGCTGCAATTTAGTACTTCAATAATGGCCAGTTAATCAGCTGAGAAATCAGCGCTGTTCGTTTAACGCCAATGCGATCAGTTTATAGCAGATCTTTACATTTGTGTACGTTGATCAAGTTTCAAAAAGTATGTTTCTAACAATGTCTCAGTCTTCACAGTGAACCTTTCACAGTTCCAGGTGCACTGACCTATTTTTAAATGCATCCATGTGCATACTGTTGGCTGTGGTTTTATCCTATAAATCTTCTATGTCTTAAGAAGCATAAGAGCAAAGGTATGAAATGGGTGAAAAAGTTTGAACAGACCACAATCTTGCTCTTTATTTAGCTGAGAGAATAAGGCTTCCAATTTCCAGAAATAAAAGTCAATATGGTTTAATTGATACTTCTAGGAAAATGGAAATGCCTACACATACTAGAAAGAGCCAAAATAAATAGTTAGGCACTTACATCCCTCTGCAGCCCTTGAATTCTTCCATCACTTTTTATTATACTGGAAACATTTTAAGGACTTAATTGATTATTCAAAGCAGTGGATTTTTCCACTGAGATTGATATGTTAGGAAGAATGGATACATTTACTTTTCTGAAAGCATTTGTTCAGATGGTGGGAAGAATTTGGGTATTTTTTTGTTTACGACTCCTCAACTTTATCAAGGAATGATCTGTTTCTTTAATCTTCCCATTTTAGGTCCATTACTAGCGGAAACGCTCCAAGATGACCTGACAACACTGGAGAATAGTCTGGATTCTTTAATGGTGCCAAATGCAAAAAAAATTCTAGTCCTTTAAAAGTTATGGTTGAAATATAACTTTGTATCTGTGATTTAACTGTATGTATGACCTGCCTTATCCAGGATTTATCTGTGGGGATTGTGCTTGAAAAGCTTCCTGCCTGCAATGTCAAACTTAATTCTCACTCAAGCTCTTGCTTCACCAGAATGTTTAGAAACTCATACACCCTTCCAGGTATGGATCCACGGTTAACACCTTCATAACCATACAACAAAAGGGATCCACTAATATGCTCAAGTAGGTGGAGCAGAAAATTTAAGAAGGAGGAACTCAGCCTAAAACTAAACATGGATTGAAAAATTTCATCTTTTCTGTGACCAAGAAACAAGAAATCTTCAGTATTAGGAGTCACATGAATGAATGAGTTTGCATAAACAACTGGAACCTTTAGCTATGGTACTTATTTCCTCACATACAACAGGGACCTTCCCATTAGACAGCAGCTGCAGTGCAAGTACAGTGGAAGCACTGGAAAGAACAGCAGCCAGATACCTAAATACTGAACAAATTTAAAAGAGGCACTGTCAAGCAGTTAAAAGCCCTGTCCGTGGGCTTTGTTGTTTTAGGCTTCGACTCAGGAAAGTACTTAAGGGTATTATTAACGGGGATTCTCATATCCTTAAATTAAGAAACTTGCATGAATGCCTTGCTGAACTGGGATGTTAAGAGAAATATTTTTTTAAACCTGTCCTGCTTAAAAATCTCTTGAAAGCAAACAAGGAAAATGAGTTTTAGCTTTTTTTTTTTTTTTGGCATGTTTTGTGAGATAAGGATGGGGCAGAAAATTCAACATAGCCAAAGGTTTAGGTATGCTTGAGCAACGGCAGGGTGCCTCACCACCCTCCCACTAATTATCACTCTTTATGTAAGCACACAGTCCCGCACAATTATTTTTTTCCACCAGCACACACAGAGAAACATGAAAACATTTATGCCATGTCTTTACAGAAAGATTGCTTTAGGCAGAGGACACAGGACAGCACTTGCTTTAGCCACCAGAGATTACTGCTCCCCATGGAAAGCTGTGAGCCTTTCAATAATTCAGAATAATCTTCATGCAGTGGGAATGGAAATTGAAGTGGTAAAAGCCTCAGTCCCATGGCTAGCTTCACTCGCATTCACCGCTGAAGGACCATTTGTGCATGTGTATAATAGAGCACGTGTTTAAATACTTGCAAAAAGTGAATTACCCACTAAGGCTCAGCAACCTCAGGCACTCTCAGTCGGTAACAGATTTAGGATCTCTCCCCAGGATGGTTTTATACACATATCTTTCCCTGACTAGATTCCTCCAGGCAGCATGCTGGGGTGCCACAGCAGCCAGCCTGGCTCGCCGCAGCAGGGAATTGCTTTTTCCTGGGGTTGCTCACATGTGCCAACACATTTGGTTATTTGAGCATTAGAGATTTTTGTTTTTCTGGCATTTGTTTTATTATTAGTAGCTTTTTGTTCTGTTTCCCCACCATAAAAACAAAACAAAACCCTCACACTTATATTTCAAATGACATAAATTACTAGAAACCGCAATTCCTTTAGCCAAAGCTACCAAAAATCTTTAACTACGCCTGGCAGCTTGCTGAGATACAAAGAGGCTGAGCTAGCCTGTTCTGCTGGGGCAAACTTATAATCATCTTTTTTTCTAAATACTTTCCAAGCTTTTTTCCACTATCTGCTAGGCTTTTTTCATGGGTGGGTTTGTGACCACTAATTGTATGCTCCCTCTACAGACAGAAAACAGAAGAGAATTGAGAGATAACAAAATATTGCTATTTACTACAACAAACAGCTTCTAATGCACCATAGCAGAAGTAGTTTTAGGAACATGATTAGGAGAACGTTCACATTTGGATGCAAACCATGTCATTTTTACATCAGTACTCACCAGGATCTCCCCAGGAACCCAACTGAGAGTTCAGTCAGGTTTCCAATAAATACTTAGAGCAGGATTTTGTTTGGTTATTTTCAAGGGGACAGAACAGGTGGAAAGCAACACTGAAAACACATCATTACTTTTCACAGCATCTAGGAGCAGGAACTTAGATTGAACACCCCATGACAAAGATGACATCTAACAACACTAAGCATCTAACATGATCTCCCATTCATATTTGGCTTCACCCCATTCATGCCAAGAAAGAGAGGCTCTTTAATAAAGCAAGAGAATCCACTCATTCAGTACTGTGTATAGCAGACTTACGGTATATAATAGACCTCGGTTACTGTCACAGTCTGCGCCAAAACCTACTAAAGCATTTCTCGCCTTCACAAACATCCAAGAGGCTTCAGTTGTACTATTAAACCAAATTCATGAGATACCAAACCCCAGCAATTTCATAGTCTAAAAATGGCACTGAGAGAAGCCAGGCAAACTTCCTTTGATGTTTCCTGAATCAAAGAAGTATTTCCAAGCAAAGAGAGAGAAAACTCAACTCCAAACTAGGCCTCAGTATGTACACGTGTAGTCAAATTGCAAAGCAGGTATTACTGTGCTGCAGACCTCCCTGTAGTAATTTGCTGCCTGGATGTCAAAGCGGTAAAGAGATCCCAGCAACACCCTGGGTGCAGCTCTCCTTTCACCCCACAAGCAGCCACTTCTATCGCTACCAGATGGTGCAACTCTTGCTGTGTAAACACTGGAAGGAAAGCCCTGCAGAGGCACTGCTAAAAATAGGAGGAACAGACTTTCTTGAGCTTTTCAGATCCTTATCTTGAAAGGAGAATAAAACAAAGGAAGTTCTCCTCCATGTTCCTGCCAGCGTCTCTGGTGTGACTTGATACCACTGTGCCTTTTAGCATCAGCACGAACTTTTTCTTTAATCACCAGCAACGACAAAAGTATTAAATAATGATCCATTAGAAAGCAAAAACCAACCAGAATTCTGCACCAATGCTTAAATTATATGTGGCTTTAAAATGGCCAATGACAGCAGGTTTCTGTTATTACCAATCTAGAAGAAAATGAAGCAAGTTATCTTTCTGAGTATGAGGTTGGAATAGACAACAACCTGAATTCAGAAGAGCATTGCATATGTTTATCTCTCTTTGATGTTCATTTAAGCTAATGCTTATGATCAAATACTTCGTTAAAACAAGGCTCCATCTCTCTCTCTCAAGATTTAGGGTGGATCTTTATTTCGTTCAGCCTCATGGATTCCATCTGGGTTTTCTGGAAGACGTATCCATACCATAAAGAAAGTTCAACAGATTTACATGGAATTATTATAAACATATCACTCAAACACTGTTTCCATTGCTAAACAGCACAGGCAGCCAGCTGTCATCTTTGCAAAGGGAGTCACCAAAAAATTAATTAGTCACCAAAAAAATAATTAATTAGAAGACTCCTTCAACTAACTCTATAATGAGCAAAGTAATCTCAGGCATCAAGAGGATCGTGGTGACAGATGTGCAATTTTCAAACTGAAAAGAACTGCTATTAGATATGGTTGTATCATTAAGAAGGTTCATCCCAAATGTTAATAGGCTGTTTTCACCTCTGAGCTGTGCTCAGCACTACTACAGGCTGTTAAGCAAACATCATCTGTGTCGTGCAAGGGAAATTAAGCCTGCTGTAAAGCAGGATGAGAAGGTTTGGGCCAGTGACAGCAATGTAGCCCAGAACAGGGAGAACCTTGTTCCCTCAACACCCAGCTGTAAAGTCACAAGCGAAGCCAAGACCCTAGGAAAGCTGGTGGCTTGGTCACCACCGAGCTCTCATGTGCCACTGCAGAGAATGGCGGGCACTTGCTGCTGGAAGCGCACCACAAGGCACCAAACTTAAACACCCAACTCCACATTAGAAAATCAGGACTATACAAACTGGGCACAAATGTTTACAGCAGTCAGGCATGCTGCATGTGATTTTGGGAGGATTTGCTACATGCCTCACATCTCAGTAGAATTGGGCAACAGTAGCAGGTTTTGGCAGTAGAAACTCAAGGTACTCAGAATAACTGAGTTTGGCAAGTGCACAAAAAGAAATCCTGCCTGCCCAAACCTTGGGCAACTATGCAGTTCGACAGCCATTCACCAGCAGTGCTGTGCAATTCAACAGCAGTAGTTCACGTCTGGGCAGAAAGGACCCCAAGCATAGCTATGTTAATACACATACTTCTGCTTCATGCCAGGCTGTTGGACTGTATCACTGAGATTAAGAAAGCATGAGAAAGCATCACCTCAGGGGTTACCACAAACACCTCTCTGGGAAGATCACATAAAACAATTTGCTTTTCCACAGATTAATCCAGGTAAGTAAGTTAAAAGACAGTCAATGAGAAGCCCAGATCATTCATGAATTACATCCATATTAATTACTGTTACTTAACAGAACAGGCTGCTCAAGATTTGAGCAAACTGTTTCCGATTTTAACCTGTTTGTTTTGGCTGGAAAGAAGTTCAAAGCGCCATGCTCAGCCTTTACATTCTTGAGGAACTGATTCTACCTAATGCATTTTCTAACTTTGCTTCCCAGTAGGCATGCGAGTACTCAGTATTTAATCATTTTACCTTTCAGAAAGCTGCCGAATTTGAGGAATCCCCATGTATTTGTTGAAGTGCTCTAAGACATTCACAACACCTTGGAGAAGGTTGGCAACTTCCCCATACTGTCTCCTCCTGGTCATGGCCCTGTAGAGGAAATTAAAGATTTATGAAGCAAGTTTGATGAAAATCTTGGGTGGCAATTCCACAGGTTACTTCATCCACGCTGGGTCATGCCAGTCTCTATTGACATTTATTTTTCTAAAATACACAACTCTTCATTAACATTCCATTGCAGCATTAAAATTTCACTTAACTGATGCTAAAATAAACCGATCCAGCACACATCTAACAATGCTTCAGAAAATATAAATGTTAAAAGCAACACTTGGCAAAGAACATGTAAACTTCTGAATACATCCGCTTCCCAGTATGGGTCCGGAGGCAGTAAATGTTATTTTACTATAATGACCTGAGTTAAGCCATTCGTCATCACACACAAAGTGTGAGTTAAAGCTTCACAGGGAGGAGAATCATTTTGCTGAAAAGCCATTAGCCTTGACTTTTCTGTTAATAACTTTCACAGGGAACTGACAGAACAAATCAACTTTATTTTTATTTCATCCTTTAGGATCATTCCAATGGAGGTAGCAGCCTAAGTAAAATTTAATTCTGAACACTTAACAACCCAGTGTTCGTGCAGAATTTGCTACAATCCAAGAACAGGCTGTGCCTGGTCTCACAATTTCACAGATGCAACATGTAAAAACTGAACTCCCTTAGCCTGTGTGTTCCTCAAGCACATTAAAAAAAGAAAACCACAAAGGATTATTAGAAACATCTAACCCCTCTTCATACACAGTATAAGCTGTAAGGCTTCTTTGAACTCATTCTCAGAACTAGAGTAGACCTTTCAGAAAAAGAGATCCCGTTCCAGTTTAAGACATGAGACTGCTAAGAATCGCCCAAACCCCTGAAGAGCACATCCTTGATGACGATACCTAACTGGACAGACTGTCTTACGCTTTCATGAAGCCAGACTCTCATTCCCAACCTATTAAGTAAACTTCCCTTCAGAAAAATAAGCAGCTGTTACAGACCTACTCAGAGCACTGCACTGAAATTACGAACTCAGCAGTGTGCCAAAGTGCCACTAAAATTCACGTGCTTACTCCAGTGAATCCACTCCCCCTGCCAGCATGTGCAGGTGATTGAGGGTGGTGATGGAGGTGGTCAGATGACGCTTGGCATGATCTAGCTGCTTGATATCCCGTGTGATTTCTTTAACCTAGTGAATGAAAAAAACAGGAGTCTGGTTAAATATCTAGCCACAGCAACAAAGTTTAAGGAGTCCTCCCTCAGGGACTACAGACATGTTAGCTCTACAGCCAAGTTAACACAAGGACAAGGGTACAGGTGCAACGCAGGCTTGAGAGCAAATTACCAACCAGGCAGCAGGACCAAAGACAAAAATGTTCCTTTCCTAACAAGAACTGAAGCAAAAAATCAGTGCCCCCCTCCCTTTCAAAGGCTAAGAGGAAACTGTTACTCACCATTTGTTCTGATTTTTCAGCCTTGTCTTTAATATCCTTAATTTTACCAAAGAGTTGTTGAATGGCTTTCTGGGCTTCTTCCAGGGCCTGAAAAAGAAACAAGGTCAGACCAGAAAGAAAACCTGCAATCAGTTTTCACTTTTAAGAAATACACAGTTGCTCCTTACAGCAGCCCAGTCTAGGTCAGTGGGAGCTGTTTTGTTACAAAGAAAATATCAGCACAACAAAAGCCAGTGTCCAATGACATGCAAAGGGGGATTTTAGCCTGAGTGGACCACTGCTTCAGTATCCATTTTACAATAATGCTCTAGCAAAATCTGATCTAGATATTCATGAAAGCACCTCTGTGATATGATCTGGAACATCATTTGCTACACTAAGTGTAGAAAAATACGTAGAAGTTACTCCTGATCAATATGCATTTAGAGCAGGGAAATGAAACCTCCGCACAAAACCTCTATGCTCAATTAGTTCTAAATCAAAAACACACAACGCTACATATAGAACACTGAGTACTTGCCTAAAACCCTCACTGAATTAGCAGGATATTATCCTGTTGGAAAACGCAACGCCTGTTTTGCAGATTCCCCTGGGTGGGCGATGCAGCCTGCCATCCACGGGCGGGAGGAGCGGATGCGCCCTTTCCACGCACGCAAGGGAGTGCAGAGGTTTAGCAGTACCTACAGAGGGCCGGCATGGGAAGTGGACTTGGCCTGGATTTTCGTGCTGCTTTACAGCAAGCTTCTTTGGGAATCTGGTCTTCTTTATTCAGCCACGGCGTATCTGACCTCACACAACCAGCGTGAACCACACGTGGATTCAGTGAGTGAAGCCACATGTCCAAAATCACATGTTCAAAATCTGACTTCTGAAGTAACTCAACACGTTTTGCCTTCCCGGTCTTATAATATTTCCAGCTCCAGCTCCACTTTGCTTCCCGCTGTTAAGTGGGCTTCTATCCCTCTTTTTATATCCAGCCCCATGACCAAGGTTACAGTGCTAGCTACAAGCTCCTTCAGCAAATAAATTTAACACATCTTCATTTTGAAATGTATGAGCAAACTATCTGCCAGGAGGTTTTGCTGGAACATAGCTGCATTATAATAAAAAGGATAAACGTTGGAAACATTTTATAATTCGTTTTCCAGAGGGGAAAAGTCTCCTCTGAAGTATCTTCAGAATCATGTGAAAGTTAACACTTTACCTGTTAGTCTCACACAGCTATCATATAGCATGTTCAGCAAGTGAAATGAACACATAAATGTGCTTCAGGGACAACTGTATTGGAAATGACCACCACCACCTACCGTCTGATTTGGCTCCGGCCTAGTCACCTTTTAGAATAAAGTTTGCTATCCCATTTAAAGGCATGTGGATTAAACACAAATCAAAGAACTAAAGAATGTTCCTTCCAACGTATTTAACTGTAGTCTCTGTACTCGGTCCCAGACCATGGCTGCAGCACATTACTCAAGTGGGTCATTAAGCATGCAGCAACTGCCCGGCATACTCTGAGATCTGGATAGGTCTGGAAAAAAAAAAAAAAAGCTGATCTCCAATTCTTCACAGATGCCAATTGCTACGCCTCCCTTTGCTTCCACACTAAAGATAAACGTTAATTTCTCCCCATAATCACAGGGAATTCAACAGAGCTCAGTTTTCCAAAAGAAGAGATGAGGATTTAACCAGCACACAAAAAGATTCCCTGAAAAGAGACATTATTCAATTATCCTCCTTCATACCCAAAGCCAAGGCAACCTCACAAACAATGTTCCATCTTTAGATCACCTCAAACCAGCTTGCAGGAATAGGTATATGTTAGGATCTCAAGCAAGCAGAACTGCTGGGAGGCAAGGTAAGGAGAACCAGCCATACAGGGCCTGGGGAGGTCCTGCACGCCACGACAGAGTGATGCAGGCACTCAGCAGGACCACTCCACGTTCCCAACTAACCACACACTTCTTAAACACATCTCGGATACCATTCCCCTCTTATAGGGTTGTTTTTTCCAGATACAGGCTTGGACAATGCCACAGCTCTCCTTGCTGATGCAGGGCTGCCAGGCTGAACTCAGACCTTCAGCCATCCACTGCAATCCTTTCACTTGGCAACTCTAACCTGCTCTCCAAGAAAGACAGCATTCGAACTGCTACTTCAAGTATCAATACTCAGTTCAAAGTCATTTGCTCTCGATAGCCTTCAGTCAACAATACCCTGAGTGAGGATTTCCGTCTCAGGTCTTCAGAAGGGTTTTACAATAAAATCCCTATCCACAAAGGAAAAACTCTCTTATCTGTTTTGTTCATAAGACAGAATATCATCTGCTTGGATAAAGTGACCTTTTCCAAAGTTACTGCCCATAATTTATCCTCAGAGAATGTCCCAATCCAAAGAGGATTTCTAGCTGTTCACATAGCTACAGTGAACAAAAGATAAACTGCTGAGAAACCAAATGCAATCTATTTTACTAATATACTATGGTGCTATTTAATAATATTGTGACAAAACCAGCAGAGACTATTTACAGAAAACTGTTTTACACCTGAAGAATGTGTTCCTGCTGCTCACTGTTCTGTACTCTGGTGGAAACGAGCACACGCTGCCGTGGGCACACTCCCCTCCTAAAGACTGCCCCTGGAACACCGAGCAAATTAAAATGGGATTTTGTTCTCGTACACTGAAAACTGCCAAAATAAGGGGAACTGGTGTCATCACCTGGTCCTGACACTTGTTGCTTTTACCTCCTTAGAGACTCTGGAAAAACACAAATGAGACAGCATGTGCTCTGCTGCCGCCTGATGAATTAAAGAACTGTGGCCTCCTGCTGCTGTGAAAAATGACATGGCTGTAATTTGGGGAGAGACAGGAACAGCAGCTGCCATTCTGCTCAGGTTTTGTGTCACATCTCTCAGAGAAGGGTATACGTTTCTGCGGCTGTTAAAAAAAACAACACACAGAACTCAACAGCAAAATTAACAGACTTGAATAAACTAGAATTGCTCATAAACACTGGTTTCGTTTCTTAAAACTTGCTTCCAAATATTTGCTCAGCCATTAAGACATAAATCTTCAACTAGTTCAAGTAGCTACTCTCTTCAAAAAGAGCTGCATATTCCTTATTTGAGCTAGAAGAAACTAATTCATCAATGTGCTTACTTTTTAATAAAATTTATATAATAGAGATGAAAATATTTTTCTTGAAACATACATAAAATTCGTTCAAAGTAACACCATGTGTTTTTAGCCAGAAGGGCACTGTCAAATAGATCTGAGGGAAAGCTTAGAATGAATCAAAAGCGTTATTTGTTGTGCAAAGTCTAAAACTTTTCTTATGGTTCTTTTTAAGGAAACCAATGAAAACTTTTTGGCTGTAACATTCCAACTGCAGCATCTGAAAGTAAAATATTGCATGCAGATGAAGGAAATAAATAAAACCAATAGTGGAGAAAAAAATAACTTCACCATCCTGGTCACTGTGAAGACAGTAAAGTAAAGAGTCAACACCTCATATTTGATAAACAGTATTAATTATTAAGGAATAAGAAACTGACATCTAAGGTAGGAAAGTAGGTCTAATTCTTTAAGGTATAATAAATAAGGTTATTACTGTATATAATGATTCTTCTTTCACTTGTAAAACAGGACATGGGAAACTGCAGACGTTAAAGATTAAACTTTGTATTTGGTAAGAATGCATTTCCCTTCTAGTAAATTCACACTCTGCTCCCACTAAGACAATGAATTATGAATTTTAAAAGCATTTTCCTACTGCTTGTGTTACTGTTTTATTAATAGAGGATTTATTTTGGACAGAAATTGTAAAACCAGAACAATATCAAGAGAACATGAACTGCTCTTCCTGTGACATAACTGGTTTACATGATGAACAACATCCACCAACCTTACTTTTGTGGCTTGACACAGGGTTCACCTTTCAATATTAATTTATCGGTTTCCTCACCATACATGTAAATTTATGGCACTTCCAACTGGCTTGCAAAAGCTAAGTTATTGTATTTCCTTTCCTAAAACAGCAGTTCATTGCAAGGGCTGAGGACCACTAATAACTAAAGAGACTGGATACATAATCTGCTATGGTTATATGAAACAAGGATGTTGAAATTAAGCTTGCGATGCACTGGAAAAACACCATATGACTCTAATCAGCAACTGAGCCTGCAAGCTACAATTAACCCATCAGCATTATTTGTTAAGCTTTATGCAACCTCTGTGGTCCCTGAACACCAGACGCCAGCTGAGAACTCCAGCCCTGGCAGGACCCTGCCCGAGAGAGGAGAGCAATCGGTCAGCGGCATCTTCTCAGCAGCCTTTTGCTGTAATGTTTGTCCCCAGGGCACCCCAGCTGCTCTGACAAGAATGAATTTAGGAAAGAGGGCAGGACCGGCAACAGAGCGAGAGACTCGAGACAGAGCGAGCGGTGCAAGACAACAGGCTTGGCTGCATGTCGCTTTTCCCCTTCTCTGGCACGGTGCGTCTGATCCAACAGCCAGGCACGGGTTCAGGAGCCCGACCTGGCTGCAGGTCGGTGCAGCCCCAGCATCCACAAAACCAGGGATTCCAAACAGAGTCTTCAGCCAGTTCTTGCAGGGGAAAAGGGAATCTTCCAATTTAAGAATATGATGTATTTTAAGTGGCCCCGTTCCTCAGCCAGTCTGTGTTTATACCGTGGAAGATCCCCTGCTCCTGGATTAACTGCAGAGATTAAATGCAGAACACCGAGAAGATGCACTTGGGAGTTGGAAAACCCAACTCTGTAGCGCACAGGCAGACCTCAGGTAAGCTGGGCTGACCTTGAACTACACAGGTCTTCATCATCATCTCCAAAGCAGGAGGGAAAAGCACAGCACACAGATCGGCTGCAGCTCTTTAACCCTCTTCACCTTGAGATGCAACAGGAAAAGAGCCCATCAGACACGCCAGTATGAAACAATAGGGAGCAGACTTAAAGCATGAATCACGAAGAAAAAGACAGCCTAAAAAATATCTTTACTTGGCATTGTCCCAAGCAACTTCTAAGGTCAGTCTGCACATCATCACTTGTGTCACCTTTTTATCTTGATCTTCCAACCAGCAAAAGGAGGAAATTAAATAACCCAAGTGAGAAGTGGGATGAGACCAAGCCTAACAGAGCAATACTAACAGGAATTTTTAATTCAATATTTCGAAGTGAAGTGTCCTTTGAAAGTTAATGTTCCAGCAATTTACAGTACGAGATTCACACTAACAAAAACAGCATTAGCAACAACGTTCAAGCCAAAAATCAAAGTCAGTGAATTACAGTCTCTGCAAATCCCCACAGCTGCTGCAAATGGACGCAGCATCCTCCTTCCCCTCCCCATGCTAGGCACAGTTCCTGCCTTCTACTACAGAGCTGTCACATCCCTCCAGCCAACAAGTGGCGTCTCATTTGTGGGTGTGCTGATTTCTGAATACCTCTTTATTCATCCTATCAGGGATCTTGTGCAAGTAAATGAATACTGAAGCACTGCGAAATATGCAAACAGAGGAATTAAAAGAGTGTGTTACTACAAAATGGTGTTTAATTGGGGAAAGAGCAAATTTTCAGAGGTAGTTTGCTTGCTTAGGAAACTCTGGGCTTTGGGACTAACTGAATCAACATTGTTCTGTCCCCAGTAATGGTTAAAATACCTTGATAGTTTCCATATGCTCACTGGTGTTGTTCTAGAAACGCGCTAGTTTTATTTGATTCTAGCCAATATATATTTCAATTGGATGTCATTACTCACATCAGAAAGCTGCCCTCTACTAAGTATTTTATAGACACTTGACACATCTGCCAAATTCATAACATCCAAATGTATTTTTAATGTTACAAATAGGGCTGTGGTCAGGATGCTGAGAATTTAATGCTCCTGGATCGGTCCCCACTCTCAAACACAGTGTGTTAATGCTTCTTTCATTTGCTGCCACACTTACAACCCAGATCAATGAAAATCCAGACCATGACTAAAAATAAGTTCCCATCCCCAATTCTCAAAGGAGCCTCAGCTGCAGATTTCAAAGAAACCCTTGCAAACTGTGACCAGCCTAACAATTTCTGCCACTAAAAATCTTATACAAATGAGTCCCTCCAGATTGAGAAAGGGTAGAAATATGCTTTTATTCTCAACCTGATTTTATTTTAGAGAAAATTCTTAAGTTTTAAAGCTATGGATAAACTACCACAGCTAAAGCCGAGAGGGCTTGTCCATTAGCGCACTATGACATTGCAACACAGATAGCCAGATAATTTCCCTGAGCAGACAAACCTGAGAGGCTCATCACCCTTGGTTTTGATTTTAGCAAACTTCTACCCTAGGAGCTCATCAAATACTATGCAACTACCACAATTGCTGCTAAAGAATACAGTTTTCTGTCATCAGCTCCAGTCCTAACCACTAAGGCTGCACAGGACACTTTAAATCAACAAAGCAGATTATGTCCAATACTGTACCAGGCTTAAAATTGCTACTTTTGTCCCTTCACTTAACCCCCCAAATCATGCTTAGAAATCAAAATCCATGCTCTGAATAGCTGCACAAACACTGACAGACACAAGGAGCGAAGCAAGAAGTGATATTCCACATAGTGCTGGTTGAAACCTTGCAGCTCAACTCCTGAACTTCACTCCTGTATTAAGCCAACGCCCTTTGAGCTGTCATTTTTATGGCATCGCTCAGTCCCGCGCACTGGTCCCTGCACCATGAAGAAAGGTGGTAGTGTACTGTAACTGACAGCAGTTTTATTGGTCTCACTCAGTTGAGTAATTTTACCTACCTGTGGTAGCAGCACAAGTGTTACAGTCCAGCATCCAATTTGCATGGCCATTTAAATATTAAATATTTAAATATTTCAACTAAAAGAAGGCAGATTTAGATGAGATATTAGGAAGAAATTCTTCACTGTGAGGACGGTGAGGCACTGGAACAGGCTGCCTGGGGAAGCTGCGGATGCCCCATCCCTGGAAGTGTTCAAGGCCAGGTTGGATGGGGCTTTGGGCAACCTGGTCTGGGGGGAGGTGTCCCTTTCTGTGGCAGAAGGGTTGAATGAAATGAGTTTTAAGGTCCCTTCCAACCCAAACCATTCTATGATTCTACAATTAGTAGATTAGTACTACGATTAGTACTACAGCTACATCATGTGCCTATAGATTGGCATGTGGATGGTCACAGCCTTCCCCACACCCAGCTGAGTATAATCCTGCAGGAAAAATTCCCCCATGCAGACACATTATATCCCTTGTCGCTCTTATTTCAGAATAGCAAAGCGATGAGTCTCTCCCCTTCACACCCTGATGGCAGCCGCCTACTTCCCCTCCCTGAGACAGCAACATGCTGCTCCTCACAGGGCCTCGCCTCACAGGGCCTCGCCAATGGGCGCCAAACAGCCTGTGGCCCTCGGCTGCTGCAGGCCGGGACACGGGCCCGCTCCTTCACCTACCTCTACCCCAGCACCGAGCCACGTGTTTTGTTTGATCTGAGGCACTGCACACTAAATTTGCTTAGGAAGTCTGTAAGCTACTGAGGGCTGGATTCCAGTCGATGTGTCTGTTGACAAGTCCGCATGCTGCAGGCAGCATTTCAGCTGTATTTGCGGTTTCAGAAACACGCTTGATTTACGTGGGGGGCAAGTTTAGCAGCCTGTCGATTTGGTGCTTCTCAGATTTTGCAAGATGAATTCATATTCAGGTTTAGACCTTAGAAGGCCAGATATAGATGGGGGAACGTTCAAGCATATCATGAACCCTGCAGATATGGATTTCAAAATGGAAATGCTGACAGTTCACCTGCCATAGGCATGGAACAACACAGCTGGAATAGTACCACACACCAAAAAATGGAGAACACAAAAAAAGGGAAAGAAAGGGGAGGGAAAAAAAAAAAAAAAAAAAGAGATCCAGAGTAACACAAAATCTCCTGCCTGTTATCAGGATTTCTATTTTCAGGCTGGGTTTCTTGCTTTGCTGGCATCAGAAACAAACAGCACTGGCTGTGGAACAGCCCAGGCTCACTTTGCAACTTGTACTGCCTTTAATGCTGTCATGAATAAAACACCTTTTGCCAGCACAAAACGCGACCCGGTTTCCAGCCTCAGGTGGCAGGACAGCAACACAGTGCATTCATTAGCTCTTGACACAGAAGCACAAGGCAAGGTCACACTCAGACTTGCCTTGAACCAAGCTTTGCAGCAGATGGCAAAAGTTATGCCTGACCTCTTCATACAGTTGCAGATGCCAGTTTTAATGGCCAGTAGCCAGAAGGATAATAAACAGCACTATTTCTTCTTGGCATGCCGTTCACCTGAAACCCCTTTCAATAAATATGTTCTAGGCTAGAAAAAGCTCACTGTGTCTCTTAGATGGGAAGGACATTGTCCAACTGTCATAATTCACTAGGGAAATGACTCTAAATGAATCTCTCGTTTGATTTATTTTGTCAGCTCAATTTCTGTTTATTATTCACTGGTTACAAAAGAATATTGAGACTTCAGACACTGAACTATAGTCTTATAGAATCTGTGGCATGACTTTTTTTATATATGAAATCACACAGCTTAAAACACAGCATTTAACCCTCATCCATTCATCACCTTAAAACACTGTGAAATCTAACGCTTGTTTGTATTTCAAAATACTGACCCATTCATCAAAAAAATGAGGAGATACAGCTTAGCCCTGCAGGAGAGAATGAATATGTCAGAGATGGTGCCTACAATGTCAGGTACTGTGACACAAAAAAGCCCCCAAGTATTTTTTTTTTAGACTTTCAGTTATTAAGAGCTCAAGGTAATTTTCTTTGTCTGCTCTTAATACTCAAACATAGTCAACACGACCTCAGCAGCAGAGCCCAGGCCCACTGGTCAAGGCACAGCAGTAGCACATCAGTGCCAACCACATGAGCCGAACTTGGCACTGCAGCCAAGGAAGCAGTGTGCAATTTGATGTCTGGAAGAGAGCACTTATTTAAATAAATGCAGAAATGAAATCAAAGTACCTACAGCAGGAGATCTGAAAGCACTGACTACCTTAGCTTAGAGTCAAATACCACCTGTAGTCAAAAAGGCTACCTCTACACAAACAGGTGGAGGTAGGAAGAGAAGCTGAAGCAATAGCGCTGCTTAACAAGCATGCGTATGCAAACGCTGCACAAAATCAACTAGGCTGATGCTGCCTGTAACCCAGCACTCTCAGAGCGGAGGAGAGGACAAGCGGCTGACTCCAGAGACGCCATCCGCCAGCTGCCCTGCAGCTAAGGACACCACTAGCTAAATGGGCACTCAGGTAGCCAGGCTGACACCATCAGCAGGGGAGTACCACACTCCCTGCTGTTGTTCTCTCTGCCACTTGCAGCATCTGCACATCCCTCTTTTTCTGCTCACCATCCATCTTTCTCTCTCTTTTCCTCCCTACATTGGTTCTGCAACATGTTTCCCAATCACTATTAAAAACAACAACAACAAAGTATTTCATATAATTCCATCTATGACCTTGTCAAACCCAATAACCTGTGGGCATTTTTCTATGCCAGACACATCCTCCTCCTTCCACAGCCTTAAATACAGCCAGACACTGCAGCACACACAGGGCAGGGAAGGCTGCCTGAGATTCACCACAGCTGCAGAGCTGAGACATGTTTATTTTTACATGCAACGAGAAAGGACAGCAATGGTTACCAAAGTATGGGATGGCTAATTAAGCTGTCTACTGCTGTGCTGGGTTCAGGCTGGGCAGCAAGAATATATTTGTATTCTTTAACCACAGCAGCTGCCACCTCTTTTTTGCACTGCTGTAGTTAAGAAAAAACATATTACTGTTCTCATGGAGCAAAGCAAAGAAGCAGGAGCCAACCAAAGCAATCCAAGTTAGTATCAGCTAGTATCTTCAGCCATGAGAAACACACAAGGTTTTTCCCAGCCCAGAACACATCCATTTCCTCTTTCAGTTAACACTTAACTTTGTTCTAGCACCGACCGAGCCAGGACCCTAATACACCAGGATCCTAATACACCAGGATATACTAAGTGATAAGAGGCACTGGGACATGGCCCTCGTTAATAATGCTTTAACTTTTGGTTAGCCCTGAAGAGGTCAGGCAGTTGGACTAGATCGTTGAAGGTTCCTTCCAACTGAATTATTCTATTCTATAAGCAAAGCTTTTCCTTAAAACACAGTTCTAACCCATTCAAATTCAGTCATTTACTTTGTGCATGTGTGTGCACGGGGCAGGAAGGGAAAGATGGACCACAGACAAAGAAGTTTTTTTTGTTTGTTTTAAAGATTCAAACTACAAAGCCACAAAATCATTGGGGATCTTGGAAATCCCCTTGAGTTCTCAGTTCCTACCAAAATGGACTTCATACAAAGCTGCCTCACCTTTACTGACGCAGGCACCTGTGTTGCACAGATACTGTCAAGGGTTAAACTAGACTGAAAATGCAGACTGCTTTATTACAAGGACAAGAGCATGATAGGTGAAGCAGCTTCAGCCAAACAAACAGTAAAGGCATGTCAGCAGCTGTCAAAAAAATTACAGCCAGTCCATGTAGAAGGTTTAGCAATAAACACAACTAAAAAGAGTGACAAATAAAAATGTACTGAGTGTGTTACACATTCAGTGGAAAAATCTATGGGAACTTTTTATACTACACCCTAGGGCAAAGAGGAAATTATACTGCAACTGGACTAGAGCTCTTAGCAAGGTCAGCCCAGACTCCAGTTCAGCAGCAGATCTGAGAAAAACCTTACCAAGGAAAAATTGGACAGGACTGGCTCCCCAGAAACTGCAGGCACAGCTTGAACCACATATTGTTACAACAGAACTACAGCAGCTTCTGCATTCCCAGCCTCTCCCAAGGCATCAGAAATAGCCCAAGTCTGGGACTCCCAAGGAAAATTTTGTTACACCCTGCAGAGGAATGTTCCACCCACGACTGTTGTTTCCTCCCATAAAAGGATCATTAGTGAGATAATTTCTGAAGTTCACGGTATTGTCTGCAGACTCTACTGAAATATTGCACCAGGAAGGGGAAGCCAAATGAGCCAGACTATTTTAAGGCTCTTGCATTTGGAGGAAATTCTAGGGCAAAATTTCAAAAAGGCAGATGCTTTGAACTGAGAAACATTACGCTCTGTGGAGAAGAGAGAGCATTCTTGTCTTTAGAGCTGCTTAAGTAACTCTTTTGGGGCCACATCTATCTGATTGACTTTATTTTTAGATTTAGAACCTGCTTTTTCAGACACCTAAATACTACTCTATATGAACACATGTACGTGATTAAGACTATTTAGGCAACTGCTTAAAAGTTAACGACTGATGATAAAAAGCTACTCTTGCATCCTTCGTATACCTACAATTCACCTCGAAGACCTGCTTACTCCTCTCAACACACAGATGGAGCACAAACATCATCCCCAGCGTTACAGCTGCCACACTATCAGCCAGACTGTGCAGGAGACTCAATCACAGGCAGTACAGTGGCTGGATCTGCAATTAAGACGTTGAACTAGCTAACCCTGAGGTCTCCTTTTCTTTAAGGAGCATGGAGAGCACATTTCCATAGCCGCATACAACATATTCACCACCATGCCTGATGGGGATATAGATTACTCTAATTGGGAGAGCAACATGCAGCACTGTTTAGACATCTCCTCCTTGCAGCACTCCCTTACCATCATTTATAAGCAAAACACTACCCTGGTCTCAAAAACAAGGCTGGGCTCCCCTCTCCTGGACAGCCACGAAGATGCAGCTCTCAACGAGGCTGAGTAAAGCACTGCTCCTCAGCATGAGAGGGAATGATACTTTGCTGGCAGCTTTGGTAAATGACCCCTTACCCAAAGAGAAAACAAGTTGTTACAGGCTAAATAACCTTGGTTTGTCTTCTAGGAACTTGCCTGGTATCACTGGTTTCCAAATATGCTATCAAAAAAAGATCAGTTGATAACGTCTCCCAAGCCCCAGTGATTTGGGCAGCACTTGAACCAACAGCCTACACGAGATGCCCAATCCCTCGTTTGGCAGTTAAAGCTGACAGGAGATGGAAAAGCCGAGGCTGAGCTCCCTGAATCAGGTTCTCCACCCATGGTGCATGGTCTGCAGGGACAGCAGGGACAGCAACTGCTTGTGTGCACAGCTCCGACTCCCCCACACATACCCAGCGCTGGCAGGGCACAGCTAACGTGGAAAACTGAGAGAAGGGGACTCAGCACGGAACCCTCTCCTGGGTTGCTTTGGCTCAAACAGGAACTTTTTTGTTGTTCTGCCACTGCATCTGAGGCTTGTTTCCTTGGGAAGGAAGTCAGAGATTGAAAGGATGTTTATAAAAACTGTACTATTTACTCTCCAGACAAAAACAGCTCTTTTAGCTCCGACATCACGCAGTCAGGCAATTCTGGCAAATTCTAATTACAGTTTGCATCATGTGGTGTTAGGAGAGAACATGACTGAAGGAAAGAGGTATTTGCAAAACACCTTCCAGATCCAATCATACAATAAATATACAGGATCCTGAGCTCCCATTGAAATTCAAACAGCTGCAACATCAGAGTTCATACACATCTTTATTTACAGCACACACTTTCAAGTAACAGATGGATAGCCCCATCCTTGGGTCTCAGTGTGTCAAGGGATAGAAATATGTCAAAAGACAGGAACGGATTTTTCAAAAACTAGTTTGTTGCAAGTACTGCATCCTACAGGTTATAGATATCCGATCGTAACAAACCATTATAACCGGGAAAGATGTATTAAACTTTTTGCTGTGTCTGCTTTTAAGCTTTATTTCAAACCTATTGCAAAAGCCGTTTGCCACCTACTTGTTTATTAATTAAGGGTGGTTTGCAGTGTGGTAAATATGATAAAATGCAATAATTATCTTCACCCTGGGCTTCCTAAGGGAGAGGTTCACAGGATGATGTCATCTATCCATGTGTATGCTCCAATCAAATTTTGCAGGGAAATGCTGGAATCTTGAAGAATCTAATTTCCTACAAATTTAATGAGATCAGTAGAAGAGAGAACCTAACGTTACTGTAAGACCTTTCAAACTACAAACTACTAGCAGAAAAGATAAAAAAGGAAAAAAAAAAAAAAAAACAACTTAGGATAGCACTGACTCCCTTCCTAGCAGAGCACTCACTTGTCTTAAGGCACCTTGCTTTCAGCTGCATTGAAACTTTTTCTTACCATGTATTGTAAAACAAAACCTTTACTTTAGTGGGAGAAAACATGCCTCTTGCTCTACAAAAACAATGTTTGGAAGTGTCCTCGATTCCACTAACATCTGCTGCTAAAACAAAGGTGCTCTTCAGCAAGGAACAGGTGGCTGAAGATAAAGAGCAAGGTTTTTTCCCCAGTCAACTGGATATCAACAGGGTGGTCATGCAAAAAAGACTGCCTCACTCTCTCTGCTAACACACACAAACTACACAGAGAAAATGCAGGGGATGACAGGAACAGAAAATCTTTTTTCTAGGCTTCCTCTCTCTGTCTGGTTCTGGCAATACAAATATAAAATTCCGTCCCAAATTGAAACGCAACTCAAGCATTCCCTGGTATTGTAAGATGACCTCCTATGCTGTGGGTTCCTCTGACCAGCTAAAATGCAAGGCCTGAAATTGCTGACACTCCTTTGCTGCTTTAAACTTCGAGGCCCAAGCCATGCCAATCTAACAGGCTTCTTTCAGCAATTCACATATGAAATGCATTTGGCAAGTGTGAAATGGTGGACTTGGATTAGAAACGCAGAAAGGAAAGGTTCACAGTACATCAGACTTGAACAATTTTTCTTACCAGAGAACTAGCACTTTCAGTAATTGAATTGGCTTCAGTTATCTGTTAGGATCTCTGAAAGTAAAATACAATAGTTACGCTTCTGGGAGACTGTCTGGTCTTAACCCAAGCAATCCGTGTGCCTGAAGTTCTGGTGTCTTTCTTAAAGTGCGCTTCTACCTTGTGCAGCAGCAAAGCGAGGAAAAATGGAAACATTCACAGCTAAATACAGAATATTTGTGATTAGCTGCAGCTCCAGTCTGCTTGAAAGATGCCCTGCACAGACACACCACAAACACATTCATGTTTGAAGGTTTGTTTTTTTCCACTTGGACAGAAATTTGATTGGCTCCTTTACAACCAAACTAAATGAAGGGCTGCACAGACAGATCTGCCTCTCCCATCTTCAGAGCAGGATATTGTCCAAGTCTGCCTCCAAATGCTTTGGGGCACTTCAAAGGGATTAAAGAGTAAGAAAGCACAGATATAAGGCAAAGCTCTAAAAAAAGCTTGCTGCATTTCCATAGCACAGGGACACTTTCGTTATCCTGCAAGCACAGCTGATTGTGGCACTGCTTCCTTTGTCTGTCTCTCACCAGGTACATTCTTTAGACCTGCGAGTCCTGAGGCACTCCAGGCAATTTGCACCCACAACACTACTCAATCCCCCCCTTTTTTTTTTTTTTAAAGCCTTCTCTGAATTTGTCACCTCGAAGAGGCCCAGAAGACTACAACAGCACCAGCTTTCCCCGTTGCCACCAATCATATCCAAACTCTTCCAAGTACTGTGCTAGTTTCCACTCCCCCCTCAATCTCTGCAATTGTTTCCCCACTTGATTTCTTGTCTCATCCCCGCACAGTGATTGCAGGCAGCACCACTCCTAGGGGTGTTATATCCCAAGCGTCTCCCCAGTTTAACAGCAGTACTCGGGAAACCATGCAAACACCGAACTGGTTCTGCTAGGAGAGGTAAGCAACTCACATTTGCTTGAGAACAATACAAAGGCATAGTTAAGGTAAATAATTCACTCAACGCCACAGACTCTGTGGCAGAGGTAGGATTAGAAATGAAAAGTTTTTCACCTCAAGCCCCAGTCTCTAGGTGTTTTCCAATGAAGTAACCTCCCTAAATCCCCTGGAGTACAAGGCTGCACAAATAACCTGTTGGAAGTCAGCCAATGATGTATGTTTTAATCTCAGCCTTCTCCTGTTCTCCATGCAGAGCTCTATTCACCACTTCCTGCACAGGCTTAATGTCCAGTTTGCACAGAAATTATTCTTTCAACACAATAGACTTTATAAGGGGAAAAAAAAGTGAGACTGGGGCCAGCGCTATCGTGAGAAAAGAACAAATATATGCCAATTGCTACTGCAGCAAGAAGTGGAATTGCTGGAAAAGCCTTGCTGGTGAGGGAATGAGTATCCCAACCCAGCAACCTATTCTTAAATCTGGTATTAAAAAGATGAATCAATAGATACAGGAAATACAGCTGCACCAAATGATACCTCAAAATCAGATAACACATGGACCAAGCTCACTGTTCACAAACACTGTAGCCATGGCTATGCTGGTCAATACTGTACTCTGAGCAAACACATTTGTCAAGAAAAAGACAAGTGAAAACCTGGGAGCTGAGTAAGACGTACAAGATGAACTGGCAGTCAGTCATCAAGCTTAGTCACTAGCAACTCAGGATACTTCAGCAAACAACCTAGTTAAAAGGCTAAATGTCCTTTTATTGATTCTTACTCAATAGCAAATGTGTTTGTACCTGTTTAATCCTGTTAGTTTATAATTAGCTTTAGAGTGGCACAACTGCAAGCCTCCTGTTTTTGCTTTTGATTTTTAGAATCGATTTCTCATTCACTTCCCTTTGCAGGGTGATCAGAAAGCAGGATAGAACAGCTGTTCAGTGAGCAGCCTGGGAAGTCATTACTGTAAAAGACAGCAGACACACCTCCCTAATGATGAGAGCAGGTTTCTGCCTGCCAGAGCCAATCCTCAATTTAGCATCACAAGATGAGAACCACTGGCTTTGCTTGAGATGAAATACACATACCTGCCTGCCATCCTGTCCCACGTTCGTCTGTCCTCTCACTACAGTTCGGATGTTGTCATCCAACCTCCTGGAGAAAAGAATCTATAATGTCAAATTCATTCTCTATATGCCTGACCAAAATAATTTCTGGGAACCTTGAGAGCTACAAAACTGATTTAAAATCAAAAAGCTGCTGCTACCAATGCTAAAGTCATATTTCTTTCTCCCTCTCTCTCTGTAGTACATCAATATCTTACACAATGTAAAATTCCTGTTGCAAAAATAAAAACTCATTACATAATTTAATTGGGGCTCCTTGTACTTCTCTTCCCTTAAGCAATATCATCCGTTTTCCCTTGTTGGTTTTCACTTCCACTTTTCATATATTAAAGTGCCGTCTCAATCTTTTCGGGTTGGCAGTGCCAGACGGTGCAGAAAACCTAATTTTTTTCCTGCAGACTTATTTTTATTTTATATCTACAGTATGCATAATGACAGTAAAAACATAAAATGAGAGTTTTTACAATTGCTACTTTGACCTCACAAAATAAATTCTCAGCAACCAAATACACTGGAGAGTTTGTTCTCTCAGCCTTCAAATTCTACTAAAATTTGGTATTTGTTGATTCCTAGCTCATTGTTTTTCAAAGGTCTACTTTGCAACCCATCAGCTAAAATAACCTGAAAGGCACATATTACACAATAGGGGCAAGGCATAAAAACCCCTATAATTAGTGATATATTTTTGACTCTTCCCAACTCTATTAGACTTGAGGTTGATCCTGTCCTCATCTTTTAAGCAAATTAACTCCAATTAGCTACAGCACAGGTTGTACTTATGAAGCCTTGGTGACAACCAGACTACTGACCATCTGAGGTGCAATGAAATGGAGAAACACTTACCTTATTTTCAATCTGATTTTGTTCACAACTTCATCGATGTTTGCCAAAGACTACAATATGAAAAACACAAAGGAAAGTTAAAGGGGGAAATCCTTTTACTTTGATACACATCAGCTGTGATACTTAACACTTTCTCATGCATCATACTTTACAAAAAGGAGAGCGTGACTTTGTTTTACAGGTGGCAACTTAGCTGCTCTTCAGGTCACATAACAGCAGCAGAAGGCAGGGCAGTCCAGGGTGCAGCACGACAGGTCCCAGAGGCTCCCTGGTTCCCACTCAGCCCCAGGCAAGCAGGGTGCCCCCTGCAATTCTCGCCGCTGCCAGGAGCCTGCCTTGTCAGCAGGAACTGCTCCCGAAACGCCGTGGTGACAGTGACCTCCAGTGGGCAGCGCAGAGCTCTCACCTTCCCTGGCCAGAGACCCTCCCGCAGAGCCCAGGCGCCCAGCACACGGCTGGAGGGGGCCCGGCTGCTGCTGGAGCTATTGCGGGGGAATAGCTCTCCACGGGCAAAAGGCAAAAGGCAAAAGGACGAGCCAGCACCACCCGCAAACTGAACAGAGACATCTGAAGGCCAAAAAGCCAGCTCTGCAGAGGGTCTTAAACATGGTAAAACCCGCAATGGAGCTGTCTCACAACCCGGCCTTCAGTTGCAGAAACGTCTCCTTTTTGCAATAGCTTAGTCCAAAACTGCCCCTGGGGCTGATCTGGGGAAGACCAAGTATGGATAATGATGCCATGGCAATCTCATTCTTTACATCTCAAAAGAAACAATGGGTTACAAACATGGATGACTCTTTAGTGATATTTCACAGGCAACACCTGCCTTATTTGGTTAAAACCCCTGAAGATTCACTAATGATTAATACACAGCAAGTTATGAGATGTACTGCCAAAGAAACCTCTGTATAGAAAGCTAATTTATGTGGACAGATCAAAGAACTTTTACTCCAGCAAGCACTTTGGATACAAAGGAACTCCATAATGAGTGAACCTCATTAGATGAGAATTTAAGAAGTGATTATTGTCATTGTATTACTACATATGCTACTGTTTAGAAGAAAAGGCTTGGGTACAGGTTTAAACATGTCTTCAGACATTTACTATCGGGTTACTCCTTGCACTTAGGAGAGGGATTTACTGTGAGCACTACCTACGTACCTGCTCAGTGGGAAAGAGAGTATTAATGTACTCCACAGCATTGAAATCTGCTCTGTCCAGTGGATCTTGGCTGGGAAATACCTGAAAAAAAAAATACAATCAACAATACATCAACTTTAATTGCTGTAACTTTACGTAGTATCTACTATTTTTAATTACTTCAGCACCCACTTTAGATTGTGTTTAATAGCATCATTCTAACAAGTCTGCATGAACAGCGGTCAGGCCTCTCCCCAGGAGTAAAGTATTCTCCAGACATCTCTGACTTATTAAAATTCCTGTGGATATCAGCCTGGGTAAACACAGAGGTAATAACATGCATGCTTCCACATACAGCCCAAGCACAATCAATCATGTGCAAGGAATTCCTGAGACACACACAGGCCATTAATTATGCATCCCAAACCATCCTGATGCTTTTGCAGTTGCCTGGAAATGACAACCCCTGCTGAGGCCTTGCCCTTATCTTTGCCTGGGCTTTGCAAGGCCCTGTGGTGAGAGACAGAGGATTTGCTTTTCACAGCCGCGTAATATGAAACACGATGAATTAAGAAATAGTTGTACAAGTTCTCTGGAGACTTGGGTTTTGCCACTCTCACATGAAAGAGAGGGAAAGAAAGAATCTGCTGAATGATTGTTCCTACCCATGGGAAAGGAAAGAGAGCAGCTGTGGTGCAAACAGATCTCTGTCTTCACAAGTAGCTCAAACGATGCAAATGCAGCTGCCAGGCTCTGCTTTTTGTCCCCATAGACTAAAATATGCTGTGTTCCCTTCTCTGGTACCATATTTGTTCCATATTTATACAGCCATCAGTTCTGCTCTCTAGCCAAAACCACAGCAGAACAGCAGCCCTCCCTGGTCACGCTGCAGCCCCACCTCCGCACGTCACCCCGGTCACTTAGAGCCCTCACAAACCCTGGGTTACTGGGCACACGCACGTTTACACTCCTACACCTTTTACAGAGTAAAAGCAGTGGTTTTGTCAGACTGTTTAAACCTAGAAACAGGCCTCTTCAGCAACTTCCACCTCCAGACAGTTTCACAGGCACCTGGCCAGTTCCAGAATCACGTTTGAGTCAGAAAAACTAAGGCATGCGATGAGCCAGTGAATCGCCAAGAGATCTCACACCGACGAGTGACGAGGGGAGGGAGGACAGGGCGCTGCTGTGCCAGCTGGTACACCGCTCAACAGCGGTGTTCTCATCGATTCCCCTCCAGTCACAAGCCTATACAAAACCGTCCGAGCCAGCCCTTCCTCTATGAACAGCAAAATTGAGCAAACCGGCACCACAAAAGCTGGAGGGTCAGAGCAGCCCCAAGGAGGAGCACAGAAACCCACCATACCGTGAAGTTTTCAACCACAAATGACCGTCACATTCAGGGCATGGTGAACCCTGGTGCTGCAGCGGCTGGAGAGAAAACACACACGTCTCTGATCAGACAAACCAACAAGGGGGCCGTGAGCTATCAGAGAGCTGAGTCCTACAGCATCACCAGGCACAACAACGCCACAGTGTCCAGCGGAACTGAGCTAAGTGCTAAGCCAGCGCGGCACTACGCACACACGAGATGGAAAGGAGATGGCACAACAGCTCATTCAGCTTGCCTCCTTCCATTTCTCCTTTTTCCAAGCTTACTCCTGCGGCCACAGAGAAGCAGGAAGCAATTAAATATGCATGAGGTCATGCCTGAGTGAGGAAGATGCTTTGACATCAGCCCATTCTGAGAGCACAGACGCAGCATCACGACCAGGCTGTCCTGCTCCGGGCTCGCAGCTCCTGCACATTCAATTCATTGCAAACCTCCACAAGCATTAAAAGCAGCTGAAGCAAGGGGCTGGAGGGAAGATAAATGCTAGTCAGGAACTGCACTCTCAAAGCGTAGATAGATACCAGTGCTGCGGGCAGCTCTACCAGCTATGGAAGTTGCTACTCCCAGGTCTTTGTCAAAACCCATCAACCAAAAATGACCACCCCATGTTTGCTAGAGCAACAATCTGTGTGCTCCCTACCCTGCTTCGGGTCACCAGAGCAAGGTCTGCCCATTTAACTAGCAGGTTTTGCCCAAAACGGATCAAGGAACGCTCCCAGAAGGACAGGACTACTGGGCTGGTAAGTGCCAGACAGGAAGTGAAGAAAGGCAGGAGGCAGTGCCATCCTCAGCTGGCTCTTCTCACTCAGGATGTGAACATCTGCCTCCAGCCGTATTACCTGTTAAAATAACTCAGCCAGGGATGTGGTGGATTCTCCATTGCTCAAAGAGTCAAGTCAAGACTAGCTGTGTCTCTAAAAATGTTTTAGCTTGAAGAGATATTTTGCATTTGAAGAAAATGTCATTAAGTAACTAACTGTGGCTGCATAATGCTAGAAATCCCAGGAGTCTGCTCTGGCTTTCAAACGTACAGGCTCTAATATGTTCTGAGAATGCTTTCCCTGGACAAGTTCCCAGTTTCCTTTAGAACCTGCTATTTCATTTAACAGTTCTTGAGGTTTCAAAAACCACTCAACAGTTTGCTGCCAGGTATGCCAACCCCATGCGAAAAAAGAGTACGTGCGGCACCTCTTTCTTTGGAGCAAAAATATTCAGAACTCCTCATCATCCACAAAGAAGTTGCGCTGCCTCCCTCACCTCCTGGGCTTGTGCTCACTAGGGACGCTGCACCAGCTGCCACAGGTCAGACCCACTTCTTTGAGGAGACCACCAAAAGCGATCCACAAGCCTCAACGCTCAAGAAAGTGAGAAAACTTATCTGAGCAATGCTTTGAGACACAGCTGCCGCTGCTGGCTGCAGACTTGCACTACTTCAGACCGAAGGGCGAGCTGACAACAGCGCAAGTCCAGCCACAGACTGCAACGGGCACAGGACTGCACCCCTTCGGGTCACGGCCTTGTGCTGGGCTCTGCGGGACACGCCGGGTGTCAGGACACACGGGAGGGAGGACCCGGGCCGCACCACAGCGCGGGGAACAGAAGTCAGGCGGAGGCACTCGGATCGCCCTGCCTCCCAGTAAGCCGCGGGCCCCCTGCCACCCCACGCGAAGCTCTCCGTCAGCAGCAGCTTGTCAGCCTGAAGGGAAC
>VXAA01001657.1:178943-238868 GCA_013399115.1 Anseranas semipalmata
CGCGGCGCCGCCGCCGCCACCGCCGCCGGCTGTGGAGCGGAGCTCGGCCGGGCCGGGGCTGTGGTACGAGAAGGCGGCGCCCGGCGACAGGAGGCTGGGGTGAGGCGCGGGCAGCGGGAGGCGGTCGGTCCCCGGCCGGGCGCGGGGGGACCGCTGAAGGTGGTGCCGGTGGTGCCGGTATCACAGCCGCTTTCTCCGCCTAACCTCTCCGCAGGAAGGTGGTGACAGTCGCCAAGTCGAGGAGTTTTCGGGATCGGCACGGGAAGGTTCTGCTGGAGGGGCACAGGCTGATCAAGGACGCCCTGGAGGCGGGAGCTGTGCCGCGGACTCTTTTCTTCAGCGCTGTGGGGCACCTGAAGGAGCTGCCCGAGGCACAGCTAAAGCGAGCCAGCCTGGTGAAGGTGAAGTTTGAAGACATTAAGAGCTGGTCTGACCTCGTGACTCCCCAGGGGCTTATAGGTAAGTTGCCTTAGAAACAGTCACAACAGTGCTCAAAGGGAAATGTATTCCACACTTAATAAGTGGATAATGACTATCTCTGCACTAGCTTCTCCTAGATAGTCTGGCATAATTTGAGAGCTCCCTTTTATTTGACCTGCTGTGATAATTATGAAAGTGGCTGCTAGAGTCATTGGAAGTGCTAATGTTCATTTTTAATAGCACGTTGCTCAAGCTCTGCTGGGAAATAGTTCTCACTGTGAATTGAGAAACTCTTCACAAACTTCCTTTAAGCAGCATTTTTCCTAAGGCTTTCTCCAGCACATCTTCAGGGAAACCCAAGGACAGCTAAGGCAGAGACAGCCCCCTCCTCGGAATGCATTAGCCAGAAGCTTAGCAGCTCTTTGTCTCCTCAGGGATCTTTTCCAAGCCCGACCATGCCAAGATGTCTTTCCCTGCTGCTCAGCTAGCCAGCTCACTGCCAATGGTCCTCATCTGCGACAACATCCGGGATCCAGGAAACCTGGGGACTGTTCTGAGATCTGCAGCAGGAGTAGGGTGTGAAAAAGTGCTGCTCACCAAAGGTAAGAGCCTTTCCCCGGGGAAAAATGTTTAGTTTGACAAATCTGGGGTAAGGCAGGTGCTTAAAGATGCTGTTCCAAGGAGTTTGTAAGTAGTGTCCAGCACTGTCAGGTTTTACTGTGGGCAGCAGTTACTGAATCTTTGTCAGAGCTGCTGCACCATCACTGTTTTCCTCTCCTCTGTCTCAGGCTGTGTGGATCCATGGGAGCCAAAGGTGCTTCGTGCAGGGATGGGAGCTCATTTCCGTGTGCCCATCATTGCCAATCTGGACTGGGAATCTGTTCCCAGCAACCTTCCTGCCGGCGTCCAGGTCTGTGTGGCCGACAACAGAGACCCAGGCGCTCAGGCTGAGACAGAACCTGTGTCGCAGGGAGCTGGCAGGGCTGGCTCCGTTTCTGGCAACCCGAAGGCTCCTGTAAAATCCAAACCCAAGGCTGCTCCTCCCAAAGACGAGGATGGGGAGGGAACGGTGGGTGTCTGCACCCCAGAGCTCACTGTGCAGTATTACTACGAGAGCTGGATACAGACTCCGGTGGCAGTAGTAGTTGGCGGAGAGACCCATGGTCTGAGCCCGGACGCGCTTCACCTCGCAGCCAGCACGGGTGGGAAGAGACTGGTCATTCCCATGGTGCCAGGCGTGGACAGCCTGAACGCTGCTGTAGCTGCTGCCATTGTGCTGTTTGAGGGGAAGAGGCAGTTGCTGCGGAGGCACAAGCAGGAAGACGAAAGGCAGAAGTTCCCTGCAGTGGGCTGAACTGCTGAGACTTGGGTGCTGAAGCAGTACCTTTTCCCTTTGGCACTCCGCAGAGGAGTTAATAAAATAGCAGCTTGGTCTGTTTGGTTTGCACTAAATGAGTATTAAACAGCTCTGGCAGAGGCAGAGCTGTGCCTGGAGCCACCCCCACCTGCTCTGTGCTAGTGCAAGTGAAGCACGAGCAGATTTGGAGCCCCAGCTTACCTGTGTGTGTGCTGAGGGGGGGATGAGGTATGCAGAGCTTGCCCTGCGCCTCCCCAGGGCTGCTGCAGAGGTGGTAGCGGAGCTGTGTTCACACCAGCCCCACACAGCTGCTGCGGTAGCATCCAGGATGCTTTTGGCAAAGCGTGTCCTCACAGCCCCTGGGCTGTGTCCACTGGTACTGCTGTGCTGCTTGTCTGGGGGCAGCAGGAGCCCCCATACTTGCATCTGGCTGCAGCTAGATGTTTTTGGGTCCGAAAGGCCGCATGGTGGCCACCAGAGCAGGTCCTGCCCATGCTTACACAAACCCCATGCTCTAACCAGTGACAGGAGTCATGCACCAAGCCTGGCTGTGGGCGCCCGCTGCGGGCCGGGCTGGCTGTGGCACAGGGTGTCCGAGCTCTGGCACTTGTGACTGTGCCGCTGCCGGGAGGTGGCAGTGTCTGTCCCCACGCAGCCGCCTGCGCTCCACTTAGCTCCGGCAGCTGGGCCTCAGCGCGGCTGAATTATGAATGAGGGATGGGAAGGGTGGGAAGAGGGAGCTGCAAACACTGCTGCTCACCGTGAGCATCCGTTGCAGGGGAACAAGTGTCGGGGCCCCGGGAGGGAGAGCCAGGGCCCTGCCTGTACCTCCGGGCCGGAAGCAAGCCCGCTTGCAGTAACCCCCCTCCGTGGATGCAGGAGCGGGGGCTCCCGCCTGGGTTGCACAATGCCCTCAGCTTTGCTGACAGCTGCGCGCTGATGGACGGCCCCTGTGACAGCGCTGGCTGCCACCTGTCTTGCTGTGCATTTAAAAAGCCTCCCCTACACTGGCTGTGAGTCGCACAACAAGCTACTCACCACCAGCCCGCTGTCTCTGCTGGCTCCCGTTTCCCATTACCACGCTGAAATCATTGTTAACATCACCCAGAGATGGATTCAGCCTCTTCTGTGCCTAAGCCCTGGTAGCTGAGGGGCTGGGCGGGTGTTAGCTCAAGACTGAAACGGCTCCAGCCAACCAGTTTTATCTCCAGAGATCAGTTCCAGCTCTCTTCTCATCAAATTGACCCCAAATGATCTAATTCTCAGGCAAAAAATTGCTGTTTTGCTCCAGTTCACACCGAGCAGCTACCAGAGCAGCTGTGGCAGTGCTGCCGATCTGAGGTCACTGCCTCTCTGGGAGCCTGAACCACAATGTCCAGAGGGGAATGAATATGGGTTCTCCCTGTCTAAAAAAATCAGCCACTGCTGCATGACCAAACACTACAGGCACCGCAGTCCTGGTTCCAGCCTCCTATAATTGTCTTTCAAACCACAAACACATCGAGATTGCCCCCAAACCAGCAGAAACGCGCTGTGCACAGACAGCGTGTGCGCTAGGTGGCAGTGGGGTCTGGAAGCGATTCCATTGCTCAGCCGCTTCGCACGCAGCGCGAGTCGAGACAGAAATCGCGCTGCACACTCCCTTAACCCTGAGGTGGACGGTAACTCGCTGAAAAGGGTGTTCCCTCAAAAATCCCCACTGAAGGGGAGGAGGATCCAAGTTAATTTAGCTGGTCAGGTCTGCTATGAAAGCCGTGCTACAACCCAGGGCTGCCCCCACACCTTCCACCCGCAGCCCAGCGCCGGGGAGGGCAGAGAGGCGCAGCGAGCCACAGCTCCCAACTCGGCCCTGCTGCTGCCGTCCTCGTGCTCCCACCGGCTCCTGCCTGCAGCCCAGCCCCACGCGGCCTCCTGGAGCCTCCCAGAGCTTGCCCTGCTCGGGGATGCAGCGAGCCAGCCGGGGCTGCCGCTTCCTGAACGTCTCACAGGTCAGTTAATCATCACCGAATACCAGAATCTGAAACGTGCAAAACACAGGATGGATTATATGATTCCTGCCCTTCCGCACTGGCTGCTTTTCCCAACTCCTGCCAGGGTGAGTTGCTGTAACAGTGATAAAAGAGGAGAGGCCGTAATCCTGCCATCACTGACAAACCAGCTGAAAGGAAATGCAATGGCTTGCACAACACCCGCTATTCAGTGCACGAGGCCACGCATGGCTCCAGAACACCACCCTGCCGCAGGACACTGATGGAAACGTGGGGGTCCTGGGGCAGCGAGGGCGCGCTCCCTCCTCCCAGTGCCTCTGAAACAGCTCACGGGGGCACAGAGGAGTCACCAGCCTCCGAGTGAAGGCCAGGTCCTTTGTGCGGGGGATGCAGACCCACCTGGGCTCTTAGGAGCAGTGCCAGGCACCAACCCATGCCCTTGCCAGCCCCGGGACGAGCCAGGCACAGACATGGTCTATGCTGGCCCTGGGAGGAGACCCACTGCAGCCAACACCTACCGCATTGGGGCTGCGGCCACCTCCGTCCGCCCGGGTTCAGCTGCGGATCGCTGCCTCTCTGTGACCGCCAGGCTGGTGCCCTCACCCCGACAGCAGGACGCGGCAATCGGCACCTCTGAGGTCTTGGTTATTATATCAGTTTTATTACAAAGTTCCAATCACCATGTACAGTTTTTACAATGTCACTTTTTGGGAGCTTGGCTGTGCTGCTAGGGACTGGGGAGGGATTTTTTTTGTGTGTTTTTTCTCCCCCCCCTCTTTTTTTTTTTTTTTTTTTAAAGAACAGCACCATTAATGTCAGGTTTGGGACACACCTACGAAAAACAGCTCAATCAACTAACATAGAGGGGTAGACAATTCATACCAGAGAGAAGGAGCAAGAGGAAGAGAGAACAGGGAGAGCACAAAGGTGAGACCATGGGGAGGCAAGGGCAGCCTGGTGGTGTTCCTTCTCCTGGCTCAGAGCAGGAGGGGGACACCCGTGTGCCATGGAGGGGTGGATTTCCCCCGACGTGTGTAGCCAACGCTTCGTAAGGCTGTCGGTGTGTGGGGCGGGAGGTGGGAAAACTACCCGGGAAGTTCTCACCCCAAGAAGGAAAAGCTCGGCTGCGCTGTGGTCTTTCAGAGGTTGTCAGCAGTTAAGACTTTGTCTTGGCCTCGTCAGGGCACTGTTACTTGAGTGGGAAAGAAAGGTGGGGCAGGGGCAAAGGGGACAATTTCCTTATTGCTTCCGTAATGTAATTTAGTCAGCAGAGGTTATAGGTAAGGAAAGAAGTGGGAGAAGGAGAAGAAAAGAGCCCCGAGAACCCCATCCACTGCCTGATGCATACGTTGGGAAGAACACCATGCAAAAAGATTTGCCTGCTAGCTAGTGCCGTGTATAAAATAAGGATACGGTAACAGTTCTGGCCTGGTTACTAGAGAATATATCACCATGAAGCACAAGCGAAGTCTCCAAACGCCAATGACTCCCTGCTGAAAGTGCATCTCAAGGAGTTTGCTTAGGAGAAGGATTCACTGCGTATAACAAGGCACCACAAGAAGGTTGGATACTGGGTCGGGCGTGAGAACACGCTGGAGAATCCATGAGCGGCGGAAGAGAGACCTAGTTTTAAATAATGTCTGTTGGCACAGAAGCCCCCTTAGATGGGCTCGGGTTTTAGCTTGTCTGCTAGAAAGTCGCTGACGAAGGCTTCCACGATCTCCGGCGTGATCTCCTCCACATCCATCACATACTTGGCCCTGGCTGACATGTCCAGGATGGTGAGCAGGGGCGCGGCCTCGGGCAGGTTGGTGTAATCCCGTAGGGAGTCGGTCATGTCATCCTGGAGGCCAAAACAAGAGGGAGAGAGGAGCCATCAGCAGAGCCAGGACAGCCAGGAGCAGTTTGCTGCTTCCACACCGTGGTCCAGCCCGCGAACATCCCACGAGGCCTGGGCCTCGCAGCAGCGCTGTGTGAGCACGAGCGCAACGAGCGGCACCACCGGGCCGATTTATCCCAGGCTAGGCTGAGACCAGGCACTCCTCCCGCCCTTCCCACACAGAGCACAGTCCCAGCTCCCAGACCGACCCCCCCTGCCCCAGCTTGGAGAGCAGGGCCTCTGGGTGGGGGAACCCCGTCCCTGCGCTGCCGAGCCCCAGGCACCCCCTCACTGTCAGCCCCCCGCTGGCTGCCAGGCCACCGAGTCCAGAGGAGCGGGCAGAGCCGGGGGCCGCTGCAGCCCCTCACCTCGCCCCTCCCAGCAGCCGACATGGGGACTCGAGTGTGCGTGTGGGGCAAATCAGAAAATGGGAATGAAACAAAAATCCCGGGTTTGAGCCAACAGCAGGACTCCAAAGGCAGATCCGTGGGGTCTGAGGGCACAAAAGCCGCAGCACACCTGAGCAGTGCACTCAGCAAGGGCTGCCTTCACCGCGACCAGACGAATCGCAGCTCTGGGCAAAGGGGAAAAACTCATTTGTCACTGCCGGGGCTGTGGAATTCAACCACCAGCGCTGGGGAGATTCATCTCCCGCAGCTGACGCTGAACGCGGCAGGGAGACGCAGGGAGGCACCGGGGCCGAGCCCAGAACGCGTGGCATCCGAAACCAGGTGTTTCTCCGAGCCATTTTCCAACGGCAGCAATGGAAATAAATGAATCCCGAGGCAGCTGGTAGCTCTGCAGCGCGAGGCGGTGGCCGGCAGGGTGGTTCCTATCGCGCCTCCCCTTCTACTGCAGGGGTTTCTGGCGCAGGACCACGTGGCGGGGAAGGGAGTGCGGGGCTGGGCCTGGGACCTCAGTGCTGGGGTGCTCAGCCACCCCAAATGCTTCCCACCTCCGGGGCCAGCCCGGAGCCGAGATGTTGGGATGCCTCATCCTTTATTTGAATGCTGCAAAGCAACTGAAATGTTTTAATCAATGCAAAAACCAGCCCAGAAGGCGCTGGGAGAGGAATGGGAGGTGCCTGCTCCGGCCGCGGCCGGGCTGCATTGTGCGCTGGGGCTGGCGGAGACCCGGGGCCAGCAGCCAGGGCTATTGAGGTGACGGATGAATGGGATGTGCCGGATGCTCCCCATTCTTCGGCCCTGCTGCCGCAGGGACGTCGGGAGCCACATGAATAGCAGCAATGTTTCAGCTGCAGCCGGCGAGCGGGAGGAAAATGCTTCACGGGCTCTGGGGGTGGGGAGCAGGTCCCAGACCCTCCCAAAACAGCCTTTCCAACAAGGGGCTTATTCAGGGGCACGGGGCCAAGCTGGGATGCTTGGAGACCCGTCACGGCCACAGGAGCGCCTGGGCGGAGGGGGCCGAAGGGGCTGCGGCGGCAGCGGTGGGGGCTCACCTCACGGGGGGGAGCCTGGGTGCAGCATCGCAGGCCCCTTTTTTGCACGGGGCGGCTCCGGGGGGACCCGCTCGCGCACACTGCGGCTGTGACGTGAGCGCAGAGGCCGGCCGTGCGCGGCGGACGAGCAGGCGCGCAGCAGCTCAGCGGCTCCCACCTGCCTGGGCGCCGCAGGAGGGGAGCCAGGAGCTTCCTCGACCCTCGCACAAAGCCTTTCTAGTTTTCAAGCCTGCAGCAGGGCAAAGTGCTGCACAGGAGACAAGAGCGTCCCGTTTCCCTGAAGGTCAGCGGCAGACCCCTGGCTCCGAATACGCTGCACGCACGTCGCGAACACCAACCCAGCCGCCAGCAGGGTGGCAGCTCAGGACACGCTCCTCATTTCACACGGGGACAGGCGAGGCCCAGGGGGAGGGAGCGCTGCCACAAAACACCCAGCACCACAGCAGCCAGGCTCCCCCCCTGCACCACAGTCAGGGCCACCCCATCAGGCGAGGGCACCCTGAGGTCCCTCCTCCTCACCAGGCAGCCCCCGGGAGGGCTCTGGCCTGGCAGCCTCTCCCCCTTCCAGGCAGCCTGGCCTGGCCTGGCCTGGCCCGGCTCCCGGCAGAGCCCACGCCGCCTGCTCGCGCTGGCACCGCCGCGATAACTTTGGGTGGCTGCCAGCCCGTTAGGGAAGAGGCTGGAGTGCCGGTCCCCTCCCGCTGCTCGGGGTGGCAAGGAAAGCAGCAGCACCACAGCGAGGCGGGAAGCATGGCGGGGCCGACCTGGCCGCCAGCATGGACTGAAACCAGAGCCCGGCCAGGCTTCCTGCTCGCGCCGCTGGCACACAGAGCCCCAGTATTTGAAGCGGCCACACGGGGCTGGGAGCCCCAGCGTGGGAGCTCACCGCTCCCTCCTGCCTCCCAGGGCCCAGCTCCCTCTCTGGCATTGAGGCTTTTCCACCTTTGAACAAGCCCAGGAGTCAAAGTGCTGAGGGCGATCTACAGCGAAACCTGGGAAAGAGCCCCTCAGCTGCTTTAGTCCAACCCAGGCTGCACAGGGACTGAGCCAGGACTCAGGTCCAGCTTTGCTCCATGTCCCTGGCCAGCTGCAGTGGCTCCGTGCCTCAGTTTACCCACCTGGAGAGCAGGGACAACATCACCCAACCCAGCTCAGACCCGGCAGGAAGCACAGCAAGACTCCAGCCCAGCGGTTACTGAGAGGCCTGGCTCAGCAGACAGGCGATTGCCCTGTCTCCACCGGCCTCAGAGGCGCAGGACGCAGCCCTGTGCTTGCACAGAGCTCTCACGCTCTCCTCCCGCTTACCTCGCCCGCCACAAAGAAGAGCAACGGTGCCTCCTCCTCTTTGGCTTTGTACTTGGCAATGATTTTTTCAGCTATGGGCTGAATCAGTTGTTTTGCTGCCTCCGACTCTCCGTCATCCTCTGAATCTGCAGGGCACAGACGTGGCGAGACAAAACAAAGAGAGCACAGAAAGGAGGTTAGGATCAAACGGATGCAAACAGGCCAGGGCACAGGCAGCTCTATCCCACAGCAGCACTACGGAGGAAACGGGAGCCCGAATGCGCAACACCAACTTCAAAGCCATGCGGCTGTGTAGCAATTAGGGAGCAGCTGAAATGCACTTTTCATGTGAGACAGGGAAACATGTAACAGAAGAGCAGCTCCTGCTCCCCAAATATTTCACCACTCACTCCCCTGGTGCTGCTGCTGAAGCACAGGGACAAACAGACGCAAAAAAAGCTGGTCTGCGGCTTGAAAAGCAGCAGGATGTTTTGAAGACCAAACGAACGTGCTGATCTGAGGCTGCCTGCCACCCCTGCCCGCCACCCACCATCCCTCCACCTTGGGACGGCTGCTCAGTGGCTTTTTGCTCGAGTCTCCGCGGCAGCAGCTCTGTGAAGGCAGCTTTGATTTGACAGAGGTAGAGTAGAAAGAGATGGAAACATCAATCAAATGCCAGCCACCACTGAAGTTCAAATACTGAGTTGGAAAGAGGAGAGACAGCGTCCTTGAACAGCATCTAGATGAAACGATTTCAATTTGGGGACAACTTTTAGCATTAAAAAAAATAAAAATAATAATAAAAAGCGAAAAACAGGCTCCTGGTCTCCTGGTAGCGTGCAGCTCGTGTGGGCCTCGATGTAACCACCCGACAGGCGCTGCCCGCCACCAAAGCTCTGTCTGCCCTTGCTCTGCGCTTCCTTGCCTCCTCTCTGGCTTCTTGAAGAAGAGCGGATGCCAAGGACACCGCACGCTGTATTTTGGGGTCTGTCTTGCGTGGACGACAGTGATAAATACGTAGAGTTGTTGGGCTTACGCAGTGATTGATTTTTCTGCTAACAAATGCTGCTGGCTGCACTCCAGGCCAGCCCTCGACATTCTGGCTAACCTAGCCCTAAACTCTCCAGTGGCGGATGTACGTTGTTGGTGATTTATTCACAACTGATGCTCGTTAAGCCCACTGACACAGCCCCGACCTCACACGCACTGCGCTCAGCAAATCCCAGCTCCCTCCCCGGTGCTTTGGGCTGCTTTCTGCTGGGGGTGCTGCTGCCTGCAGGCATCAGACTGCGGGGATCCCCAGAAAAGCTGAGTCCGGGCTACCCAGGCACCAGCCGACCTCGGGTTTGCTGCCGCAAAGCGCAGGTGACTAACTGGCACATGCAGGTACCGGGTACGGGTGAGCTCCAAATTGCCACCAAGAGCAACGCCGCTGCTGGGGCTCTCCCAGCAGGACACAGGCTGGCCAGGAGCCTCCATCCCCACGTCCCCACTGTGTGCCCTGGTGCCGCACCAGCTTTATCTGCCCGAGCACATCGCCAATGGCTGTCACCAAGGCTGAGCGTCCTCTCAGACCTGAGCGAGAGCTACGGCTGCTGGCTGGAGAGCACTCTCCCAACAAGCTGTTTGCAGAAAGGTGATAGAAAAACTTTGCTCAGAGCAAGACAGAAATAACTCTTTCCAGAGGCCTGCAGTGACGGCCCCCATCAATCACACTCAGCGTGGCGAACTAGTCCTCCCAGCTTGAGGAGAGTATTTTTGGCTCTGCGCTCACATCCCCTGCTGGGTTCTACTGAATAAATAATCAGGGTCAAAAGGAAATCTGAAAGGGAAGATGGGAAAGAGTAAGAGCCCCGTTATAAACATTGCAGAAAAAGTTTTTGTTTTTTTTTTTTTGCTAAAAAGAAGGGTGTGTGAGGAAGCAGGACACAACCCCTGCCCCTGTCCCAGCGCCTGATGGGCAGGCTCAGGGTGATGCAGGCTCTTCAGCAAACCCCACCGTCCTCTGCATGGTGTTCAAGGGGCAGACACGCTCTGAAAATCAGGGTAATTGCACCTTCTCGATGAGCACCCAGAGCTCCCATGCTAGCTGGGATGCTGTGCCTGGAGCACAGACCATTGAAGCCAAAGTGCTGGCGGGATTTTGCCATCTGTTGCTAGAGGGAAGGGACCAGGACAACCCAGCTGTGCTCCAGATGAGCTCTAGGCCCATTTCCAACCATGGCTGAGCTTCACGGGTGGGTTAGCAGTGGCAGAGGGACACCAGCTTTCAGGGGGAAGCCTGCTCTGTCCTGCAGCCAGCTCCCCATGGACAGGGGATACCCAGGAACCAGCAGAGCCAGCAAGCCATCCTCTGCCACAGCCTCGCTCAGTTCAGGAATTCAAGCCCTGAGCTGTGGTTTCCAGCACAGAGCTGCAATCCCTTCTGGAGGCACTTCCTGGCCCATCCTCTGCCTCCTCTGAAACATCTCCTAAGCCTGAGGTCTCAGCTGCAGAAAAGGCCTTTCTCATCTCACCCACCACCAGTGTATTTCCAGCACTCTTCAACGCTAATTAGCATTCCCCGCCACAGCCACCACTGAAGCGTCTTTTATGGCAGCTCCTCTCCGCTGCACATTGCTGCTCCGCCGCATCCCTCAGACTGCGGGGCTGGAGCTGCAGGAGAAGTGCGGACACGGACGAGGCTGTTCCATGAGCATGGCTCTGGCAAGCCCCCGCGAGCTGCACCAGCCCGTGCTGTTACAGGCCAGGCTCCAGGACTGTCACCCTACCGAGTCCCTGGAGGGGACGCAGCAGGCTGCAAAGTCCCCAGGTCACCCAGACCCTTCCCTGTCGGGACTCTGCTCCGACACCACAGTGCTCCTACCTACAAAGAGAACGAGGCAGGGGCCCTCGTTCAGCTGCACAGCGTTGGAGTCCGTCAGCTCCAGCACAGGCTTGGGGTGCCAGGGGAACTCTCGGCACTCGACGTCGTTCAGCACCTCCACCCGCCCCTGCCGCGTGATCACCTCGCCCTGGGAGTCCAGCACGATGAGCGTCGGGATGCCTGTGACGGGAGAAAAACACGGGATTGGTGCCAAAGCACTAATAGGCGAGCAAAAGGGTGTGGGGGAAAGGATCCGTCCTATTGCCTCTGGTCTGGCAGGAGCCCAGTGTCAATGCTGCCATCGCAGCTCACGGGGTGGGGAAGCAGGGTCCCTGGATCCTGTTTCTGTCCTAGGAGACTGCTGTAATTGAGGAGGCAGAGCAGGAAGCCGGGAGACAGGCTCTGGCATCACCGTTCAAGTGCAGGGAGAGGTCACGGCTGCCTGACGCTGACGTTCCT
Organism: Anseranas semipalmata; assembly: GCA_013399115.1. Lineage (NCBI taxonomy): Eukaryota > Metazoa > Chordata > Aves > Anseriformes > Anseranatidae > Anseranas > Anseranas semipalmata. The sequence continues at coordinate 190,656 of VXAA01001657.1, forward strand.
GCATGCTGACTGTGGCACGCCAGGCAGGGACCCCGCTCGGAAGCTCGCTCCAGCTTGCGAAGCACCGGGCAGAAGTGCCTCCCACGTGCACAGCAGAGCTGGATGTCCAGACACCGGCCACCCCAGCTTTGAGACGCGTGGTTCGAAGTAACACACGCAAACCTTTTTAGAGGGTGGACTGCACGCAGCGGTGGCCAGAAAGCAGGGCGTGTTCGTTCCCAGTAGAAACCCATACGTTTCAGCAGCCGTGAACTCCTCCATGAACCCCCACACCCCTTCCGACACTCAGAAATAATTGCCCAGTCATTTTCACAACACACAGATGCGTCTGACCGGTCATGAATGTGACACGGCTGGGACGCCGCTCCGCGTGCGGCGAGGGAGCCACCTGATGTCTCTGGGCGATGAAAGGCCCGAGGAGCAGGAGGCAGCTGCACGGCAAGGACTGCCTTCGTTTAGCGAGGACTGTGGCCAAACACTCAGGGGACGGGTCCCTGCTGGGAATGCCCCAAGGAGAGCGCACGCCCCCGTGAGCAGAGACAGAGCAGAATTAGCAGGGCAGCTGCGTGAGGACCTCAGCCCGCAAAGCCTCAGAGCACAGCTTTATTTACTAATGCCGTATTGTTAGATGCCACTTTCAAAGGCTGCAGTCACCGACTACACGCCCTGCATCGCTGGTCCTTGGCCTGCAAGGAAGCGGCACGCTGAGCAGGGACAAAGCCGGGGAGCACCAGTGGCTCTGCTGGCACGACCGGCCCCAGCCTGACACAGAGGGGACGCCGTACCCACGGTACGGGGCTCGTGGAAAGGGAATTGTGCTGCAGACAGGGCCACAGTGCCCTGGTCAGCAACCTCGTACCTCCAGCAGGGCACAGCCAGCAAGCAAAGTGCCTGAGGCAGTCGCCAGCTTCCAGGCACAGCTGGCAGGGAAGCCCTCCTGTAACACATATGCAGGTTAAAACATTGCTTGGGAGAAAAACAACCACCACGGGCTATTAAACACAGAGACACAGATCTAAACCCCAGCTCTATAAACCCCCAAGCCACAGGCTGCCAGTGGTTAAGAGTGGGGGAAGCCAAATGCAATGTTATTTTATTTGTGTTGCTCTTTCCCTCCCCAAGCCCCCACCGGACAGAGGGGACACCATGCTGGGGGCCCGACCCCGACAGCTCCCGCCCCAGCCCAGCGCAGCCAGCAGGTGCTGAGGTGATGGCCCTCGGCACGTACGGGGCTTCAGAGCCGCTGGATGCCTCCAGCACTTCAAATCAATTTCGCAGATAATTATTTCACCTTTTATTACTTTGGAGCCGGCTCCTAGGTTATTAGAAATGCCGTCCTGATGGGTTTGCACACTGCAGTTCCGGCTGTGTGCCTTTGCACCAGCAGCTGCTCAGGCTGCAGAACACGCCGTCATTTGCAGTCCCCCAGAGCTGAGCCACACCAGATGGCACAGGGACCACGCGGAGCTGTGCCCTTAACCCAAAAAAGCAATCTAGGACCCGGAGCTGCTCGGTACTGAGCACAACGCATCTCCTCCAGCCCCAGCACGGCCGGGTCAGGCGCCCCCCTGCCTGTGAGATGGAGGTCCTGGGTTATTTGTTTCTGCAATGGCAGCCCTTGGGAGAGGGAGGAACACATGCATTCTGCTCCGTTTGGAAAAAAAAAAAAAAAAAAGAGAGAGATAATCAGTTAAATATGTTCCTCCATACAAAGAGGGACAGGGCAGATCTGCCACAGCCCCTCCCTCCCAAGAACAACGAAGTTGCACAGGATCACCCAGGATCTGCTGGATCCGGCACTGCACAGGCCGGGGCTGGGGGTGTCCGAGCGTCCTGGCTGGGGGCACAGCACCATTCTGCCAGAGGCGTGGGGCTGGAAAGCCTCCTGATGAAACAAAAGCCTTGTGAGGAGCGCGTTAAAACAAGCACCTGGAAACGCAGCCAGGGGGTGGGTGTGGGAAGAGGAGGGGAGAGGAAGGGCTCTCAGCAATCCCTAACGGATTTTTCTTCTTCACAGGATTACAGCAATTTGGTTGCAGTGGGCGTAGCTTTATCGGTGCTTTCATTCATCCTGCCTGGCTGCAGCAGACGTCTTAAGAATGGTCTTCCAGGAAGTTTTAAGCACATACTTTAGTGCTACAAAAACGCAGCAAAGACATGGGCAAGTTCTGCTTTTAATCCTGCCTGAAAGGAGCCCCGTGCTGCCCTCCCTCGTGCAGTACTCGCCCAACCAGCCAGCGCTCTCCCCTCTGCAGCGCCTGGGCAAGCATTTTGCTCAGGACAACACCTGGAAGTATCAGCATGAGCCCAGCCGGGGCGAGGGGCCGAGCCAGGCACACCGAGGTGGCAGCACAGGGCCTGGGTTTGCAAACACGGGGCTCGTTTTTGGAAACAGCTGGATTTTTGCTCAACGAGCCAGTGTTTGTCTCGATGGGAACAGACGCAACGTGGGCCCGCTCAGAAGAACCGCCGCTTTTTGTGTCAGGACCGGCTGCAGCTCTGCCCCAACGATGCACAAGTCAAACTGTTTGGAATAAAAGGGATGCTTCATTATAAGGCAGTGACAAAGCTAGGAGAAGGCGCTTGCAGCTGAGGTTTAGCACAAGGCACCTACTGGCAGCCCAGGGCTGGCACTGATGCAGGGGGGACACCAGCTGGTGACCGTCCCATCTGATAACGCACCAAGGAGGCTTTCAGGCCACAGAACCACAGTCGCAACAAGCCCCCAGGATGTGGCTCCAGGGCCCTGGGGAATGAATGGCATTGAATGTCAGTGGGACGCTGCTTTCAGGACGTGCCCAGCCTTTATGCAGGAAAGCCTGGTTTGGCACTAAGGGCACCGTCGCCTGTCCCTGACCTGCACAAGGCTGCCCCGGCCACCCCCAGAACTGCGGGAACAGCAGTGAAAGTCAACAGGAATGGCTCACGCTGGTGACTTCATCTGGAAAATGTACCATTCCTCTCATCAAGGAGACAAAAAAACATCCTGAAAGGAAGGAAGACGGAGACAATTTGATATCAGGCCCCAAGAGACAGGGGTCAAGCGGCCAGCGTTAGTGCTGTCAGATCCTCATCACTTGGTCCTCAACCCAACTGCTATCAAGCATCTCCTCCACCCAGCAACAGCCTCCGAATCACAGTCGGCAAACTGAGGCAACTCAAATCCTCACCTCTCAGCCCAAAGGTTAATTTTTAAAACCGCATTTGTTAGAAATACTCCACCGAGCCATTTTCTGTGCAGGAGAAACCAGCAAGCTCTCCCCTGCAGCTATTGCCAACTCCCAGCACTGCGCTCCTGTGTTTGTACAACAGTGGGTTACTCACGAGCCCTCTGAATTCTAGGCATTTCTCTAGGAAATACATGGACGTCTGTCTGTCCCGGCCTGCCTGCAGGTCCAGGCGAGCAGCTGCATTCCCCTCATTCCAGCCTAGACAGCGCCGCTCACATTCCTCCCCGTGCGTGGGGCTGCACACGCTGGGTTAGCTGCAAGAGCTGCGCAGTAACACAGTGCGATGGCTGGGCTTGTAAATCCTAAGGGTATGCCAAGAAAGCGATTTTCTATCACAGAAAGGCTTATTCATTACCTGCTGGTATTCAAAATAGCTCTAAGGCAAGGAGAGGTTAAACAGACTGGAAGGAATTGGGAAATCTCACTCTGGCCCTATCCTGCAAGGCACAAAGTATCACGAAATACTACTGCAGCCAAGACAAGCACATGATGATCAGCATCCCACATGATTCGGATCTTTATCCATTTATAATTCCCACCCCTGGCCCAAACGCTTGCCTTTCGGTCCTCTCCAGTCCTGCGTTACACATCCAAGAGACACGCAGCCAGCCAGCCTGCAGCGCTGGGACCGTGGGTTCAGCTCTCAGCGAGGCCGCAGCCATTCCTACACCTCCTTTGGCCAGCCAGCCTGAAAAATCCAGCATTCCGGAGTGGAGATTGCAAATGAGCTTTGCTGACTTGGGAAAATTCAGGGCTTGGTTTAGACACAGGTTGTCCTGTTAGTCCTATCCCACAGCCACCAGTGATTTCATCTGCTATATGAAACATTTAGACTTTACCTGATTTGCATATGCACACACACACCAAAGCACCCAGCCACTAAAACTTCCAGCTGCAAATACAAAACTGACCCAGAAAACAAAACTCTAAGATAAATCATCCTGGCTTTAACATGTTTGGGAAACACCAGAAACGCATCAGAAAACCTGGGGCTGATTTCATGATTTTCCTTCTGCTAGGAGGTAGGTGACACGCTGCATCCATTTCACCTTTTATCCGGCATTAGAGGCTCCCCACCAGCCACAGAGCTCTGGTTTCCTTTCTGGACCCATGTGGTGAGGGCTGAGGCTGCTGCAACACATCTGCCCCTGCTGCCACAGCCGCCCTGTTCCTGAGCATTGCTGAGCACGCTCCTGTTTTCCCAGACTCTGTCCGGTGCGTCACTGGCTGGGCCCCGGGGTTAGGACCTGGCCGTGCCGGGCCCATGGTGGTATCTGATATGGTCAGCCTCGTCTTCTCGTGTGAACCTTGCTGCTGCTCCCCTGCAAACACGTCCTCTTCACAAGGGACACAGACCAGCAGGACCAGGAGTAGCATCCTCAACCAGCAAGCCTTAAACACAGCCTCATCCACACCTGCTAACCCTGGTATTTTCCCCCCTCCCTACTCGCCTACAGCCACTACTTGTTATTTTAGTGCCTTTTGGGGGCTCAGGTAATTGCTGTGAGTCATAACACCAGAATTTACTTATCAAGAAGAATCATAGATCAGACATTCCACAATGAATATTGTATAAGCTTTAGATGAGAATTAGCATAGACGGGCTCAGTTTGACTTTATGCATCAGAAAATGGATTCAGTTCCCATGGGGCTAGCATTTTATGAAAACACGGGGGCCAAATGATTTGTTACTGAACCTGGCAATACATTTATTTATTTATATATTAAAACCCATATCCGACATGGAAATCTCATCTGCATTAAGTCTGTTGGCTGAGCAATCAAAATCACCATGAACAAAACACTCTGAGAATACACCACTGGGTTTTAGAGCTGTTTTTTCACCTCTTTAGAAGAAAGCTTCAGAAACCCGGTACAGGAAACCTCTCCTGGCAGTGACTTCCCGGTTGGGCTGCGGAGCGACCAGCGGGTGTCTGGAACAGAGCCCAGGGCAGGGGTGAAACAACAGGTTTTTGAAGTTCCCCCAAGCAACTGCAAATCCCACAGAGCCACAATGGAGCCCACAGGGAACTTCCAGGAACCCAAAATCTCTCCTAGGACACACAACAAGGGGCAATTCCCATCCGAATATAACATCCATCACTGCTCCCTGTCCCACAAGGGGTTAGGGGACTTCATCTACGGCACTTCGTGCCCGAGAGCAGCGCGCACAATGAAGGATTATTTCTAAGTAGCCACGATACAAGAAACAACTCTCTCTCAAGATAGTGCTGCACCCAGAAGCAATTTAATATAGGTGGGCATGGTACAGCCCACTGACTGCACATGGGTTATGAATAGAGGCATTCAAGCAAGCCTAAATAAAGGCCAATAACTCAACTTACATTTTACATTGAGTTTTTGAATGCTGCAGGGGCCAACAGAGGACTAAAACAACATGAGGTCTGACTGTCTTGCTGCTTTCCACACCCAGCAGCTTAGCGCTGTTCAGGAAGACAAGTTCTTTTGTTGTTCCAGCTCCAGGAAAGGCTCCACTGGCCTTACAAAAATCAGAGGAAAAACCACCCTGCACACACAACCCAAGGCACGTGCTCCTGCGCAGAGGCTGCCCAGCGCGGGAGGCCGGCGGGGAAGGCTCGGCTGCACGGACCCGCTGCTCCCTGCGCGAGGACCGAGAACAAAGGCAGCTCCACGGAGCTCCAGGGAGCAACGCGGCGTTGTCAAAGTTTTGCAGGAAACAGGGAAAGCCAAGCAGGCAATCGAAGAGCAAAACCAGAAGCACAGCAACAAATAAACTGAGGGATGCTGGAGGTAAACGGTAGCATTTTTAAATTTTACTGGAGATTCAAAAAAAAAAGACACAGCATGAACATTAAAAAGACAGAGGAGTGGAACTGTAGAAAGTTGTTTCTTTGCGTTAAAGACAACTAGAGATTACATCAGTAACACTGACCAGAAGAATCATGTCTGGAAATCCAGAACTGTGTGAAACCACCAGGATGGTAACTGGGACACTTCGCAGGTTACGCGCTGCTGCTGGCACATAGATGCAGCTCCAAAGGGGGCACTCAGAGGTGTAGCTACAGAGGGCTTAGAAGGTGTTTGGCAGCACAAAAGCCACCCATTTGAGGAAAGGCATGCAGCTGATTTTTCATTTTAGGTGGAATAACCACCAGTGGCGATGAGACGAGCCCGTGACATCGAGCTCTGTCTGCAGAAAGCTTTGCACACAGCCGGCGCTGCAGCCTGCTGCGACAGCCCTGGCTGCAAGCGGGCAGGCACCTGCCTGTCGCCGCGCTCCCACAATCACTCCAAAGCCAGCGGGGAGAGGATGAGGAGTCACTGCCTGCATGGGGATAAACAACAACCCAGTTCCCTGGGGAGCAGTATGAGGGTTCCCCCCAGCCCCTTCCTCTCCTCTCCCAGTGCCTTCTGCGCAGGGTAGAAACCTGTTCTCTTCCACGTTTCAGAGGGACTCTGCGCATCGTGCTTCGTCCTTGCAGAGAGGTTCCTACTTAATGGAAAAACCGTGACGATGAAGTAGGGCTTGCAGTCAAACATGCCCAAATCCCAGGGTCAGCATCTCTGGAAAAGCACCCCTGCCATGCAGAAATGGAGGAGTAATATGGGAGCTGTGCTGGTGAGGAAGGGATCAGGGCACAGGGGAATAGCAAATATTTACATTTTCAGGTCAGCACACAACAAAGAGAGACATTTAAGGAGACAGCGGCTGGAGTTAAAGGGAAAGCTGTTGTCACTGTTTCCCTGGCTACAGCACGCTCAGTGCTGAAGTATCCATGTCTGGACACCTTATTTACAGAAAGTCCCAGTGAAACTGGCAGCAGTCCTGCAGAGCTCAGCCGAAACCAGCACTGGAGAGGTTTGTGAGCGGGCTGGGAAAAAGACAGATGAATTTGGAAAGCTTTTGCCTCATGGGAAGGTAATTAAGAAGCAAACTGATGGCTATTTAAAGCAGGCTAACAGTTATTCTTGGTGTGAGGTCAGAGAACAGAGCACAGCGATGGCACCTGAGCTCACCCCAGAAGCAGCGTTCGAAGAGGATTCCAAGGAGGGATTATTTCTCCTGCCCACTGGGTTTCAGCCAAATGCTCATATCAGCAAAACTATCCCAATGAAGTCAACACGCATGAATAACCTGAACTGAATGCATTCAAGCGTTTGGTCACTTTGGGACCCTTCTGTTGATAAGGCTTTGCAGAAGCAATACAGGCAAATACAGAAGGGCAAAATGTGACCACCGGGAGGGTCCGCTGACCCTCACTGACGTCCCCAGGCCCTTGTGCACCTTTGGCAACACTCCTGCTCCTCTGCCCCGCTCAGCCTGTGCCCACCTGACCGATGTTGCACTGAAACAGATGAGAAACACACACGTTGCAGCAAGACCGGCGGCTCTTTATCTTCCAATCCCTTAACCATAGGGAGAAACCCTATGTATACACAGAAGGCTTCCTTGACAGCTAGTTACCTCGCATGTCTCTGCAGTGCAGCTTGTCCCCTGCATGAACAATGTACTGGTCCCCAGGAGGGCTGCGGGGAGCTTTTATCATCTTCGGGACACTTTGAAAACACCCAGACAGAGTGAGCCTCTCCCCTGCCCCTCCGAGCAGCCAAGGCTGCTGGATTCTGGCACTGACACATACAGTAAAGGCAAAGCCATGGTTTACATCAAACACGTGCTCTTCTGTAATTCATGTCACTAACATAAACCAGATGCCATCTTCCTCAGCCTCTGCAGAGAATGATCGCCTGCCTTTGCATTACATAAAACAGCAAGAAAATGAAATTTAAACCTTCAAGAAAAAGCAAAATAAATAAATCAGTAATTAGGCAAAAAACATCCAAGCCAAAAACAGCTTCCAAGTTTCCAGGAAGAATTAGGTTGTTTATGGAAGTCCTGTTTCAACTAACAGCCTGCCTGGCAGGTGGTAGGAATGTGAGTTTGTGGAGAGCAGAAACATGAGGCAGCTCTGCCTGGGGCACTGTGCATTGCTTTGCTGTTTCCTTGTTTTAGTTAAACAAGAGGAGACATCACAAATATTCAACAAAAGCAGCAGAAAGGAGAGCTGCACATCAGTGGGGCCTTTCCTACCTTGTATGCCATAGAGTCGATTCAGGCGCGACCGTCTGGCCTCATCAGCATACGGGACAGCTACCCAGGGCATCTCGCTGAAATACTGCTTGAAGGAGTCCTCTGACCTGTGCAACGGGAACAGTGCAGGGGATTCTGAGTGCAGCCCCTCTACCTGCCAGACTACCTTCCCTTTTCCTCATTAAAAACCTGGCCAGTAAGGACCTTTCTCCCTTTCACCAAACCCACCAGCAAGGGCTGCTAGGAGACATAAGTCTGGGGAGAACCAGACTAAATTTAACGCCCACAGTCCCTCAAGAAGGGGTCTGCAGTGCATTTTTTTCTGATAAAATATTTCCAGCTCTCCAAGACTGGTTGCTATGGGGCAATCAGCTCTGCCTGCACCAAGCATTACTGCTTCATTACCTGTCTGCACTAACGAAGAGTATCTCAAACTTCTGGCCCGCCTCCTTGATTTTCCGGTAGGACTCCACCAGGACCCTTGTGAGGCTTCGGCAGGGTGGGCACTGCAAAACGACATATACATGAGGACATTGTCTCCCACCTCACTCACGGGGCCAGGCTCGCACCCCAGCAGGTCTAGATGATCTAGCCATCACTGAAAGCCAGACATGATCTCTTCTCCTCTGGAGAGCCAGGAAGCAGCCTTGAAAGCAGCTGGTGCTTATGGTAAGAGGTCACTGACTCCTTAAATTGCCAACAAAACCTCTCCCAGTTTTAAAATCTGAAAATTCTTCCCCTTCTGAAGGGTCAGCTGAGGATGACCTGCAATTGCAATGCTGCTGGCTTCTCTCAAAAGGACCAGGGCATCTTAACTGCTTAAACACCGACTGGCCTGAGGTCTCCACCCTCCTGCAGAACTTGGCAGCAACTGCTCACCTTGCCCGAGGGCTGCAGAAGGGATGCCCAGAGCTCTAGTCTGCCCTGAGCTCACTGCCATCGCTCTGCAGAGCACCTACCACTCACCCAGTGCGCGGAGAAATAGACCCCAACATGAGAGCCCTCCAGGGCACTGCTGTCTAGCGTCTGGCCATTGTTCCTTAGCAGAGGCCCTGCAACAACTTCACTGAAGGGTTTTGGCCCCCAGGGGAACTCCAGACCTAGAGAGGGTTGGGAAAAAAAAGAAAAAAAAACACAAAATAGTAAGATGCACATGTAGCATTTACAGTTTCAAAAAGTTCCACTAAAAAAAAAAAAAAAAAAGTCTGCCTTTTGCAAGGACTTGTGGGGTGCTACCTGAGGGATCCTGTTGAGGTTCATCCCCATCCAAGGGGGATGCAGAGCTACTCAGCTGCCTGGACACCACCACAGCCCTGCCCTGAGCTCTGCATTGCACCCAGGACCATCTTGTTTTCACAAGACCGGCGGCTTGAGTCGGAGCAACTTCTGCTTGATGAAGCCTGCTCTGGTTTTGTGCCTGATAATGCATCTTTTCCTTATCCACAGTGTTTGTTTTAATAACAGGGGCAAGGTGGTACGTGCTCAGGAATGCAGTCAGACTGTTTGCCACTTACAGATAAAGCTGCTTTGCCGATTACAGACCTCACACCCACCCTGCCTCCCGACCAGCTGCTATTCTACACAAACAAGGAAGCAGATGGTGCAGGACACATCATCGCAGCCCTAATTCCTCTGTATTTAGGGCTTTAATCATATCAATTACCCATGCCACTGGGCTGTCTTTTTCCAAAGTTGGATACACAGGAACTTCTAGAACTCACACTAATCCTCTGCACCCCAAAGAAATCATGTGTGCATACACGCAAACACATGCTCTGAATCATCGATCTAGACATTCAGCCAGAGACAAGGAAACATCCCAGATGGCTCAGGCCACAACCAGTACACGCTGCACAGTTTCTGCCACCAGCCACCATTTTCAATATCCACTGCATGAAGAAATGATGGTTGGCAGTATGTTCAAATGGCCAGGGTAACAGTTGAACGTCAGGTTTGTGGAATCCGTGAGTGAAGGCACACGTTTTGTACATCTAGGTCTCTGCAAATTTGAAGATGGATTTAACATTAACTCCCAACACAACTTCAGAAACTGAGAATGGTTGCACTTTTCTGTCTCATTTGTAAATAATGGGGAATTCATTATCCTAACAAGACTGTGATGTCAGTGATAAGCACCCACTCAGTGTTTTGGAAAGATTCTGCTCCCAAGGTACTGAAAGTCTGGGCCCTCAGTCTGTCTAGCCTTGTGCCTGCATCACGGAAAACCTAAACTTCATGTTTCACTTAGTCTAACTTTTTCCTCATTAGCACTTCAGACAAAAATCCTGGAGGGGAAGTCTTTGTTCTCTTCAACAAGCAAAACCAAAACACAGGATCTGGCAGGAACGATGCAGAAAATGTTACACTGAAAATAATACAGTGCCTTGATTAGTCAAGTATGACAATAGTTGTTTGTTTCCTGTTTCTTTTTTTTTCTAAAAAAAAAAAAAAAACACCTCCAAGGCAATTCAGAATGAATCAAAATAGCAAGGCAATTGCATGCCAGTGTTTCTATGGCACACAGGACTCCAGGTCTTACCTTCTGGGTCATCTCGGATTACCAGGAGGCCGTTCCTGCAAACCACCTTCCCGGTGGACGCATCGATAAATATCAGGGAAGGAATGTTGGAGACTCTGTACTTGTTCCACAGTTTCAGCTGTAAAATAAATTGGGAAGGAAGAAGAGAGAAGAAAGGTAAGCTTGGCAGCGTGAACAGGAAGATTTGGGGGCATTAGCATCTTTCAGACGAGAGATCAGAGCTAAGCAAAGAAATGGAGCCGATGCTTCAGCAATGCATTCGAAGGCGTCTCTCCAGAGCCCCTGGCACAGCCTGGGCTTCCAGCTCCTGCAGAGCCGCGCTCCATCCCTGCCATCCCTCTGCACCGCAGGGAAAAGCGCTGGCAGCCCCGACCACGCTCTGACTCCCTTCTGCTGCAGGCTTGCACAGGGGCGTAGGCAGAGGGCTTCTCCTCCGACCGCATCTGCCTCTGTGCAAGTAAAATGGGGATAATACTTCGCAGCCCTGTGCTGTACTTTGAGGTCTTTGTTTAGAAGACATGGTAAGCACAAATACTTTTAATGCCACTGCTCTGAAGCAATTTGTAATATTCCCTGGCTGCTTCCTCCTCTCCCATTTTGATGTTCATTAAACAAACTTAACAGCCCCTGCCAAGACACAGCCACACTGAAAACAAGGCCAAAACACAGAAATATGAATCTTCTGCAACTGGGGCTTCCCAGTTTTGTTCCTGGGAGCTGCTTAATAGGCTCGGCATCAGCCTGGGGGCTGCACAGCACAGCTCATCCGTAACACGCTGCCAGCCTCACCGCGGTCCTCTGCCGGCCATGAACAAAAGCCCTGCAGGCTGTAACAGCCACGTGTTGCATGTCTTGGTCTAGATTTTGCTGTTTCCTGGTCATTTTAACCAGCAGTGAACTATCAGACTCTTGAATAAAACCAAACCATAGCATAGCGCCCGAGGGGAAGGAAATGAATCACTCCCTTCCCCTCGCATCAGGCAGTGCTCTGCAAATCCCAGAGGCTCCAGAGATTTACAACAGTGGCGTGGGCCAGCAGAAAACAAAAACCAGCAACGGGAGAACTGCAGAGACCATCTAAAGTCCCCCCAAATGCCCCCACTAGTGACGCAGCATTGGCACTCGCCCGACACGGTATCGGACCTGGAGAGACCCTCACCATGCGTGCTGCTGCTTACTTTGGTATCTTCCATGGAAATAGGAGCCACATCTCTCAAAGATGCCGCAACGGTGCAGATCACTGCCTCCAGTTTCCAACAGAGGCAATCCCATTTCTTAAGATATGAATGATTTTGGGAACAAGCCACATGAGTGCATGAAAGGGACGCAATGTTCAGGCAAAGCAAACTGACTTCTCTGCACACTCACCAGAGATCTAGCTGAAGGGGACAAGTCACATCCACATTCAGGTTTCAATAGCACTATATTAAATACTTTTTTCAACATCTTTTTATAAAAGATACCTGAGTTACAAGAGTTAACCTACTTCCAATGTGGTGTATTCAAAATCCCCTTGGATCTAAAGGAAAGTGTTAACACTGATCTAGGAAGACACAACTGATCTCCATCACCACGACCTGGAGAAAGATATGGTTTTGTGCTTGACCCACCAGCACTAGATTTCTGATAGATGTATTTCATGGGACAAGCCAACTCATTCATAATGCTGATTCACAAACCAAATGGCCCTTGGCACAAAAAAGAAAAAAAAAAAATCATACTAAATGCAAACCAGCCCCCTTACATTGAGTGTGGTCAAACCACAGAAGGTAAAATCCAGTTCTGTGAAGTTTAAAGGGTGGGGAAAAGTTCTTTATAAAGATCACAAGCACTTAAGAGGGTGCTGCAAACAACGAGGAAATTACAACTAGCAATTGGATAGTTCTTAAATAGTTGCTTACATTTCACTTCATTTCACCAAGCCCTTTGTATATGGAAAGCAGCTCCCCTTAGGGCACCATGGCGTATTGTAGCAGCTCAGCTTGGCTGAGGGAGCCAGCAGGGTCTGCACGTCGCAGCCAAACGAGCAAACTCAGCTTGCTGCCTTGAAGGAACGGGGCTGGGGCAGCCCAGAGCAGGGGACAGAACCAGACCAGGCCCGCTCTTGCTGGGAGCACCGGGACGGGCGGCGCACACGCACCCGCCTGGCTCCGCGCAGCCCCTGGGGTCCGGCTGCCCGGGCAGCTCCGACAAACGTCCCAAACAGCTTCAGTGTGGGACGAAAGCCTGTAACATCAGCCTGCTCACCTGCCTCCAGATGGAGATCCGTGAGGTTGGAGCACTTCAGGTTGCTGAAAAGCGTTACGCTAATTCTCATAGCTCAACCCCTTGAAGAAAGGCTGTTCAGCCACAGATAGCGCCGGGGCTGCCATTTACACCCATCATACGACACGGATGAACAAACACGACAATTGCTTTTAAGATGACCTGAATTGGGTTGCCATTTTAAGGCTGGTTATAAAAGGCTTGAATTGCAAATTAGTGGTCTCGAAGCACTAACCATATTAATTTGATGTCTGTATCAGAAAGTACACGAATGCGCTGTTTAAAGTCGGAGCAATTTGATGATCCTCCCGTGCATTAGGAAAGCTGACTGGAAACGAGAAACGCACGCACTGAAGGACGAATGCCAAGATTTACCGCCATTCCCGTGGCCCCTTCCTCCAGGCTCGGCTTTCCAAAGCGCATCAGACCCTACTGACGAGCGAGCCTAATGGCTCCGTTATTGCAGGTCTGACCAGAAGGAACACAACCTCGATAGGAAACGGGCTCAATGATTTTCTCCTGTATTTATTATTATTTCTGGAATTCGAACGCAGTTTCCAACAAAGACACAACCTCCAGGTAAAGACTCCGATCAAGAGGACCATCTAAGGGTAAATTATTCCACCGGTTAGTTTTCCTCGGAGTACAAAGAGCTCCCTCTCGGTCCCGCTCGGCCACAGTGCTGTGCTGAGAGGCGAGAATGGCTACGAGATGTTACGTACTACGAAAACCAACCATGAGCTCCTCAGCACCAGCCATGGCATCAACAAAGCTTGAGGAGCAAGCGAGACATGAAGCCAACACTTGTGTTTACCTCCGTACAATAATCACACGGCGCTTGGCAAGGGCCTGCCCGCCATCCGGCCAAGTCCTCAGGGGTGGCACATGGGAAAGGAGCAATCTGGTCACTCGCCAAGCACCACAGGGGATGCCAGCGATGCTCAAGAAGGCGAGCCCAAGAGAAAAAAGGGAGCTGGTGTACAGGTACCTGAGCAAACGCACGCAGACGCACACCTCTCAAAGGACCGCGTGTCGGGCTAGGCGTGGGATGTGGAACACAAATTACGACTCGCTCCGAAACCACAGATGATAGCTCAGGCAGCAGAGCCGAGTGCTGCCTCAGCAACTTTTCAAAGCTGTTTTTCCTGTCTTGAAGAGGATGACATAGAAATAACACACTCCACACTTGGAAGATTTGATCATCCATTTAAAGAGGGGATCTCTGCTCTGCTTCCCAACAGCTGTTGCAAATCTGTGGGATCAAGCCAAAGCTAACACAGACGTAGAAATAATCTACAGACTATTCGGCCCCAAATCAGCTGATCCTCTCCGAGTGCTCTTCAGTCCTGATCACGGTGCACGCCTGTTGAATTCAACACTCAACCCCAAACTCCTGCTGGAGAAGGAGCAGGGAAAGACAGCCCTCTCAAGATGCCATATAGGCTGATTAGCTTTACAGAAACCGATCTGGCTCCTGTGCAGGTGGTTAAGTCAAGCACTCCAGTGGAAAAAACAGAGTCACCAGATTCCTCCGGTAACCTTATCCGTAACACAAAGCATCACCACGCCGCGCTGGAGGAGCTGGAAACCACAGCCCTGGGTTTCTCTGTGACTCCATCCACAACCAGCTGCAAAAGACTTTAGAAGAACCATTTATTATTTGAGGTCTGAAGGTCCTAGCCATCCGGGACCAGAGAAGTGATGTTACCAGCGACATTACACTCCCGTCACCCTCCGGCAGGTGATGGGTGACCCCAGACCGCAGCACAAAGCACCCGCGCTAGTTGCGAGCAGCTCTCTGCACCAGCACCAACTCCTCCATCCCTGGAGGACTTGGAGACGCCTCACCATGAGGCACATTTGAGTAATTTTTCCAGATAAAGGTGTCAAACCAGAGGCCACCCCGCTAGCAAAACGCTGTTTTCTGTGCACAGCAGAACGGCTGGAATCCAGCCGGGGCGGACGAAATCCCCTCCTGCTCAGCGCGCTGCTGGGAAAGGGAACCCCTTCTCCTAACAGCTGCGGGTCGCTATTTCTGGTTGCGCTGATTGATTTATCAGCCCTGGTCACATTAACTTACGAGCATAAATCCCGAGCTGTAGCAGTTAACGCTGGCAAAGATAAAACACAACTGTTAGCAGTGCAGCGGGTGGAACGGGATGCAGCATTACTTTCACAGGAGGTTTGCTCGCCAGCGGCCGCTCCCCTGGGAGCTGCGTTTCTTCACTGCTGCATAAACCGGGACGGCAACAGACGCCACACCTCCATCTGCACAGCACAAAGAGCTGCCTCCATCCAGACGTGAGGGACTTCACAGATACCTGCCCATGCCAGCAGCAAGGGAAACGTTAAGTCTGTACGTTTTGCAGCCCTCTTACAGTTCTTCTTACTCCTTGCAGATACCGCAACTAATCCTGTTCGGGTTCCCCCCCTCCTCCCTAGTCCTCAGCCCAAAGCACGGCAGCCCCGTTATAAATGCCTGAAACGGGAGACAAAGCTGACGACACACACGTCGTTCAGGGGGAATAAAGTTCCTGCATGAAATGGGAACAACCACCCGCAAACCTGCTTCAGGAGGGGGAAACGGGAGAGGCCGCAACCCGCTGCACCCTCGCCGCCCTCCTCCCTCTCCCCGGCCCTGCTCTCGCGGCCCCGCGCCGCGGGGACCCCTCTGTCCTCGCTCGCTCCCCATGTTAAATCGCAGCTTTCACAGCGCGCCTTAAAGGGTTTACAAGCGCCAGGGGCCACCCAGGCTCTGCAAAAAGCAGGCTGCGGAACAGCAGGCTGCTCCCTCGCCCCGTGGTTTAAATCCAGTTAACGCCTGTCCTGGCGATTCAAGCTGAGCTCCGGAGAAGGCTTTCCTTTCCAGGCCTCCCTCGCCTCCTGCAAGGGGCAACCCCTCAGCAGGAATGGGGCACGGCAAGGGAGCAAAACTCAGCCGAAAACAGAGGGGAGAGTTTGGGGCTGGTGGTGCCTGCCAAGGTCTGACCTTGTCATACAGGAGACAGAGCGAGGGGGCCTGAGATAAATTCCCGTCCGTTGTGCTGTCGCTTCTCTCTGAAAGGAAATTAAAATCTAATTACAAGACACAATGGTGGGAGAGATGTTGGCTCCATTAATCAGCTGAGGAGGGAGGACTCGGAATTGCAGTAAACATGATTGCTGTGAACAACCCCTCACACGCGCTTCCCCCTGATGGCCACGTCCCGAACGCGTGAGCCGTGCAAGCAAAAATCAAAACTGAAGGCCGAAGGCTGGTCACAGCTGCCTGTCTCCTTGCTGCGGGGCTGACCCAGGCCCGCAGGCAGCTGCCCGTGCCCCCCGCGGGCTCCAGAGAGCCCGGCACCACCACGCTTTCAGCCCAGAGCTTTTGTTCTTCCCCGCCGCCGCACACGACGAGAAATGCTTTGGAGGCGAAGCGGAAGGAAACCCTCTCAGTAGGGCTTTCTGGCAAAGGCCCTGCCAGCGGAGGACTGCTCTTTATGTATTTCCAAGGAGCTCTGCAGCCAAAGTCCTTGAACGAGGGGACCTGGGCCAGCACAACCCCAGGCTCCCGTCACACCATCTCTTCCTTTCTCCTCTCTCCGATCACCCTCGTCGCCCGGCACGCCCCAGCGAGGGGTACGGGTACAGGTACAGCAGGGCACAGGCTCCATCCCCACCACAGCCCCGTCGGCCTCATCCCACAGCCAAGTGTGACCGTGCTTTTCTTCCTCCACGTTAAATCCCATTAGGATTTGCGCCGTGACTCCACCCGGACCCTCTGTCACCCTGCCGTCCCCCACCAAGGTGACAACATGCTTATGTTCCCGATGAAGTGCCCAGTTACCGGTCTCTGCAATTTCCCCGATTAAGCAGTCAAGGCGACCGCGAGCTGAGCATTTTATTTCAGGGCAGAAAGCATATGGCTGCCAGGCCCTGGCGCGCGCGCCAGACTCGGAGCACAAGCTGCCTTATTTCCTCCTGACACACATTCAGGCTGACAGACTGGATCTTCCACAACCCACATCTGATATGAAAACATTTAATTTGAGCCGAACTTAAGAGCGGTTAACATGATCTATGGCGAGCAGAGCCCCAGGGCCTGGAGCGGAGAGCGGAGGTGGCCTGCCTGCCTCGCGTGTGCGGGCTTCAAAGGGAGCGGCAGTGCCGGGCTGCCGGCTTGGTTTGATCCGAGGATCGGGGCAAAGCAGCATTTGTCCAAACACACAGGTAACAAGGCAGTCAGCAAAGTGCCTGGGGAGGATGCTACAGACAGGCTGGTCTATCAATGCTACAAACCACGTCCTTTACACACCTCTTTTTTTTTCCATGTGTTCCTCAATTGTATTCGACAGTCTGAAGACGATGCAGAATTCAGGGACAGAGTCACATCCAGCACTAGGAAATGAACTTCCACACATTCCCAAGAAATGCCTTTTTTCTCCAAGTGCATGACTTGTTTTTTTTCAAAGGAGGTTTGTATGTAAGCATCTCAAGATACTTTGTCAACAATTTTACTTCCGCAGTTGTGCTTTGGGTTCTCTCCTTACCCCCAGGACAACAGAGGCCCGGGGCTCGCACTGAAACCCACAGCAGGGATGGGCGCAGACCCAGGAGGGCTGTCAGCACCCATAAGCCGCCTTCTGCTACCCGTTTGTCACACAGATTTGTTCACCATCTTCAGGGGGGTCCCAGCACAACTTTCAAGCAACTCGCCCAATGCGAGTGCCGAGCGCCCAGCACCGCAGCACGTTCGCAGCGCGGCGCTGACGGGGCTGCCTGCTGCCTCCAGTGGGGTGATCCGCCCAGATGGGAAGCATCAGCATCGTTTCTGGCATTTATCAATAGCAGTCAATCAGCCACATAATAAAAAATTGACGGAGGGTGCAGACCAAGCCACCCATCAGCCCGTCCCAAGCCACACACCAGGACCAGTACCCGAAGGGGCCGCATCTCGCTGCTTCATGGGACGCTGCTGCTGGTTGAGCTCCGCTGTACCTGCACTCTGCTGTCCCCTTACTGGAGCTCTGGAGGTAAGAGAGCAAGACGAACACACAGAAAGCAGCGAGGATGGAGGGAGTTCAAGTGTTTGTGGGAAAAATTCAAGACACATGTAGAAGTGTATCATACATGGCCCCTATAAATTATGCCCGCAAACGACTACCACTGAGTAAGAAACAGCTATGTAAACACAAAGGTAATAAGAAAAAATAATAATTTCTCTCTCTATAGGGAAGGCATATTTTTCCATCCATTTATAGGAAAGGCAAGGAGCAGGGTGGTAGTTTGGGATGTCGAATAGAAGTTCAGGGTCTTTCCTGGTCCCAGGTCTCATCTGTCATCCGAAGCAGGCTGGCTGCCAGAGTTACCTCAACATTGCAGCACGGATTTCCTATCGGCCCCGTTTGCTTTTGCTGCTACCGTTCGCTTGAAGGCAGCCAGCATCCAGCGCTGATAGTAATCTTGAGGTCAAACGCCTTGCAATCCCCGATCACTAAGAAAGAAACACTTTTGAAAAGCCCAAAGTTTAGACAGAGTTCCCACCGAACACAAAAGCCCTTTAAATCTGCAGGGAAGTGGGGATTTTTTTTGTTTTGTTTAATACACACAATGAGGTATTGGTGTGGTTTCTGTTTTGTTTTCGGTGGTTAATCTGAAAGGGAACCTTACACAATCAGATAAAAGAAAAAAACCAACACCCTTGCTGAGAAGACAATAGGGTATTTGTTAGTACTGCGATGAACCCAGGGGCAGCGGGGGCTTCAGGATGCCCCAGCCGCCAGGAGCCCGGTGGGCAGCGACCGGCGCAGGACATGCAAGCACCGGGACATCCCGTGGACCGGCCTCCGCCGCCACCCGCTTCCACAGCCGCTGGAGAGGGAGGATGCTACAAAGCGAGAGACGGAGTGTTTCATTAGCACCTTCACGCACACTAATACCTAGCCAAAGAGGAAGCTAAAAGTTATTTTACACTTGTTTTCATTTAAAAAAATATATATTTGGCTTTTTTCAAAAAAAAAAAAAAAAAAAAAAAAAAAAAAAAAGGTGTTACACTGAGGATGTCAGCAGTGATATGTTTGCCATAAGCAAATGAAGTCACATTTCAAATGTAATAAAAACGAGTGCATTCAGCCAACTCATGCTACATCCTCAGAAATCCAGAAGTAAGGAGACTCGAGCAGAGTGAGAGCTCAGCACCGCGTGGCACAGACAGCAGAACTGGCATCCACCCGCGTGAAGTTTTGGTGACCACCCAGCTGTCATTTTGCCCAAATTTATTAGTTTCTTCCTTCGCAATTAAAAAAAACAAGTAGAAAGTCAGAAGCTCCTCAGCCAACGTTGAACTGGGTACAAATGAGCAGTCTACAGTTAT
Organism: Anseranas semipalmata; assembly: GCA_013399115.1. NCBI lineage: Eukaryota > Metazoa > Chordata > Aves > Anseriformes > Anseranatidae > Anseranas > Anseranas semipalmata. The sequence goes on from VXAA01001657.1 coordinate 210,116, forward strand.
TTTAGCAATAAGCATCGCTGGAGACCCCTGTAAAACTACCAAGGCATCTGCCCACTGCTGCCGATGTAAGCGTGTCCAGGGGATGGGAAAGCTGCTCATCACACAGCGTGGTTTGAAATGAAACAGCTCATCCATAGCGCCAGTGCTGAGGCTTCATTGTGGAAACCTCCACCAAACAAAGAGCTTGTACCACTACGAACTCCCAGACTCCTAAAAGCAGCTAATTTCCCGTGGGTGCTCCAGCCGGGGCCGACTCCGAGCCTGGCAGCGCTCCGGGCACGCAGCCCAAAGGTAACGCAGCTGCGGAGCTGGGAAGGGGCTCGCCGCAGCCCTGCGCCTCCTCACGGCCCCCGCTGAGCTGAGCGCTGGGGTTTGCATGCAGCACAGGCACCGAGCTCTGCTTCGTGGCTCAGTGGGGTTTTATGGCTCAAGAGATTCACTCTGCAACCGCACCCCGATCTCAGCGTGCTCGAGTTAGCCAGCCCCATGTGCTCCCAAACACCACCGGAGCGCTGCGGGACCCTCCTCCTCCTCTGCCCACACCGACACTCAATCCTTCCACAGAAGGGCTGCAGGTTGGAAATGGAAACCCGACAAGAGCCAAGCTAGCGACGTCTAAATATGAAAATGCAACTGCGAGGCCAGCATTAGCAATTAATCAACTGCACATGTTAAAAACCAGACCAGAGCAACCCTAAAGACAGCTCCGACGAAGCTAACACCGAAACAGCAGCAAAAGCCAGTACAGGAGACGAGAGGAACCCTCTCCTCACCTGACTGCTCCTTCACAGATAGGCTTGCCCACTAAACTCTCTTCCAGCTCTTTGCAGAACCAGCTGAGAGCGAGCGATGGGGAAACGAGGTGGGACGGGAGGGAGCAGAGCCGCGAGCCCGGCCGAGCTGCCCACATGCATGCACCCAGAGCCCTCCTGCAACGCCCAGCAGCGGTGCGAGCACAACTCCACATCCATCACAGCAGGTCAGGGCTGCCCCGGCTCCATTTTAAGCCTTGAGTGACGTTTTGCAACTGCTGAAGCAATTAAAAAAAAAAGGGGGGGGGATGATAAATCAGGAGAAAGGTCAAAAGCTCCAGCTACATCCTGACTTGGCCCACGGAAGTCACTAGATATATGGTTTCTTGGAGCAGTAAGCGCCCATCAGTCAGCGTACAGACACGATGTGACATCTGGGAGGCCACCACCGGCCCCGCCGAACAGCCTCCCTCTCCCCGGGCTGCTCTTGTAAACGGAGACGGAGCGCGGTGCAAAAGCGGCCGCAGCACCCGCCGTGAGTGAGACGCCGCTTCCAGGAACCGATGACAACGCAAATCCCACGGGGGCCGTCGAAATGTCAGATAAGACGCGGGGTGTTCGTTACCTCCTCTGACAGCCAGACCCAGCTGGAGGGCAGAGGCCTCACCAAACCGAGCCTGCCCGTCGCCGCTCTGCCGCGGAGGCGGCTTTGAACCCAGAGGTGACACGGGCTGGAGGGCAGAGCACAGCCTCGTCTTCTTGGTGGGAATAAGGAGGATTCTGTGCCAGAGAGAGAGCCGAGCACGTGTTCCTTTCTAAAAGGCCTAATGCTGCTGTGCGCTGGCAGCAGCCTGCCTCAGATGTGGCTGTCGTTCAGCTGTTACTATATTCAGAGGTTGTAAGATGCTTTGGGATGATAAAAATCACTCCAGAAACAGTTACTAAAACTGCTTCCAGATCAATCCATGGAGACAGTGAAAGAGAAAGTTTTGCATTTTTACAAAAGCTTCAACTAGAGAAATACCGCGGCTCAGGAAGTTTTGTTTCCTTGTCTTTTCAGCAATGAACAGGAGCTGCACCGGGGTTTTATTCCATTCTGCAACACACGAAGCCACCATCAGCTGTGCACAAAACGAGCTAAGTCACAGGGCACTCCAGAAAGCCACACAGGCACAGCACGGCCATGGCACCACCGTCACGCCTCGGAGCTGGAGCAGACACCGTCCCTCGTCACCGCGCCGTGCCACCCGCCTGCAACCTAGGAACCTCGAACAGTTTGCTCGTCAACGCAGCCCAACCTACCGGTGCTCAGACCGAGAGGGAGCCGGTTCCAAAACTGGCAGAAACCCCCCCAGGGGTCACCTGGAGCTGGGGGCTTTCTGGCTCAGCCAAGTACTGGATTTGTTTGGGTTCCTGCTTTGTCCCGTTGGTTTTTGCGATTACTGGTTGTCTAGATAAAGATCCCAGGTTAACAAAACGCACGCTGCAGGAACAGCGTTTTTATATACGGAAATAACACAAACCACCCTCAGAGCACGTTTCGCGTTCTCGTCCTCCGCTCTAAATGAAACGCTAGGAAGCGGCGCGCTTGCAGCTGGACGAGCCACGGGAAACAGCCCATCCGCTTGCGTCCGCGCAGCTTCTTCCAAGGGCCTGCGTGAAGTTCCAGGCCGGCCACCCCCTCTCCACCCCTCGCTCAGAGCCGATGAGATGCAGCCCCAGAGTCAAACTCCAACATATTCATCTCATTTGGCAGCTCTGCAGTTAGACTATTAGCTCCAAGCTTTTTCCCCTCTCCCTCCTTCTTGTTCAATTATCTCGCTTCATCTTTATTCCGTTTCCAGGAACACTTAGCAACAGGCTCTTGCAATCAGCCGCCAGCAGGCGAGGATCTGAGGAGCAGATTCGCGGTAAGGATGACCTTTTACTACACTCATGCAAATTTTAAAGAAAGTATGTGAACAATTTGCCTTTTAAGTATCCTCTGGTTACATTCTCCAGGAGTTAATCCTCCTTCTGTCTTTAGAGACATCAGAAACACCAAGATTTTATGACTTTACACTAATGAGAATAAAACCTGTGGCTTAATTTCAGTTTATTTCGTGGAATTTTGTTCCGTGTCTCACGCGGCGATCAGACCTTGAACAGGGGAAAATTCATCGGCGACATCCACCCCAACCACAGCGCCCACCGCGGCAGCCAGAGGACCCTCCTCCCCGAGGGCCGGGGCGCGGGCGCTTCTCTCGGCAGGAAGCCGAAACTTTCCCTCCGGGACACCCAAAGGGCGCGCCGGGAGCCAGACGCAGCCTGTGGCATCCCAAGGAAAATCCAGCAGCTGTGATCTCAATCACTGAAGCTTCTCAGCCAGGCAGGTCCAGTGGTGAAGGACATTCCTACGGGACTCGCTGTGGAGACACCAGGGGAGCTCCTGCTGAATTTGGGGACTTAAACAAGCGACCCTGAGGACCTCTCCACCTCAGAGATAACGCACCAAACACCACGAGGCTCTCGGACACCCCTATAGATGGGAAATAGGGAAATAGCAAACCTGGCTCTGGCAAATCCCAATGGCAAACTCGCATGCAGCAGTCTTGGCAGACGTGCCAACTCGCACCGGCAGCTGACCAGGCTGGGTTTTCATCGTGCTTAAATCAAATCCCAGGAGCTTTCCTGCACTTTCCCTGGCGCTCAGTGATTTTCCCACGTATACAAAAAAGTTTGCAGACATCCAGAAAGCGCACACAGGGGCGGCCTGCTCAGCAAGCCGCACAAAGGGGCATTGCTGCATTAAGTCCATTCTCCTTGAAATTAATTCTATGTTTGGTACAAAAATTCCTGTATTTCTTGCAACAGGAACCTGGAGGGAACGGGAGCACATCAAGGCAGGCAGCTCCTTCCTCCTGCTTCCTGGACGGTGTTTATAAACAGGGAAGTCATTCGCAGTGCCCTACTCTGAAAAGAGTGGGAAAAAAGGCTCACAGATTCCTGATACTTCAGATGATCTTAAAAAGTATAATCTACTCTTTTCCTTCTTTAAAAATGAAAAGTCTGAACAAGCATGTCATTGATCTGACTGCTGGGAACAGCATCTGGAACATCAGTCTCTGCCCGAGACTGCAGAAGCTACACAAGAGTTCAAAGCAGCCAAGACTACTCTTGAACCAGATGCTGTTCGCTCTCATAGAAATGCCTGTGGATCTGTGTGAAAATGATTAAGCAAAATTGCTCCCTCTTTTTTCAAATTTATAACTCCAATCTGTTTTCTCTTAGGGGGCAGATGCTCGTTACATACACCCAGCACATCAAAGGCCAGGAAGCGCAGGAGGACAGCCGCCCCGCCACGGCGCAACAGGCACGCGGACCGCGGACCTGCCCAAGGCCACCCCGCTGCGTTCGCCCCAAAGCTGTCCAGAGCAACAGCCCTACAGTGGCCCTCTGGGGAAAAAAACTTCTCAAACCCCAGGGCTCACGACCCGGCAGCTGCTGCAACGCCGCGTTTCCACCTCCAGGCACCGAGAGGGACGCCTACCCTCGGCCCAACGCCGCGAGTCCAAGAGGTGCTTCCAGCGGAACACGAGTCACCGGCCCTCCCAGCAGGGGGGTCAGAGGCAGATGAAATGGGGTTGGGACCCCAGACCGCCCGCCGTCATAAAACACCGCCCTGTAACCAACGGGGACCATGACACAGCAAGATGCATGTCAGGCTGCATTCGGGGAACAACCCGATGCTGGGTTTACTGGTTCTCACTGGGAACCCAGCCTCGAGAGTCGGGCTGTCAGAAAGGTCTCCGTCTTGCCAAAGCTCAAATTCTGATTCCAATTCTGATTTTCAGGAAATAAACGCCACCGAGAGGTCCCTTTGTGCCTTGTTTTGCCACACGGCTTCTCCAAGCCTCCATCCCCTCCCAGTGACACTACAAAGGCAGCCAGGGGCTACTCCAGCAGCAGCACTGACAGTAAAAGACAGTAATGCGTTTCTGTAGGGAATTCTCTTGATGCTTCACGATTCAAGGCCAGCTATTACAGCATCCCTGGGGAGCCCCACACATCGGGTGCAAGCTGAGTATCTCTCCAGGATGGGAAATGTGCTTCCTCTCATTAACTGAGCCCAGGCTTGCTAAGCAGAACACAAGGGACCTGCAACTTCCCCAGCCTGCACCAACAGTGAGCCAGCACCTTCCAATAAGGCCCCTTCAGACACTCATTAGCGAAGTAACAACATTAAGAGAGCATTGCGCAAAGAAATCGGTGCCAGGAATCTCTCAATCATCTAAGAGAGGCTGATCCAAGAGGCAGGACACGGAGGACTTGCTTGCACAAGCCGGCAGGCAAGGAACAATTTATCCAGAGCAGGGCTGAGCGCTGCTGACGGACAGATGAGAGGCAGCCCTGCTCCAGCTCCCCTGCACTTCAGCACAACAGCTTCACATCTGCAATGTAAAGTGCATCCTCGTTGCGCATGGGTGCCAGGGAACTCCAGCATCGTTCCTCCAGACACCTTCCACCTCACCTCGAACGGGGCCTTTTTCTCACAAACAGGACAAAACACTGGGGCTCCGGTGCAGCCATTTCCCCATTCCCAAGGCTCCTGCGTGAGCACTCCTGGTGATCAGCCGAGCCCCTTTTTAAAACCAGAACTCACTGAATGCCTACAAGTGCGACAACACCACGGCACATCCCCATCCCACACGTGCACCTCTTTGACCCGAGTGCTGGCTTTCACCCCACAGGTGCCAGCCTGAAAATTGCGTTTTCCAGCAGCAAACCCCTCTTCCTGTGCACCGCCAACCTCAAGCAGGGTGGATGTTTCCAAAGTTTTCTGGAAACTTCTCCCTGCAGATTCAAATTTGGGATGCAGCTGAGATACATTCCTGTTCTGTGAAATCTTGCACAACAAAGGGCAAATGAAGACCCTGAAACCCTCGAGCCTGAACCCAAACACAGCACTGCTCCTTGCCCAAAGCCTGCTCTGCCCTTTCTTTACCCTCAAACTGTATGGGATGATGCTCGGATCTAAAGCTCTGGTTTCTCAGATCTGAGCCAGCCTCTGCAAATACCAGGCAGCTTTTGCAGGCTGATCAGGACGTGACCTGAGGGGCACCAAACTTTGTGCATTTAATCCCTCACCTGACTCAAAGCCTTGCCCTAAGAGGTGAGAGGTGAGCACCTGATCAAAGGCCTCATCCCCAGAGCCTCTCATTTATTCCAGTTCAAAGAGCTCAGCAAACTCAAGGCAATAAGTCACCAGCTCAGATATTTAAAGAGGAGCTGGGGAAGGGCGCCTGCGAAGCAGGAAGCACGAAACTTGTTTGGGCCTGGAGCTACTTTGCTGTTAAACAGCATCGCACTTAGGCAGGGCCCTGCAATGACCACGCTAAGCCATTAAAACAAGTAATTGAGCAGAATTTGAGTTAAATCTGCAGCACTGGAAATGCCCGAGTCCACACGTGCCTCCTGGTGAGGACAGCGCTCAGGAGGCTTTCCTCCCCCGGGAGTGGATCCGCAGCCCAGCGGCACCGAAGGACGCCTGGGAAGAGGGGACTGACGCAGCAGATGTACAGGCAGGGCTGGCAAGCTGCGAGGAGCCAGATCAAAGAGATGCTGAGTTGTAACTCCTTAAAAAACAGCTACCCAACAGCTGTGCAAACTTCCCTCTCCCTGGTAAAGGCTGAAGAGGCACAAAAGATCTAGCTGTGCTGGTGGCACGGTTTGCCATAGACACTGGTTGCGTTCTTCCACCCCACGAGGCTGCGTGCCCAGCAGAAAGCTTCGGGTACGTCTGTTTCTGCTGTGGCCTTCTGCAGAGCACAATGTACCGCCATCGCAACCTAAAAAACGAGGCCTGGCTGAGAGAAGCAAGGCTTACCTCATTCCCACCGCAGGAAGCACGGGGACGGGCGCAACGCTGCTGTCACAGTTCGGCTGCCTGAGCTGACTCCTTTACTGCAGTTTGAGGACGAGGAGCGGTGGGGAGCAGCCTGGGGACAGGTGAGCCTCTGTCCTCCCGTGCCCCCTGCCCCGGGTTGGGGCTGGGGACGAGCCCCCCGGCCGCTGGCCCGAGGCTGCGCCCCGCAGCCGAGCCCAAGGCTGCCGGGAGGCGACGCCACCTGAGCTGCAAGGAAGCGGGGATGCAGCTGGGCTCCTCTTCAACAGCTCCTGCCAGGCAGCCCAGCGCCTCATCCATCTTAATCTTTGACCGCTAAGAGATGAAAACAATTTATCCTTATTCCCTGCTCTTACTGAGAAGTTACAAGAAATAAAAGTAAAAGTAAAACAAAGATCAATGTTATCCTCCTTCTCAGACAATCTGTTAGTGACCTGGTCTTTCTCAGCATCCCTTTTATCTAGCAAAGTGTTTTGGCTAAAGCTTTGCAGAGAAAAGCCATGTGAGCAAGCTAGTTAAAAACCTGGTACTTTCATGTTTATACAGCCAGCTAAGCAGCACACCACAGAGCCTTTCATTCCAAGTCTCTACTGACAAGCTAGCATTGATAAATTAACAAAAATCACCCAAGAGCTAAGAGGTATAGGGAAGGAAAAAAAAGCAATTCCCTAGGTGGGATGTAAGGGCTCAGAAACCCAGCACTCAAGTGAACAATGAGGAAAAGTCTGTACAAAAACCATCCCGAGATGCAGGGGGCAATGTGCTTGGACTAAAAGGGGAGAGCGAACACAGCTGAAGACGCAGACAAACCCATCGTTTCCAAGAATTCGCCAGGTCCAGAGGGTCTGCCAGATGTCAAAGGTCTAGCTGTAGCTCCTCTCCTAAATGCCCCCATTTCTAGGAAAAAAAAAAAATCTGGAACAACCCCGTGTGCGTAGCAAGCGGCTGGGGACGCGAGAGGAGCCATGCTGCCCAGCTGCGGAGGTGTAACGCAAACCACAGGCACACAGCGATGAGTAAACATCGACAAAGGAACACACCAGAAACTTCCCAAATTCCCAGATCACAGCAGACTCCGCGCGCTGAGCCGTGTACTGCATCTTGTTGGTTTACATACTGTAAATGCAAGAGCCAGGAAAAATCCATCTTCTTTGTCATAACAAACCCTAAGGTAAACACAAAGGCAAGGCCAAGCGTATTATGCAATTAAACACGCACGTAGAGGAGAAAGAGCGCGCTGGCCGTCCGGGTGCTCCTCATTTTTGCTGTTTCTCAGCGAGTGCAAATGGACCGTGGCAAGCCCCACACGAAGGGCGTGAGGGAAGCGAGGTGTGCTCCCCCCACGGGGGTAAACCCGCTTCTCCCGATGAAAAAGCACGAGAGCTTCGTAGGAGAAACCAGCTTTTCGCAGTCGCTGCTTTACTCCCGCCTGCCCCGCAGCAGGCTCCGGCTCCCTGGCAGATGCGTGCCCCAGGGGCTGCGCTGGGCTCAGCAGTTCCATAAACACCCAAACCCAGGCAAGGGGTCCCCCCGCGCTGCCCCTGCTGCAGGGGGCCGAAGCTCGCCCACCGCTGGCCCTGTCTGCTGGGTCTCCTCCGGCGGGGCCGGGGGTGCCCTCTCTCCACGGGGCACCGCTGCAGACTGGAAGCTTAAGCTCTGTGCACGAACACGCGGTACTTCGGGTTACTGACAACTTCGACCAGGAGCAGAAAAACCTTCTGCGGTCAGCTCTTGCTCCCTGAGGGGCAGCGGGGCGGTGGGAGCCAGCAGCTCCACTCAACGCTTCCAGACCCCCCGGCACGCCGGGTCCCAGCCCGCGCCTCCCTCAGCAGAGACCCAGGTACACGAGATCCGAATTTACAAAGACAGATAAGGAGCAGCAGGGAAAGACTTCGAAACTTCTACGGGAAGATGCTTCTAAGCATAGCACAAAATAACCTCTTCCAAGCCTGGACATGCTTACAAAAAGAGCGAGAGATTTAAACCCAGCCCAATAGTGAAAAAAGTAAGCACATGTCCCAAACTCTGTCCGGAATTACGCTCTCCATCTCATGCTCCCCAGGGAATCAGCAGGTGGCAGATTGCTGAAGTCTGAACAACGCTATTGCAGATCTGTGGGCTGAAATCTCCAAAGCATCCCCCCTTCCTCCACAGGTCTAAGGAGGGCCCCAGAGAAGATTTAGCATGTGCAGCTAAGGCAGCAGGTTGTTGTGGTTACCTTTTACTCAATTCAGAAGAATACTACAGTGTATCCCCAAAGGGAGTCCATAAATAGCAAAGGATTCTGTTTTAATCCCCTATCTATTCCTATCTGGATAATATGGCATTTTGACAAGCACTGCCAAAACGCAAATTTATGGCAAAGCTGAGATTTTTGCACGGCCAGCACATGCTCTACGAACTCTGGATTCCAAGGAACAAACACAAGCCTCTTCCAGGATACATATGGCTCTTCAGATTCAGAAGCCTCATGCAGCTACAGAACTGCTCTCAGGAATTCTGCCTCCCTCTTCCATCCCAGGTGGTTCATACCCTGATCTTCCTCCACACTGACATCCACCACTGTCGATGACTGCTTCTAGTACCACCACTGCACGCTTTTCTGTTCGCTTTTTGGCTCCTTGCTAACACTTTGTGCCAGCCCCACTTCAGGCACACTTGTGAATTCAGCATGGTACAGCCTGGCGAGCACCCATCACAGCAGCTCCAAACTTCCTTGCTGACAGCAACGAACGTGCTGACCAGAGGGAAAAGGGCTGTAAAGCCACAGCTGACAAGCGCGATGCTGCCGTGCTGCAGACACCAGGGAGTTTTGCCCAGCCAAAAAATCAGCCCTGGAAAGACGCATCCATCCCCACAGGCACCAGGCAGGATTGTTTCCTACTCTGTGCTCACCAGGTGTAACTTTAAATCACTCACTGATAGGGACTGTGCACGCCTCCCCCGGGAGCCTCCACCACAGCCCAGCACAAAGCATGTATCCTGCTTGCTGCAGTGGACCAGAACAGCTAGGTACAGCAGCAGGATCAGGGAAGCGCAAGCTAGATTACAAAAAGACATACAAAGACATTTCTGACAAAGAGGAAATGCTGCATCCTTGCCAAATAGCTGTTGTTGGCCACATACCCTTAGGATTCTGTCTACTTGCAGGCAAAATGTGAAGTCAAGGATATTTGTTTAAAACCCACAGGCGGACACTGCAATTCTATTAAAAAAATACAATTGGCATTAATTCTAAAAACTTCCCACCACTGGGACTGGGATTCAAAACCAGCAATGGACAGTGAGGCCAAAACACACTCGGAGCAGACGCCTGCAAAAGATTCCAAGGGAAATTAGTGATGTGGTTTTCATAACAAAAATAAAATAAAATCCAAAGTTCTGAAAAGGAAAAAAAAAAAAAAAAAAAGGCAGCTTCTCCGGCAGACAGTGCTGCACACACCACACCGTTTGCAGATCATTCAAGACCTGTGGAGGTCCGAGGCTCCCTCCAGCCCCCCGCGTGTCCCCGCGCTGCTCAGCGGGACGGACGGCAAACGCAAAGCTGCTCGAGCGGGCGGCAGCCTCCTCCCCATCCCCGCCACTTGCAGGGACAAGCCTGCCCTGCCCTGGCTCACAAGGCAGCGCCAGCTCTTCTGTAGCTGTGGAAAGGCCACTTGCCATCCGTCCATCTGTCCGTCCATCCCCTGCAGCCCCAGCAGCTGCCGAGAGCTGTGGCGCAGGACAAGCCCCTGGGCTGTCCCCTCCCAGCTTCGCCCATCGCTGCTCTCTCCCGACAAGCGCACGGGGGGCTCAGCTGGATGACCAACCGGATTTACAGAAAGCCCCGGCTTCCCTTCTTCTCGTGTGCTAAAGTCAGCCTTCCACCATAAACTTTTTTTTTTCCCCTAAGTAATTTTTTTGTAGCTGACTCACACTGAGCTTCTGCCAGGAATTTTTATAATTAGTGAATGAGAGCAAGGTTTTGCCTGTGCACGCCTGACAACATCTGCTGATTTAAGAGAGCTGAGTTCAAAACCTCGCGCAGCCCCCGAGGAGCACGGCTGAGCGCAGCCCTTCCTCCCCACGGCACGGCTGATGGGGCTCTTCTTGCCAGTGTGGCATGAAACACGCTGCGTCTGCTGCGGAGAGCTCTGCACCTCCTAACCCACGTTTTGAGGGGAAGGAGATAAACTGGAACCAAGTCCAAAGGGTAAGAGAGAAGGCAGAGAAACGTGGGCTGCCTCTCCACTTAGCAAACCTCTCGCTAGAGCATCCCTATGACAGCATCGGCAGCTATGCGCCTCTCCATCAAGCCGCATAGTTGCAAAGCCATCGTGCGTCACATCTTCCTTAGAGACAGACGACGGTATAAAGTTCCAGAAAACCACAGAAAAAATAACTTCCTCAACCTCTGTCTTCGATGGACACAGGAGCTGTTTTGCAAGCGAGACTCCAACACGCAGCAGTGGTCCAACCTAAAGATCAAACAAAAGCCACGACCGATAAGCCAAAAGCAGACATCTGGCATCAGCAACCTAAAGTACACACGGGATCCTTCCTGGATGATCCCAAACCCTCCCACTTTCTGCTGCAGGTCTGAAAAGCAAATGAATTACCACCTTCAGGATCAAGCCTCCCTGTCAGGTTTGCTGCAGAGTGATGTCTGTACCCTCCACACACAACTCCTGACTCACCCTGGCCTGTAATTCATACCGCATTACGTCTGCGGGGCTGCATTAAGAAAATGTGATGGTTGCCAAGCCCTAAAAAGCCAGGATGTGCTGGAAATAAGTTTTCTCTGTAGCTTTAATCTGGTCCACCTGTGTATGGTCTTTACAAGAGGGACACATACCACGTGTGCATGAAGTCCTGATGCAGACAGTACCAAGAACAGAAGATGCTCCAGTGAGGAATTACTCGGTTGTTCGTTGTGCGGTGCTGAGCCCTCTTCACTTCACACTTTTCCTGTGCTGCTCCAAGGCAAAAAAGAAGGCGTTTTGCCACTGCAGAACTGGGATACTTCTCAAACGACTGTGAATTTATTTTCACAAAATCCTAGAGAGCTATGTTCACAACACCTCCATTTTATAGCTGAAGAAAGGAGGCACAAAGGAGCTTTGGGCATCCAGTTCCACAATCAGCCTACAGCTTGCTTTTTAAAGAACAAATAGCAGCGAGCAGCGTGTTAAATGTCTGACGTACTACTCCTCATGAGATCATCTGCAGCAGGAGCACGCAGAACGGCTGCACACCAGCCCTCGGACCGGGACCAGGAAACAAAGGCACCAGTTGTGCAGGAAGAGAACGAACCCCACGCCACACACGAGCCCCGCGGCAGGAGCACAGCAGGACTCCAGTCTCCTTCACCAGGACTTTACCCTTTCTAGTTTTCCACAACTCACCTCGCTCCCTTCGCTCCAAGTCCTGCGCCATGCAGGGCAGAGGTCCTACGTACACAACCGCATCCCTTACCGGGACGCTCCATTTCCTTCGCTGAGCTCTGCCCATCCTGTTCGAGCAGCGAGGGCAGGGGTGCCATGGAAAAAACAGTACACGATCCCATAATTAGAAACTGCTCTGTAACGCGTACAGGGGGCTGAATTAAGGTTGCAGAGGAATACTGTAAATTGGATGCACATTTCTTGTTCCATTTTATTGCTTTTTTTTTTTTTGCCCTCCCCCTTATTAGGCTTTGGCTGCACTTCAGATTAAGCTCCTAATAAGGGTTGGAGTTGGATGAGATTTTTCAGCCCATCAGATTGCAGCCTTCCAAGCCATTGAAATTAGATTCAAGCAGAACTTGAATTTTCAATAGTTTGGCCTAAAGGCAAGGGTGTTAACAACAGACCTGCCAACACCTTCTCTATGAGAAATGTCTGAAAACATGTCTGCACATCAAATGCTGCTCAGACGCTGGTAGACAAAAGCCACAAAGCTAACATCTCAAATCCACTGCTAACTTGCTCAGCCAGTTCTCCTGTCAGTAAAGCTCATACATTTTCTCTGAACAACCAGAGAACCTCTATATTCTCTCTAGGAAAACTCTTCCCCACCGCCAACACCACCAAATCCTGTTGTGGTTTCATTCTGACAAGGTAAGGTGGAATGAGGGGAGGTCAGGGATATCCTATCAGTGGGCACGCAGGAGCGGATACAAACATACACACCAGCTCACCCAACACACTACACTTAAACCATAGACATTACTGAGATTAAAGCTATCACACTGACATCCAAACGGAAGAGCAATCAGAAAATGTACGGCCTGTAGCCAACTCCTCCTACAAGTAGCACAAAGCTAAGTGTAGGCTTTCTTTTCCTTGTTAAATATACTTCTCTTTTTTTAATCTACACGCTATGATCGTGTGAAAGGGTTAGCCTGAATCCTAAAACCAATGAAAATATGATAAAACTGAAAAACATCCCCGGTGTTGGATGAAGTGTTCACCTTCAGATCTTGGCTTCCATGGAGCAAGACCTCTGCCGGTACTCTGAGAAGATTTTTTTCACGTTTTTTAAATTACTGAAGTCTGTTTTCTTGAGGACATGAAGGCTTCGACTTCCCTATTACCAAAATCTTTTCAAATTCACATTTTTGGTGTCGTGGGTCTGAACAGCAGCCACGGCCGTCTGCTCTCCCAGCGCTGGAGGCAGCAGGGAAGCGCAGGGAAAGCAAAGCGCTCCTCTTGCTTTGATGACAAATAATAAAGAAAAGGAACGATGGTTTCTTGAACTGCATCCAAGGGAAAGTAACCCTGCTAGAGTGCCTGGCAGGGCATCAGCAGCAATGGAAATTTCAGCTTTCAAAGAACAGAAATAAGACTCCAAAAAGGGGGCGGGGAGACCCTGCAGGAGCTGAGGTGCCACTAATTCCACAGATTGTTTTACAGACCCCTGCTTCTCTGCAATGAAATTATATCCTCTGCAGGAAAACCATCTGGCTCCAAGCTCGTTTGGTAAGTGGAGCGTAAACAGAACGGAAAAGAGCTCATACCTGAACAAAAACAGTGCTTGGATGGGATGTGCCAGGCTGGTCCTGGACAGGCGGGGAGACCGGAGGGACGGCAGCCAGACCACCAGGGCTTTGCCCTTTTCTTCTGGGGGCTGCTGCAGGGGCTTTGAACCCCCCGAACAGGCAGGGCTCGTCCACCAAAACGGCGGAGCGCTGGCTGGGATAGCACGGCACGGCGGGAAGAAGAGCACGGCAACTCCTGCAGAAAGGTCCGGACTTGATTAAACTTCTTTTCTTTAGTAACATTTAGTTCAGCAAGGTGAAAAAACCTGCTGTGCTCTTCAGTGGCTCTGAACAGGGAAGGCTGGAGTGTGAGCATTCGTTCACACGAGAGCTGTAAGCGCAGGGCGTGTTAGCTGAACAACAGGGTCCACGCTGCAGCCGGCAGCTGCAGGTTAATTGTCGCATTAATTCCCGATTCTCCGATGGTTTGTGCTTTCACCGGTAACAAGAGACGCTGAAAAAGTGCAAAGAAATGGCAGTTCCCGACCTGGAAATCAGAAGCTGTCTGGCAGCTTTGCATAGCGTGACCTCGATGGGAATTACGTGCCGCTGCGTCTTCACCCTGCTCATCACCCACGGTATGTATAGCTCGAAGCTCTGGACGAAGCAAACACTATTAGTAATGAGAGAGGGAAACAAAACAAAATTGCAAGAGAAGTGACCGCCCAAGCTCCCGCAAGGCAGAGGCTGTCCTTTGCTACCTCCCTGGCACTGTCTCATCTGCTCAGTTCCAGGAGCTTCATCTTGTTTACAGAGCACAAATTGTCAGCATCCCTCTGGGAACACGGGACACGGGCAGCCGAGGCTGCGAGCGCACACCCGTGTGGACGGCGAGTCACACAATGCTACCTTTTCCGAGTGTACTTTTGCATAAAGCTGGTTTCTTCCCATGGCCACCAAACACTGAGGAATGCACGCAGAGCAGCAAAGGCAAGGCATGATCTGTAACTGCGCTAATCGCTGCAATAATTGAAAAGGAAAAGGGCAAGCTCAATAGCAGGGGTCTGAGCATCAGCACAGAATCGCCTTCCTTCTCCGGAGCTGCCCCGCACACACGACCTTCCTCACACACGACCTTCCTCACACACGACCTTCCTCACACAAGCTGTACCTGCTGAGCCATTGCCGTGGTTCTGAACAGCAACTTGAGCAGATGACAAAAAAAAAAACAACACAGTAATTTTTCTTTTCAATAGATTTGACCTTATCTTCTCTTCAGTGCGGCAGGATGAAAAGCCATTTCTATTGAGCAATTGAGTTTTTCCTCCAACAGACACGAGCTGTCATGTTCTGACCATTTAGTATTCCAAACCCAATTAAGTAAAATAACAAATGCTGCACCTAAGGGTTTCTCAACCCCCAGGAGGAAACAGTTCATACACACACAGATTTTCCTAACTTCACCACCACATACTTAAGACACGGATTGAGGGATGAATCACATTTTCAGATTCTTCGCTACTTAGCCTGGCAGTGAACACTGCCGCTTCCTGGCAAAGAAACCCTGCAAACTCCTCATCTCCACCAGTGACATCAAGCCACGGTCCGATTGCGTCACGCTGCCTTGCTCCGGTCACTTAACACACTCCAGGCGTTCATTCAGCAATTAGAGGGACGGCCACAGGCGGAGGTGGCGTTCGACGGCCTCTCACCCCATCACGTTTTATCCCAGCAAGGCGTTTAGGCCAGACGCTCCACTTCTTCAGCTGTGAAGGCTGCAGTAAATCCTCACGGAGACGAACATCAAAAAGAGGAGGCTGGACGGGGCCCAAACCAGGGCAGCCCGAGCCAAAAGGCACGGCTCGCAGGGCACGTTATTCTCCGACAGACTGCAGTCTGGAACCCGCCTGCAATTCAAAGTCAAGCTGCCTGGAGCTCGGCGACTTCCTGGCCAGGGCACCGCTGCCGCCCTCCAGCCTGGTGCTGGGCCTGTCCCCATCCCCGTCCCTCTGCTCCCGGGCTCACCTTGCCCCTGCGGAAAAGGCAGGGACACCCACGTCCCCTTCTGCCTTACAACCTGGCAATTAACTGCCTTGAAAACTGCCTCTCTAGGCAAAAACCTGTCCCGGGAGCGGCTGGGGCAGCAGACTGCTGCGTGCGCAGCCCAAGCAATAAACACCTCGTGCCAAACGGGGCCCTGGCTGCTCCTGTCGCACAAAATAATTAAACTTTCAGCCAAGAAGCACAAGAGCGACTGTCAAGAAAGCACTGCGATAGCGGTGGCCTGCAAGGGTCCGAGGACAAGTGTGCCGTGAGGGGAGGAAAAACTGCTGGTCAGCTGTACATAGCTCTTTCCATTCCTTTAAAAAAAAGGAGTCGGAGCTATGCCATACGCTAGCACTCAGGTAGTCCCTGCCCTCAATTTCCAGCCATCTGTACTGCTCCCTGGAACCCCCCACTCGTCTGTGCATCTGCACCACAACCAAAGACCCAAATATCGCTCATCTCGGTGGGAGGCATCCAGCAGCTATGTTCCATTGTAGGAATAAAACATGTTTGTGCTAACTTGCACCGCGAAAGCCAGGCAGCAAATCTTCCTATGCAAAACTTCCCATGCTTTCAGATTAGCAGATCAAGCTCAAGGCATTAAGACCCTTCCCGTTACGTGGCCGTGAAATCCAGCACTTAGGACGCAAACCCAGGTCTTTTCTAACCCTGGAACTAAGCGATTTGGGGAGCGTGCAGCGCAGCAGCAGGGGGCAGGGAAGCCGTGCGGGCTGGGCTCACATCGCACGGAGCCAGGAAGTTGGGCACTGTCGGAAAAGCCTCCGCTCTGCTCCCTGCATCCTCTTCCCTTCCCTCCAAACGACAGGCGCAGCAGCTTAGTTTGAGCCTCAAATAAGAACCTTAAGAACAAACTCCCCAAACGCTTCTCTGGCCATACCTGTCAGACGAGCAGCATCACATTTGCTTCGCACGGAGCTTTTCTCTCCCTCGCGGCCCCTCCAGGCAGCGCACGGAGGCATGATGCCGCTCCACCACGCCGTTCGCCCAGGCACCAGCCCGCGCCTGGAGCAGCGACTGCAGCGTCCCCGGGCGGCCCCCCGGCGCCAGGCCCTCACCTCGCCACCCGCCGGGCACAGACGAGGCCACTGGGACTTCCCTGGGACTTGCAAAACTCCCTGAGCGCAGAGATTACAGGCGGGAGGTAGTTATAAGCAGCTTGTAATGGAGCAGCAACGCGAGCTCTGTCCTACTGCCGCAAACCAGAATTAAAGAGGGAGCAGCCTAAAAAATAAACTTGGATAGTCATCAGCTTAGAATAAAATCAGCCTAACTCCCTGCCCTGTTAAACAGTAGCTATCAGATGATAAAAGAAGTGCATTCCTGTGTGCTGAGCACCCAGGCTGTATGTGCACAGCAGGATTTGTAGCCTCTTGCCCTTCAACTTGCTCTAAGAGCACCAGAGCAGTATCCAGAAAAACCTGAAGATAAAAACGCATCACGAACACTTCTAAAGCCCCGGGGACCTGTCTGACACTGAAACCCCTCAGACAAGTGCACCAGCGCAGGAGCGTCGCTGTCCCACGGGTCACCCAGCCACCGCCGTGCACACCGAGGAGCAGGAGGGTCCCCTGGCCGCGGGGCTGGAGGCTCGTCCCGCAAACTTCTCCTGACCCGCTTACGTCTCTGGAGCTGGAACAGTCAAGCGGAGATGGTTGGGTTTGTTTCATGGCTCAGACGCTGAGCCTGACACCGACCCCCCCCACCAGTGCCATTACACTGCTCGATTCCTTTGAAACCAGTTTTACCCTCCCTGTCCTTCTCCCATTCCAGCCCGAGCCTTCCTCTTCCCACACACCCCACCAAAAGGAGCCAACCAAGAACAAACCCACACCAACCTCCTCACCCGATCCACAGGCAGACCGCTGGCCTCGCCAAGGGACAGAGCCGGCCAGCCCACGGCGGCCGAAACAAGGGCTGCGGAGAAGCCAGGCGCAAGCCGCTCACGCTGCCACTGCAAGACCTTTGGGGGGCAGCGGGGTTGCCCAGAGCTGGGTCCCCACAAAGAGAGGCCGCCACGAGGATGCTTAACTCCAAATTAAACAGCGCAACCCAGGCACAAAACGCTCCGTGCGCATCTCCAGCCCAGCACGCCATCTTGTAAGCAGCAACGAGCAGGAGGGGACAGAATTGAGATCCCTGGCAACACTAATAAAATCACTCTGGTTCTCTCTTTCTTTTGCTGGGAGAGTCAGAACAGTCCTTTTGAACCATCGGGGCGGGGGAGAACCCACATCTGTTCAGATTCAACTGCTTGGATCTTGCTCTTTTAGCTCCACATCCTTCCCAACGGGTGGGAAAGGTCTCTAGCTTTTATTCGGAGACTTTGCCCTTCTACAGGGCCTTTCAGCAGAGGATCTCCGAGCACCTTACAGACATTTAATTAAAGCCTACAGCCCGCCCCTGCAAGGGAGGCATTATAAACAGGCCTCCGGCTCAAACAGTAGCTCACCAGCACAAGCATCTCTTTCTTCTGCGCTGCCGCGGCATCCGGCTCGGCTGGGAGCGCGGCGTGGCGGAGCTGGTAACACCCCCGGCGGCACGGAGCAGGGCCTCCGCCAGCAGCAGGGAGAGAGCTCGGAGCCAGCCAGGAGCGGGGAAGGGCACGCAAAGCCCCCGGAGCGCAGGGGAGGGAAGGCAGAGCCGCAGCAGTGGGACAGGGTGGGCTTGTGCCCGAAGGGGGGTCTGGGTTAAATGTGGCTTGTGTCCCTTTGTTGTTTAAATACCAAATATTTCCACAGCGCAGCATTACCAGGGACCGGTTCATCCACCTAACAGCCCTGGAAGGTAGGTAAAATGGAAAACCACGCTTTTTTTTTTTTTCTCTCCTGCTTACCTATGGGGTGAGACTTTTGCTGGTTGATGTAAATCTATTTAAAAAAAAGTAGGTTCAGACATCTGCCTTTGTACAGCGTCAGCTGCAAGAAATGAGCTAACATCCAGATGCAGTGGCATGTCAGGATTAGCCCAGGCTGGGGCAGGAATGCTTCCATGTATGGAAAAATATTGGAGCAGTGAAACCATAAGCTTGGAGCAGCGCAAAGTGAGAGGCCCTGTCAATGAAGTTGTGGGCTCAGGTTTAGAGGATTTAGCAGCTCAGATCTGCCATAAGATCCTCAGCACATATTACCATAAATTTCACACATTTTCCAAAAGGGACTCCCATAGCGATGCCGCGAGTTGCAAGGGTGAGATCCTAAACCTATTTGTTAGCTCTGGAAGCGGGGCTCAGACCGCTGGGTGCAATTAACGCTCCCCGCGCAGGGCACGGGCTCGGGCGTTGATGGAGCAGTTCTGGCACCTCCCGTGCAGGCGATTACAAGGTGGCTGCTCGTTCCTGCCTGCCCACCCATCTCCCCAGGGCTCCATCCGCCTAGCAGCATTTAGGAGAGCTAACGCGGAGCTGGCTCCGAAGCCGCCCCAGTCGAGAGCTGGCACGCTGGGGAGAGCAGTGACAGCTCGAAGCACCACGCTGACCTGCGAAGGAGCATGGTCTGGGTGTCACTCGCTCCTGCCGGCCCCGTGCCATGGGCAGCAGCCTGCAAGCCGAGGAGGGGGGAAAAGCCAGGGGCGATGTTCTCCTCAGCTGGGCGGGCATCAAGAGGGGCCATTTGTCAGCATCCCGAGTTCCCGCTCGTGAAGCAATGGTTATGACTTCATCTCTCCCGTGGAAGTCTCTTGGGAACGATGGAGAAGTAGAATTTCTCTCTCCAGCTCGCTCACACAGTTGCAATTAGTTTCAGTTGTATTCTACCCTCTCCTGCAAACATTACCTAATTCTCACCCAGATTCCTAAATCCTTGCACTGCAACATAAAACAAGGCTCCTCTCTCAGCTCCCTCCCGGTGGGGCCGCTGCTGTCCCCGCCATGTCACCGCAGCGTCACTCCGAGCCATCCCCGGCCGCCACGCCTGGGCATCCCAGGATGCCACCAGCTTATTTATTTCTTTAATACCTTGGACACAACATCAAAATCTGGTAACTCTTGGCAAATTAATTTTAAATAGGGACCTTTGCACTGTTTCTC
Source organism: Anseranas semipalmata (assembly GCA_013399115.1). Classification (NCBI taxonomy): domain Eukaryota; kingdom Metazoa; phylum Chordata; class Aves; order Anseriformes; family Anseranatidae; genus Anseranas; species Anseranas semipalmata. The sequence goes on from VXAA01001657.1 coordinate 229,780, forward strand.
CATTTCCATATCTTAAAGTCAGGTGTGATTCAGCCACAGTTGTAAAGACAGACAAAACGTTTCCAGAGGACTCCAGAGTCTCTCCGCTTGGCTGGACAGGTCTGCTCAAACCCCTGCTCTGCTCCGGCTCCTCCTAGGTGCAAAACACACAGCACAACCTCACAAACCACCCTGTCGCTGCACTGCTTTGCCTGGCCTGGGAAGTCTGTCTCTGCTTTTGCCCCAGGCGACACAGGAGGACTCCCGGCTCCGGTCACCCTGCTGCATTCCTCATTCCAAGCGCTCCGCCAGTTCTGAGCAAGCTCTGCAAGGTTTGCTGTGCCCGGAGTTTGCTTTTCTGCGATTCCACCACGCAGGCTGCCGTCCTCATGCTCCTGCAGGGCTGGAGCACAGCATGCGGTCCCTGCAGTGACTGTGGCACGGCTCGCTCGAAGCGCATCAGCCGGGGCTTAGCTCTGTGGACCAGGTTCTCCCCGACACTGCCTCTACCTCTTGCCCTGCTCCCAGCACAGGCAGCAGGAATGTCCTCCGTCCTCCGGGGCTCTCCCGTCTTTGTTCTGAGCGCAGAAGGGCTTGCTGTGCTCGGGGCAGGGGGCTGATCCCATTGCAACATTTCAGCTAATGCCCTGACGCAATAGCAGCAGTCAGTCAGTCACACCAAATAAAGACCGCAAATTCTTTGCATATTAATTGTTGGTTTCAATTGTTCACGGTGTTGAAAGACAGACGTGAGAATATGCAGAAAACATTCCTGCATCTGTTTAGTTCCACCCTTTCATTAATTCTGTGTACTCTAAGCCCAATCACCAAGACACTACATTTTCTTTGGAAAACTTACGATGATGATCTGACGAGCTATTGTACAGCAGGACATATGCACAAGATGCTCATGTTGCAATCTGAAATACTTGTATAAATTCTCTAGTGGGAAAGAGAATTAACGTATTTATGCCTTTTTGCTTACTCATCAACTCCTCATTTCATTTCCAGCTTCTCCACTGGCCTTATCTTTACTTTGTGACCTTCAGATTTAAGCCTGGAATTGTATTTTTCACTTGTTAGCATTAGCAGAGCAGCAGCAGCCAGAGCCAGCACGAGAAGGAAGCCGCGCTGAGAAGAGGCAGGTGACGGCAGCGTCCCCAGCACTGCTCCCCACGCTCACCCAGGGGCTCAGCCCCGCAGAAGCTGGGCTGCCCCCAGCACAGCCGGGGGGTCAGAGCCCTCCTGCCCCCGGCTCCTTTGAAAGGGAATCAAAGGAAGGGGATGATGCTGGGCTGAAGGAGCTAGTCTGGAATTTATCCGGATTAAATGGCCAGCTTTGGAACAGATTTCCTGTATGACTTTTCTGGATTGTTTATCTCCCCGCACCCTTTGTTCATGTTGCCTATTCAAAACACAGACTCATCAAGGTAGGAGTCTAACATTTGGAGCAGCACAAATTTGCTTTTTGCAGCCTTGGACAGGTCCCTTAAGTGTCTGCAACTACAGCTGCTCATCTGTGAAATGGCCGTGATAAAGCGTATCCCAGAGCAGGGCTGCAAGACACCGCTGGAATTTGCACAATCAGATATCCCCTGCTGAAAATTAAAATAAAAGCCCAACACAGTAGTGTTAAGGCATAAAGATCAGAAGGGAGGGGAGGAAACCAAAGGAAATTAATGTACACAAGCACAAGCCACAGTGAACCCAGACACCCGCACCATGTTCGCGATACTCTTCCCTTCCCTAATTGTTAGTGTACGGAGATGGCACTATTACAAAGCGATCCGTCTAGAAAACGTTCCAAATACATCGTGCCTTACGCTGTGATGCGTTATGGAACGGGCTTAACGAATACATACAGCTATAAAGTCATGATTATTCAGTATTCAACCCAGGCTGAAAGCTCAGGAGTCAGCTTGTTATTTGCTGAAAGCAGGGGGCCTGAAATTATCCGTGAATAGTTCAAAGCTGCAGTTAATTCAACATCTCTCCTTTCAAAAGCATAAAAATCACAGATTCCTGGAGTGTGTAAGCTTTTTAAAAATGACAAACTACTAACTGTCAAATCAAAGCAGCAAACAGAAATCCACATGGCTGATAAGACAAATAGTTGCATTTTAAAGAGTAATTAAATATCACTTTGGAATATTTTGCTTGGAACTTGTTTCCCTGATAAAAAATAGGAGGGGAAGGAGAAAGAGGAGGAGGAGGAAGCAACCCACGTACACCAACAAGCTTCTCGCCGGGCAGACGCTGCCCAGCCTCGCTTTCTTGAGCTCAGAGCTCAGCTGGGAGCGCTCCAGCCCCCAGCACCCCTTTGCTTCGCCCGCACCCCACATCCCACGGCACCACCCCAGCGATGAGGCGCAGACGATGGTGATGCTGAATCCGCCTTCTCCAGGGAGCAGGGGCAAGCATCAGCCCGGTCCGATCACCGAGAAGTGCGATGTCTTTTGACTTTCTTTAGATTGAAACCACAACCCAACTTCTATGCTGGGAACGTTGCTGAAAAAACAGGAATGCAAAACACAGAAGAAGTGAAACCTTATCCCAGCCAGCATTAGCTAAGCTCACCATATGCTGCTTTGAAACATTAAAAGTACGTCCATGAGAAAGGACCAAAAACCTCCAAAAATCCCTCGACCCTCTCAAAAATTGTAACATTTCACCCAAACTGTCCCAGGACGAAGAAGTAGCTATAGAAAGCTAGAGGCGACGGTACAAAAGGACTGTTTCGAGTACTGAAAAAGGAGACAGCTTCGTGTGTTTCAAACCAAGGTGTTACCAATCTGCTTGAACGATCCGGAGCGCAGGGTGAGTCGCGCCCCAGAGGCGACGCACAGCCTCGGGCAGCATTTCGGACGGGACCCGCGGAGGCCAGCACAAGACCCAGCTGCACCCACAGCAGTCAAAGCGCCCGCTGCTTCTCCTCGGCCATAAAGCTGGGAGGATGTGAACAAAGCATGGTGCTGATCCAGATATCCCTGAGGTCTATGGAAAGATGTCCAAGGGCTTTCAGAGCAGGGCCTCAAATATCTGCAATTATCAGCTGAAGCATGCGATAAACAACACAGCAGATGACACATCAGCGAGACACGCAGAACACTAATTTTCCTCCAGGGAAAGCGCTCAGGCAGACCACGTTTCGGATGTATGGTGAAATCCAACCTCCAAGGACGTCAGCGACGTTATTGCAGGACCTGGATTTTACGCACAGCCCCCAGCCTTGCGGTCTGCTGATACAAGTGAGCGCAGGCTGGGATCGCACCGAAAGATGAGTGTCTTTGCAGGGGAGACAATCGCTAATTGTGCAGAGGTCACTGCAGAGCTGCAAAGCTGTGTAAAATATGCTCAGAAATCATTTGGAAAAGCATCATCAACAACAACAAGAATTAGAGAATGCTTTGGTGCTGTCCTCGCAACGTGGAAATACTGAATAGCCATTCCTCAGTCATATTTAAAGTTCACTGCCGGACTTCTCTAGAATTGCTCTGTAATTTGCACCTTCTTTTGTAAAACAGTTACACGTTCAGCTCACAAAAGAATGCATTTTTGGAGAGGAACTGTGCTGATCACTTTAAAGAATAAAGTTGCTTTGCTTAGTTCTGCAACCTGAGAGTAACAAATGAAATGTCAACCATGCATTTTTAAACGAACATTTTCATTTCGACATCTGGATTAAGATGCCACAATGAAAAACAGCACACAGGCTTCTCCTTGCTGCTTTCATAGGTCCCCCATTCTTATGTTTCAGAACCAGTGAGTTTCAAAGCAAACAAAGAACCAGTTGGTGCTGCTAATGCCTCGCTTCTCACTCAATAGCCTGATGTCATGAAAAGAGCATATTTTTCAAATCTACATCTCCGTGAGCCAAAGATTTCATATACATTCCCATCCCAACAACACAAAGTCAGGAATACAGCTGAAAGTGATTACCTAGATATTTTTATATGATGAAACTCAAAAACTGCTTCAACCGATTTACAAAATTTTCTGTCAGACAAATCCCACATCTGTGCTGACCACTTGCCTCCCAGATGGCGACTGCAAAAAGAAAAGTTACAAGTCCCTGAAAATCAGGGTATATCTCAGACTGTAATCAAGGGCTTGGGTCTCCCTCCCCCCAGTACTGTGTGCAGCCTAATTTAAGGACATTTCCACCTCCTCCCCACCGTTTCTTGCACAAACTCCACGTTCAGCACCTGGCCCCAGGCTGCTCACCCAGCAAGCAGCCCTGGGCCAGCACTGCAGTGCTGGCATCTAGGTGCACACCTGCAGCGCATCGCCCATCGTTCTCGGGGGTGTCTTATTGGCAGAGCTCCTACAGCTGAGGGTGTTTTCAAGCAGAGAGAAAGAAAATGCCTTTTTCTTCAAAAAGTAAACATAATTAAAAATTAATTTTTAATTATTTAAAAATAATTTTTAGGGGGCAGTAAACATAATTAAAAATAAAATTTAAAAAAGAATGGGTATTTGTTGTAGAAGTCTTCACAAGAGGTTGGTCACATTTCAGCCACTGATCTCAAGACCACCCTCTTATCTGCGGTGATGAAGACGAACTCACAACGCAGACGAGATTCTTCTACCCGTGTCCAGCTCGGATCACCCATTACGTCTGTCAAGCCACTAAAACAGCAACGTCCAGACCTACGAACTGGCTCCTCTGCCCTCCTCAGGGTGAGGCAGAGGAGATGTCTTCCTCACACACAGAGAAAGACCACATGCCCTTGTCACAGAACTCAGCAAGAGACACATTTCGTATTAGCATGGGAGATGATACGCAGACCAGGATACACAAATCCAGCTTTAGGATAAAGGAAAACCACTCTCTCCCAAGCAAAACATATTTACCAGTATGAGCAAAGAGAGATCTTAAAGCTGTTTTCAGAGGCTTCACTGAGTAATCACAGGAACGTAACAAACATGTTCTGCGTTTATTTAAAACCAGAAGAGAACTATTTCGGCTCCAGTGGAAACAGTTTTGCCTTCCCAGGAAGCATCTGGGCAACATTCAAGCAGATGCATAAATACAGTGGAAAGAAAACAGACTACGGGGCGAAGCACGGAACATCCACCACTGTGCACAACGGAGCGGCTACACCAAGAAAGCGCCATTAGGAAAATCGGGATTAAAAAGAACGAGGAAGATGACTGCGCCAAGCACTGAACAGGTAAAAACAAAAGCAAGGGCAAATAAACGACAGCAAAAGACAAACTGCTGCTCTCCCACCGGCAGCCCGCTCTCCCCCAGCGCACGGACCCTTCTCCCACCCTCCCGTGCGTGGGGATGTGTGGCAGCACCCACCCAGCCCAGAGAGCGGCCGGTTTTGTAGCGGGAGGCACCAAGAGGGCACCCAGCGACACAGCCGGTGGAGACAGCGCGCTCCTGCCAAACGCTCCCGCAGCACCCGAGCTCACCCTGCGGGCCGGGAGCTCGGGGGACTCTGGTGACGGCCACAGGACGGGGACCCCGGGGGATGCTGGTGCTGCTGCGGACGGAGCACGCCGTGCCGTGCCAGGGCACGTAGGCAGATGGGGCTGTTGACATTACTGAGCTCCTCAGTGCCTTGGGCAGCAGGCAGGAATTAATGCCGTCATTAAATCAACCCTCCAAAACTTGAGCAGCTGTTCGTGCAAGCGGGTAACGACAGGGTGATGTTAAACCAAAACCCCAAATCAAACAAAGAGACGGGTCGACATCTCTCTCATGCTCCACTCAGCAACTCCAGGCATTATCAGAAGACAAATCAATTACCAACAGCTGCGTACAGCTACCCAAACCCAGGCCTGAACGGCTTAATTGAGGGATGCGTACCGAAGTTAAAGGCCTCCAATCTCATTTGGTAATGGTTTTGTTCTTGAAAAAAAAAAAACAAAAAACCAATAATATGGCTGTCTGTGGCTCAGACAGAGGCACAGCGCCATCCTCCTCGTTAATCAAAGGCTTTCCCCATGTCCAGATGTTTGCTGACTTCTGCTGCTCTCCTTTATTGCTGGTTTGGAGACAGAAATCGCTACAAGCTAAAGTTACCCAAATTCGACCGGTTGCTGCAGGACGCACGGACTGTTACGCCCTTGCTATCCACAGCCTGGCATTATTGAGTTACTGCGGAATTCCACGAAGAGCGGCTGTTCTCTCTGACAACCCCAACCACTTTCACCAATATGCATGGGAGTAAGACGCTATTTTACTTTTAGGACTGTGGGAATTTTACTGCAAGCCCGGAAAGGAGGCTGGTTTTCCAAACCTATCAACATTCAGTGCCTGGGCTTTGGAAGAGGGAGAAAATTAAAAAAAAAAAAAAATTAAAGTACACCAGAGAAAGGCAATGCATGCACTGATAAATATTTCAGCAGTCTGACAAGCAGGAAACCAAGACCTCAATAGCTGTATTTTTCAATAATTCCGAGCAACAGAAATGATGCTACAGCCACTACGGGATAGTAAGTCATCTCCCCCCAAAGCTTTTGCAACCTCAGACAAACCAACCAGCCCGCAGCGGCCACTGCAGGGGCCTCCGGAGGTCTTCTGGCCACAGTCACCAACACGAGACCCCATCAGCCGCAGCTTCACCCAACCAAGCCCCAAAACCTCCAAGGACAGAGACCCCACAGCCCCTCTGGGGCCGAGGCCGAGAGCTCAGGGATAAAGTTCAATTCCCTGCCTCATTTTCCCACGTCTCTCCCTCTCTTTTATCCCTATTCTGTATCTACACAATGCTTTTCTTCCAGTAAATCTGTATAATTCTCTGGGGCTTGTCTCACATCGGGTTTAAGAATAGCTTTTAGAGCAAAAGAGCCATAACTCAAAAGGACTGTCTACATTTTTCTAATGCTTTTGTTTTTAAACAAATTAAGCCTGCAAGGTACAGAACATATGCTAGACATCCCCAGCTCTTGCTGGCATGTATTTGAAAAACAGAAAGTTTGTGCTTTTCTAGAGAGTCGGGTCATTAGCCCGACTATTTAAAAATCAGCCTATTATACAAGGAAACTTCTAGCTGCCTGAACTACAGATTATAAATCTCCTGTTTAGAAATCTGATATCCTGACATAATTGCCCTTATAACTTACAAATAGGTTCTCTGTTATCCATAGATTAAACTTCCTCCAAAGCCACATCACATCTGCTTAGTTTTGAAAATATACAGCACAAGCTTCAATTACTTTACACTCTGCACAAAAATAATCCTGAATTAAACTCAGGGTTTCCTGGAATAAGAATTTAAGACCCTATAATCTTTTTATTTCATGTTTTCTCGCAATCTAATAGATGGAAGTATTGGCCAGAATGGAAAATTAATGCCACCTTCCACTTCAACTACTTCCCAACAGTTTAACTATGTTGTAGTGGAATTTTTAAAGCAAATATGGCATGTGAAAAGTCCCACCATCTAAATAATCTGAAATGTTCTGCAGGGAAAAGGCCAGCTACTAATTGGAACCACAATCTTTTCATGTCCCTGTAGTAAGAATTTTTGGTTTTAAAGACACTGACATTAAATCCCTCTGAGGGAGGAAGCAACTCCCCTTGCCAAGCAGACTGGCCCCAGACCCAACCCGTGCTCATCCACGCGGGCTGCCACTGAGCTGCCCCTTGGCTTCCCGGGGGGAACCGGGGGCCTCCAGCAGCAGCGCCCAGGTGCGGGGAGTCAAACCCCAGCAAGCCTCTGCAGAACCAGAGGCTTAGTGGCAAGAACAGCAGCAAACGAGCCGAAATCACACCACCTCCGCTTCTCAGAAGAGGGGACATCCACAGCGAGCCCAAATGACAGAGAACATTTCTGAGGATGACCCCTGTGCCTAACACACCATGCTGATGCGGACAGAGGAGGCTCGGGGCCCCATTCAGGACGGAGAAGCCTCATCCACCCCAGGGATGCTCCAGCAGAGCCCACGTTTGAGAGGGGCTCGGTCGCACCCCGGGCTCCTGAGGTGCAGGATTTAAGCCCAGCTGGGGGCGAACCCACCTCCTCCGGGGCTGAGCAAGCTCCCACTTCGCCGCCGCAGCTGACAAAGAGGGCTTCTCTCACCGCGCAGCCCAGAAACACCCGCGGCTTTCAAACAGTCAGCAATTACGCTCTAGAAAGACATTTAGAAATGACACTGTGGGGCTCCATCTTTTTCATTATTGCTCAATAGCTTTTAGAGAAGATTAGATTTGTAAAGACGTTTGCTTTTTTTTTTTTTTTTTTTTTAAAATCTACCAACACTGAGAACTCGTTGAATCTGAAAATCTGGTCTTTGCCTTTCCATCCCTTGCAGCCTTGAATGTCTGGGTTTTACAGAGCTCTTTTTGTCTGGTATTTCTCAGTCTTTTAGATGAAATTCTTCAGATTAGGGACTGTAACTTGCAGTATACCAAAAGTATCAGCTGATAAATAAACACAAAAAATGAAAAGCATCAATTCAGCTGGCCGCTTTGCCAGCAACTCCCAAACTGGCTCCAATCCACTTTTCAATCACTAAATGTCCTCCTACAGCTGACGGAAACCAAAGACCCAATGCTGTCTTCAAATCCTTGCCAACGACCCAAAAAGCCGCTGGGGACGCAGCCCAGCACTCCCAGAGCCGAGCTGCCCCGCGCCCCTCGGCTGGGAAGAGCCACCAACCAAGTCCAGCTTTCAGCAAAAGTTTCCGTCTCGAGGAGTGACTTCGCATGGAAGCCAGCAGGCTACGAGTAACGCACGCTCACGTCACTTACTCATCATTCCACTTACAAAAGACTCGCTTCCAGTTAAGAAGAGCGCTTCTACGCACGCGGACGCCCCGTTCTTCCAAGGGACCCCGTCAACGCCAGGGCATGGCCAACAACCACCGGCCTGACCGCTGTCGCTGCCCCAGCCGGGGCCTCGTGGGCTCCTGGGCCGCCGTGCTGGCGGCTCCGGGCCCGCTCCCCTTCCCTCACATCCATGACTTGGAACACGTAAAAACCGGCGTCGCGACCCTCTTACGTCCCTTCTCAGCCCCGAGCGGGCGAGCAGCCCTGCCCGCCGCCCCTCGCCCCAACGTGCCCAGGCCCCCGTTGCCCGCCCCGGGGCGCAGGAACTTTCTGGAAGGCTCCGAGCCCACGGCCGAGCGGGGCCCGGCCCCGCCGCCCCCCCCTC
>VXAA01001657.1:239810-274743 GCA_013399115.1 Anseranas semipalmata
CTGGCCGTCCCTCAGGTCATTGCCCAGGCAAGGGCAAGCCCCGCTCGGCCCCGTGTGGCGGGGCGGTTAAAGCCTGACAAATAGGAAAGTGCTCTTTGTTTTCAAATGCGTTGCAAGTTCTTGTTTACCCTTGTCTATGGCGGACCGAATAACCTGAAAGCAGATGCAGAAGTGTAAACACAAGTAAATCTGGCTGCATTGAATTACACCGGGTGGCTGGCTGCAATACAGAAAGGAAATAAAGCATAAACAGTGACATGCAGGCTTTAAAACATATTCCCTCTTCACAATCACAGCCTGCAACCTTCAAGCATGCAGAACTTGCGGCCGCACAGGTCCTCAGCCACCCTGCGCCCACGTCGCTGTACTGAGCCCGAGCCTCCTGCGTGCAAACGGCCGCCCTGTGCCCTGCGAGCCTGTGCGAGGCCGCAGCCAGCACCAGGCTCTGGGGGCCTGAATCCAAGACTTCAGCTTCAGAGCACCCGCACGTGCTCGTCCAAAGGCGCAGAGCTGCTCTGGTGCTGTGCAAGCACACGGGGAGGAAAGTGTGCGTGCAGGTCAGACCCCTTCTCCCTGTTTGCTTTTCTAGGCAAGCCCCAAAAAAGCAGTCTTACATCTTGCTGGCTACTGTAAAAGACACTTATCTTTACAACGCTTCCTTATTTGGCTTCTTGTTATTGCTGCTTTCAATTGTATTTAAAATTGTTGTATAGCATCCAGAGCCATTAGGAGATGCTTTATAAATACAATTAATTATCATCATTATTATTACAGCATTACAATCTCTTTTTTCCTTTGCCAAGACCTGCTCCCTAGAGGTGGTTCAAAGCAAGAGGAGTTTTGTCTTGTTTTTATTTGTCCTGCCTTATCTGCCTTAATTAAGTATTTGGGCTCTTTAGGGCAGGGAAGCTGTTTTTAAGTCAGTGGCCCTGAACTGAACAAAGCTACGTGGCAATATAAATATTCTGTTGTAAAAATGATATTTATGGCTGCAGTCAACTAAAAATGACCTCATTTTTAGTGAACCAAGCAGAAATAAGATGCCCTGAAACACAGAACAAGTAAAAAGTATTTCTCGCTCTTAAAGAACAATCACATAAAGTGAGGAAACAGCTGGACTTGTCCAAGCAGCATCACCAGGGCGAGGCCGCCTGAACTGGGGTGAAACCATGCAAATGCTGGCAGGTCCCGCTGCGAGTGGGCGTCAGCTCACGTGCAGACCCCGCAGCAGAACCAGACACCCGCTGCTGGACCACGCCAAGGGGCTTTTCGCTGAGCAGTTTCTTGTCTGTAAAGAGATATTGCCAATCTGCTTTTTCCTACTATTCATTTTGAGAGCTACTGCTTTTTAAACTGCACCCCCTGTGTGCTGTATTTTTCTCTGAAGTGTATGGCAAATATTTTGCCAAACTGTTTGGGAAATATTTGGCAAATAGCATCTGGCAAATATTTTTATTGGCCTTGGTTTGTTTCCCCACAGTCAGTGTTTATTGGGGTCTTTTCCACAAGAAAGAAAATACCGAAAAAGTGGTCCAAGGGAGAGCGAAACCGACGAGTCGCAAAGTGCCAAACAAACGAGAGAAACCCTGGAAAAAGGGAAACCGCTCTCATCCCCGGCTCCCTCCTGCTCCTCTCCGCTCTGCGTGGAAGCGAGGGAAAGCACCGAGTCTTCGAGGTTCCCGAGCCTCAAGTGACACCTACCGGCAGCCGGCTCGGGCTCCCCCTTCCCGGGCGGGCGGAGGGCAGCCGCCGCCACCGGGAGCCCGGGGCTCTGCCCGGCGGAGCAGGGCGCGGGGACGCGGGCTTCCAGCCCCCGCCAGCGGGCTGGGGGTCAGGAGGTGCAAGCCGAGCTGAGCTCACGCTTCCTGTCTCGATTGGAGAAGCTCTTCACGCTTTATGGCTTCTGCCCAAAGCCGGTGATACGAGGGTGTGGTGGCAGATGCTCATCAGCCCGAGCAAATGACACCCATGGCATCAAAAAAAAAGAAAGGTACACTCAGGGTGTTTTCTTAAACAGCAGTAGCCCGATTACCCTAAAGCCATAGATTAAAGAAGCCACCAAAGAAAACTCCTGTTCACCAGCAGCCTGGTTATTGCGGCTCCTTGGGACAGCCTCCAGCGGGGTTCCCAGCACACAGGCGGTGGCAGCACACAGCGCTGAGGCAGGAGGCCTTGCGGGTGCCAGTGAGACCCCAGATTTCTCATTGCTTTTGTTAAACAGGCAAGTGCCTTTTGGAGAAATTCTATCCATTGTGAACACCAGTTTCCAGCTTCTCTGTAACCTTTCCTACAGAGGCATGCCTGCACTGGCAATATGGCACAACAGTGTGAGCAGTCCTGTTTATGTGACCCCCAAAAATACCACCTGATACCCACTTGAACATGGCATGGCTTGGGTGAGCATCCTAAGCTGCAACAGACTGTTCCCACCATTGCTCATCTCTTCTATTCCTTCAATCCCCTTTCCTATCGCTATTTCTCTCCTCTGATATCAGAGGACGCAGCTACAGGCACTACCAGCATCCAGGGCCACCAGAGACCACTGAGAGCTGCCCACTCCCAAGGCAGCACTCCTTCACAGGCAAGAGTTAAAACCTTTCTGGAGCTTGCAGTGTAGCTGCATTTCCTGTAACCGCTTCAGCGCAGCAGATGCATCAGCAGCCACCAGCACTTAAAGCATTACTGGACTTCACATTGTTCAATGTCGACCATTGTTTATGCCTTGGAGATGCAGGCAGCAGTGGAACACGGATTTGCCTGGGCCTGAGAAAGCCATGGCAGTCTGCAGGAGGAACTTGCGAACACTTGTGGGGTTAAACTGAAAAACTGTCCCTGTGTATCCAGTAGAGAGGCTACCCTGCAATTAGGGTCACTGTAGCCTAAAATCATTAGCATGTTTTGCTAATGCACTGATTACTCCAGAATACAGCAACTTTCTCAGCAGTCAGCTCATCATGCAAGGGGAGCTGTTTGAAGATGGCTGTTCTGGGTCATTCTCCGTGTAGACTGACCCCAAACCTGTGTGCTGTATCCCTGGACAGCCAGCAGCTCTTTTCACATGGTCCTATGGTATGGCACTTGAATAAAAACTGATTTTATTGCAAAAGGCTCTTTAGTTTTTAATTTAGCTGTATTCTGAACTCCAAATGGCACGGGGGGGTGGATTTTCCACAGTATCTGGACATCAGCCAGCAGCCAGGTCTCTTCAAAGAAAGGGGCACTCTTCAAACAGTTGAGCATTTGACACAAATCCATTGTGTTCTGATGTTTTTCTTACTTGGTAGCTCTTAATCTTAATGGTTCCAGACACAGTACATTTGTGGGGTTTTAGTAACAGGATGTTGGCTGCATTTCAAAATATGGACATTCATATCTAGAGAAATCCCTAGGTAGCCATCCTGCTGGAAATCTGCAGAGAAAAGGCCTGATTCTGCTCTCCCGATGATGCATGCGTTGCAAACCTTCTCCCTTCAACTGCTTTCCTCTGGATTTACATCAGCGTCGCTGAAGATGGCGCGGGGTCCCAGCTGTTGAAACCAGCTCCAACAGAGCAGGCCATCTGTGTGCTCCAGATGGTTTGTAGCCAGTCACACATTAACTCCTTTAAACAGGTCTGTGCTGAGGTACCAGGCTTCCTAAGCACAGCTTCAAATTCACTGGAGGTCTATTCTGACCGAGTTCAACGATGTTATGCTCTGAAGGAATTTGACCCTTCGGATTCTTCTAGATGGTGTTGCAACACAGTTAACATCCGGATTGCTGGGGGCAGCTGGGTTCAAGGCTTAGCCCTACCTTTGACCCTCCCCATCTGCCTGGGGCTCTGGCAGATGAGCCCTGCCGAGCCTTGCGGGGCAGCTGGCGATGTCCTTGTGCCCATTATGGAAAGGGAAGGGGCAAATGTGCAGGCATAAGGCTCAGCTTACAAACTAGCACAGACCCACATCCCCCCCAGCAGCGCGCAGACTAATCTGATGGGGAGACCAGCAGAGCCTGGTCCATCATGCCAGCAGCGGGACAGCGTGGTCCCAGCCCAGAGATGTCCCCTCTGCAGCGGGACTTTGGGGTACCCTCCTCGTCAGACCCAATCTGCTTCCCAGCAAGATCAGGATCCACATGTGACCATGAAAACACAGAACAGCTCTTCTGAAAACAAGTATTTGATTTCAAACAGCAGCAGCAAAACACAAGAAGGGTGGTTGCCATCACAGCCCCTCTGCGTGTTTGGCTCTCCAAACCAGGACCTGGCTCCCAGGACTTGAAGGTATCATTGCCCCCCTAAGCCTGAAGAGAAAAGGATTTATTCCTTTTATAGTCCTTTTCCCCAGGTTTCTGCCTAGTTCCCTCCCTCTTCTTTGCCAGCCCAGAGTCTTGATCTCAGCAGGGTCACAAGTAAACTTCAAAGTGACTCACACTTCCACTGTTTGTTGAGGACTGAATGGCACCATCTGAGCCTTATCTGTCCCCTCCTGCCTCCAGGCACCACAGGAACCCTCTAGCCATCAGGCAACTGCCAGGCAGCATGCACATCATTCGCTGCTAACAAATTCTATTTCTTCACAGCTGCCAAAAAAGTGCTGCCTCGCAGGCAGCACAGACTCCCACACAAGCACCAGGCCATCCGTCCTGCTGCTCTGCTGGCCCCGCACCGCGGCAGGCACAGGGAGGGATGGATCAGAGAGAGACGAGGCAGCCCCAGCTCCCCAAGCCCAGCACAAAGCCATGCCATTTGGAGCAAACTCCCGTGAAACTTGTTGCCTTTTACATTGCATGAGACTCAAGTGATACATTCTGTTCCATTTCTTGGGTCCGTTTTCCACCCTCAGAAGGTGGGGCTGAGCTTTGTGCTCTGTCTGTCTAACATTGGCATGACAATCTCTATTTCGCCTGCCTTTGCAGTGGTGCTGAGTGGTCCTGGCTGCAGCTGAGTGCACGGGGTGGTGAGAGTGCTGGTGAGAGTGCCTCAAGTCTCTGAAATGTTAATATAAGAGTCTGACCTGAAGTGCTGGTGTCTGAAAACATTGGCCCAGCACGCCTCCGTTCTGCAAGTCAGTTTGTTCCTCTCCTTTCCCCCCCTGGGAAGGAGCAAAGCATTTACCTGAGCTCAGCCTGTGCCCACTGCAAAGCACATCGGGGTTGCTTGAGCCACCCAGGGTGGCCCAAGGTGATGCTGTGGAAGAGGAAACTGTCCCAAGGTTAAAATATGCTCCCAAACTTTACATTGAACTGTACAATGTTCTCTCCCCATTTGTGAAAAAGTTTTGTTGATCCGTGAATGAAATCCTCTGGCTGCACCAAAACATGCATTTCTTGAAGAAACAAACTAAAGTGAATTTTGCAAGGTGCCGTTTCCCCCTTGAGTACCACCAAAATCAGGAGGAACTCAAGGACCAAATCACAGCAGGATCAGACACTATTGTCCTGCAGTGCCCCAATTTTATCATGGCACATAAAATCCCAGAACTATGACTCACTGCTGCTACTACACACCCTTCCATGATGTCACATTATAGCTGAAGTAGCAAGGCGGTAAGTTATACATTAACGAGGCTCTACATTTCTGGATGGTGGCATCACAGCTGTGGGGCACTGAGACAGCATTCAAGCAGCCGTAAAAGCAAGTCTTGCTTTCCACTGTAAAATTCCACACATTGGAAATAGATTTGGTTACAGCTACTTGGTTATGAGCACCTGCACGTAGGTAGAATTTCACTCACGTAACAACCCTGGCTCCCACCCAATCCAAGGCCCCTTCTCACCAGGTGCTGGGCAAACACAGCCATGGGCACCCCAGCCCAGACACGGTCCCACCTTCAGCAGCCTCCCTTCGAACATTTGCACCCCTGCAGCACTGCTGAAGCAGCTTGGAGGGTGATTCCCCAGGTGGCCCTGCTGGTGAGATGTCCATGGGGTGGACGGAGCAGCCCAGAGCCAGCTGCCCATCTTGATGCTGATGGCTGAGGGGACATCCCTGGGGGATGTGCCGAGAAATCTCTGCCTTTGATGGGCAAACCTTGGCCAGGGGCTCTCGGCAAACCCACATCCTCCTGCGTGTGACCTTGGGATGTGCTTGCAGGGTCCAAGCCCTGTCCCCTGTGTTGGGGGACACAGCCCGTGCGGGTCCCCAGCCCACAGCCACTATGTAGAAGTGCTCTAGATGCTGCTTAACAAACAGACGCTGCTCAACAAACCAAGTCCCCAGCCAGCACACCTATGGGGGTCCTCAGCCTCCCCAAACTGGGCTCTGGCCAACACGTGTGTGCATGGAGTTCCCCTCTCCGGGCTCAGCACGGCGGGGCCCCAGCCCCTGCCCTCCCGTGCCGTAGCGGCCCGCACCGCCCACGGCCGGCAGCCCCACGGCCCCGGGGGCGGGGCCGGTGGGGGGGGCCGGGGCCGGGGGGGGGTAAGGGGCAGCCGAGCGAAACCGGGCCCGGCCGCGGGGGCGTCCCGGGCGGGAGAGCGGGTAACGGCCGCGGCGCTGAGGAGCGTGGGCTGCCGCAGCCCGCCGGGCCGCCGTCCTGCCCGGCCTCCCCCGGGAACCCGGCGGGGCAGCGCTTTCCTCTGGTCGCGGCTCCGCAAACGGGCGGTTTCACCTCCCCTCGCTGATCCGCAGCGGGGCTCGCTCAGCTCCATCCTCCCCTGAAACGCCTTCGTGCTCGCCTGCAGCTGGCGGCTGACGCGCGGAGGGCACGGCTGGGATCAAACCGCGGGCGCTTATCCCGCAGCTGTCAGCCGAGTGCTCGTTCCGTGCTGCAGGACTCCCTCCCTCCCGCCGGTCCCCTCGCCCGCAGCTGCTGCAGCCCTGGGTGCGTTCAGAGCCCACGCCTCGGCTTCGGCCGAGGGCAGGAACTGGCCCTGGTCTAAGTCCATCGCACACAAAGCTTTGCGGCTCGAGTCTTCCACTCCACGTGGTAGATAAGGACCAACTGCAGGACACCTCTGAGATGTCCTCACTGGCATCTTGCACCAACCCGATGCGATGGGGCAGCAGAGGAAGTAGCAACTGGTTTCTGTTTCTGTAGCAGAGCACATCAGCCTTAGCCCCATCCCTTCAACACTTCTACCTTTAGCACAGTGTGCTGCTCTGTGGGCGCAGATAACCTCAAAACCAAATCTACAGCTGTCTTCCAGGTGTAGCTTTCATTAGTTCGTGCTCATTTCATGTCAATTTCATGCGCTGGAGCAATTGTGGAGGTACAGACCTCTCCTGCAGAGATTACTCACTGCTCGGACATGCCGGGGCCTGAGAGCATGCTGCATCTGCGGGCAGCAGTGGGAGGTCGGGGCAGAAGAAGGTTTTGTTCGGTTCTTCCTCGGACCTCACAGGAGCTGGTTTTCCAGCAGTCTGGGCTTGCTGACTGCTGGGAGGAAAGGAGCGTGAGCAGCCCCTGGGCATGGTCCCCAGACATGCCTGCCTGTCAGCGGGTCTCTAGCTCTTACCATCTGGTCCTAGCTGTGCCACCGCTCTGCGCCTCGCATGCTGGAGAGGGGCTGTCCTCTTGCCAGGGGAAAATGAGGTCTTGAGCGCAGTCTCTACAACAGCATTGCCACGCCTTGCTGTAGCCCCTGGCGAGGAACGAGCAGACTGGACTTGGCATCTCTGCAGGGAGAGGACAGTGTGGTTTGGGGAGCTGAGCTTTCCCCAGATGCATGGAAGCACTGGAATTTTTTATTTTCCCTCTCTACTCAGCTTTCATGATGGAAAAGAGGCTTTCTAGGGGAGCCATGAAGCCCCAGCTAAACAAGGACATCTGGCAGATTGACTCTGCAACACCAAAATACCATTGGACAGGCAGCGGCTGGCATTGAAAGACAAAGCCACCAAGAGCCTGTGGGAGACTTCGTGGTCGTGGTCCAAACACGACCAGTCGTGGTCCAGGGGAGGGATGGTGCTCATCAGGTCTGAATGGGTGCTCACCTCACCATCTCCTCTTCCACCTTAGTTTGTAGCCCAGCTGCTGGGGTTCTTGATCAACGTGGTCAGCTCCATATTCTGCGGCCATCTGGGGAAAGCCGAGCTGGATGCTGTGACGCTGGCTGTGTCCGTACGTATTACTCCGATTTCCCCCCGATTTAAAATATGCAAATTGTGAGACATAAAAAAAAAAAAAAAAAGTCCTGTAAGAATGTTTATCTGAGGACCCTGTGTGTCAGCACAGCCTGATGCCACACAAACATTGCATATACCGAATTCTTCCTTCCTTTGCTCTGGGCAGAGGCAGGAGATGGGAGCTGAGCAGTAATGACTGTGCTGGTGCAACGCCAGCAGCTGGGCAGGGAGCTGGAGCTGCCAGACCTAGGCGTGTGTGTGCTGAGGAGCAGCACTGTTTGTAGTCCTTTAGATATTCATCCCTTGCTAGAGGTGCCTTTTCACATCAGAACAGGGAAGAGACTGTTTAGGTAAGATAAATGTGTTATTCTGAGAAACAGAGAAAGAGTGGAAACTTCCCAAAAACTCATAGCTGAACTGTCTTCCCACCCAGCTGGGAGGGACACAGTGCTTTGGGCCAGGTCTCCTGTGATCCTCCCTTGCAACCGAAATCACTTGTGTCTCCTCCAGGTCATCAATGTGACAGGCATCTCCATTGGTTCTGGTTTGGCCTCGGCATGTGACACGCTGATGTCCCAGGTCAGTAACAGCTCCCCCTTTCTTCTACCCGGTGGGGTTGGGTTGGCAGCGTCTCACCTCCTATGCAATGTGGTCTGGGCACTAAAGGTGGGAGGATGGCAGCTTCCAGCCAGCCTGGGGCTACATGCGCTGTGTGGAGCCTGCTCCCTCTGTATGGGGCAGGATGGGTACAGGCAAGGGATGGAGCTGAGCCAGGCTCCCCGAGGAGCACTGGGTCATGCTTGGGTAGCAAAGGGAGGTGCAATCCATCTGAGAGCCAGCTAAACCCAACCAGCCTGGTGCTAGCTGGTGCTGGGAGCAGGGAGGGAAAGGCATTTAATCAGTCCATTGCTGCCCCAGTCTTGAGCATTTGCCCAGACCCTTTGGTTCCCCATAACTCTCACCTTGGTCCTCTGTCCTCACACAGACATATGGCAGCAAGAACCTGAAGCAGGTGGGCACCATCCTGCAGCGAGGGATCCTCATCCTGCTGCTGTGCTGCTTCCCTTGCTGGGCACTCTTCATCAACACCGAGCGGATCCTCCTGCTCATCCGGCAGGACCCCGAGGTCTCCAGGTCAGGGGCGAGATCGAGTCCGATCCCTCCCTGGTCAGCAGCATGTCAGGTCTCAGCCCTCCAGGCCCTGGGTCAGACCAAGGTGAACTCTGGGACCTTGCTTGCTAGCAGAGCCAACAGAAACCAGTATTAACAGGTGAAAGAGCCCCTGAACCTTCCCTGGGCTAGTTGCCCATGCCTGGGAGTTGAGGCCTCTGTGTCTTCTGCAGCAGGAGGACTGCAGTGAGTGCCTGTCACCTCTCAGCTTGCTAGCAACGGCAATGGCTGGTTTATCTCCTCCAGCTGTTCTGGACTGGGATTTGTCTGTGGCTGGGTTGCTGCATAGTGTTGAAATCAAGGCTCCATGGAGCTCAAATGCAATGCTGCTTGGTTTGGCTCTTGCTTTCCTGTGTCATTAACTGGGTAAATGTCTCTTTCCAGGTTAACTCAGGTCTACGTGATGATCTTTATTCCAGCTCTTCCTGTAAGTTGCTGCTAAAGCTATTAGAAGCTCTGTGTACCTCAGTAACAAATGGGGAAAGGAGGAGGGGTCCTTGCACTGCGGGTCACAGGGCAGCATGATTTCAGGTTTTACAATGTGCACCTTGATCTTAAGCCTTAACGGATGTGCACTGGCCAGCAGCTGCTGGACTGGCAAACATGCACTCATTCGTCTTAGTGTGCAGAGGCTTTTACTACAGGCCACGTCTCTGCCCAACAAGCAACAAGCTCTGGACATTGGAACTGGGGGCTGCAGGGCTCGCTCAGCTCTGCGATAAAGGCTGCAGCTCACTGTTAGCACACACAACCACTGGGCTCTTGGCTGCTTACTCCCTCTCTCTGGAGAGGTTCCTCTAAGCAGTACCCCTGGAAAATAAGTGCCTGTAGGTTAATGCGTTCTGCCAAAGTTTCCGGGCTCTCCTGTGCTGATGAGGAAGCATGGGAGATTTCCCGTTTGGAGACCGATCTCTGTGCCCAGCGGGAATAGGAAGTGCCTGTTGTTACTCTTGGCTTGGGGTGCATCCAGTACCAGCAGATACCAAACTTAAAACCGAGCACAGGCGCAGGGTGTCAGGCAGCGTGCTGGGCTGTGGCACCCTGACACGGCCGTGCAGGAGCCGTGGGAAGGACCTAGCTGCAGGTGTTAAATTGTGGCTGGCTGCTGAACCATAGCATGGCAGTGCTGATGAAATTAATCCGGACTTTTGCAGGCGGCGTTTCTGTACCAGCTGCAGACAAGATATTTACTAAGTCAGGTACTGTGTAACTAACTGGGCTCTGGGCCATGGATTAAAGGTATTTGTAGGAATATGGATAAAGTTTGGGATCTAAGTTCTTCCTGTCTTGGGGAAAGCTGGGCTGAGGAGTGTGTGATCCACAGCCTCCAGCTGGCCCTGCAGGACAGGAAGAGCTCATGGGAACCACCCTTGGGTTGCTCCATTCCCCCACTGCTACCTCCCAGCTCTGCACTGAGTTGATTGCACCAGCTCTTGAGCCCTGCATGCTGCCTTCTGCATTTCTAATGCAACCCAGCCTTACCCGAAACAGCAGCCACCTTCTTGGCTTTCTCCTTGGACACTGCTGAAGGTCTCCCCAGTGTCTGCTGGGTGGCGGCTGCAGGTTTGGGGGCTTGGACAACGCTGGGGAAACAAACTCCAAAATCTCTCCTTGGCTTCCAGGCGATCATTTTACCTCAGGTGGTGACAGGAATTGCAGCCAACATCCTCAATGTGGCCATGAACGCCTTCTTCCTATATGCACTGAAGCTGGGCATGGTGTAAGTGTGAACGGGGGTGGCAGCCTCTCCCTGCGTGCAGGGGTTTGCTCAGGGCTGTAGGGGTTCATCTTGGGTGCCCAGTTCTGCAGCCCTCTGCCCCCAGCCAACCAGCTTAGAAAGATAAGGCTGGGGTGGGATCTGCTCCGTATCTGCAGCAAGGCTTATGTGGGTGCCAGCAGGTCTCCTGCTGGAGCTGAGGAGTGGGCGAGGGTGTCGTTTGTAATCTGCCTGTTTCTCTCCCCAGGGGCTCAGCCTGGGCCAACACTGTTTCTCAGTACAGCCAGGCCATTCTCCTCTTCCTTTATGTGTGGTGGAAGAAGATCCATGTGGAGACCTGGGGAGGTACTGTTCATGGGTTAACCCTTCAAAATACCAGTGTCTGACCCTGGGGATTTGGCACTGTCACCAGCACCTGAGGTATAGGTCTGACAAAGGCATTACCATCCCCTCACTGTGGGGAGAGGCTGTAGCCATGATCTCAAGGCCTTTCCTTGGCCCCAAGTTCATTCTTGATTACCCTACCTAAGGGATGCACTGCAGAAGGGCAAAACTAGGCTGATGTCCTGGGAGCAGTGGCTGGGATGCTGTCCCACAGAGTGTCCAGAAAAGCATGTGCTAACCTCCAGGGGAGGAGAGAGAGAGAGTGCACTCATGCTGCTTCACCCCTACATTGCAGGTTGGACCAGGGACTGCCTCCTGGACTGGGGCTCCTTTATCCAGCTGGCTGTGCCAAGCATGCTCATGATGTGCATTGAGTGGTGGACCTTTGAGATCGGGAGCTTCTTGGCAGGTGAGTCCAAATCCTCTTCTTTTGGTTCAGCAGGGCTTCTTCCAGCCATGCCTGCTCTGGTGGCCACTTCTTGAGTGTGTCCCTGAGCATCTCCTGCCAGCAGCGTCCTCGCCTGCAGGGTTGCTTCTGTAGGATGCTGCATCTGTTAGATGGGAACCGTGTGGTCACTGCCTCCTTGTCAGCAAAGGAGGAGTTCTAACTCTGACCTAACGAAGGAAGTGGTGAATCTCTTTCAGGACTCCTCAGTGTGGTGGAGCTGGGCGCGCAGTCTGTCATCTATGAGCTCTCCTCTGCAGCGTACATGGTAAGGGCTGGGTGCATTAAACTGGGATCAGCCTGGGAGGGCCCCCCAAACAATGGTGCTGCTGACCAAGGCTGGGGAGGGAAGCAGGGCGGGAAGCAGGAGTCAGTACCAGGCAAGTGATGACTCTCAAGCCTGCTGTGTAGCTGCACATCCAGGGCTGTGCTGCAGAGGGAAAATCCCTTTACTGCATCTGCCAGTCCCTGCTCAGAGGATACCCAAACTCTGCTCGTATTGGCATCTTTGTGTTCCTGTGTGTGGCTGCTTCACCAAAGTGTGGGGGTCTGTTGCAATTCCAGCCTGCTCTGGTCCTTCCAAAAGGATTCCACACCTGGGACAGGGAGTAGTGTGGGGCTGGGTGTTAGCAACTTGCCCCAAATTCCCTACTGCAGAAGAAGAAAATTGGTGCAGGCTCTATTGCCACTCACCTCCTCTTTGTCTCCTGATACTCAGGTGCCTCTGGGCTTCAGCGTGGCTGCGAATGTCAGAGTGGGCAATGCCTTGGGATCAGGGGATGTAGTGCAAGCCAAGACCTCCTGCATCACTGCCCTGCTGTGCGCAGGTCAGCCTAGGCCCCTGCAGAGGGGAATAAAAGACAGTTATCAGCACCGGGTTCGGTTCACCTCTCACAGGGCTGGGGACACCCCCCAGCAACCCCAACCCACTTGTTTGGACCCTCTGGGCAGGGCGAGACCCTGGCTCTTCTGCTCTGTTAGGAACCTGGTGCAAAGGCTCCGATAGTTCAAAATGCAATTTAGCATTCTGTCTTCCACCTCCAGAAGGTGGATAGAGCATTTGGGCAGAAAGTGGGGAAAACAGACTTGTCCTCCACTGCAGTAACACCCGGAGGTCAGCCAAGCCCAGTTCCCATCACATGAAGCTCCTGAGGTCTGGGCCTGGTCAGGAGCAGGACATGCTGCCTTTGAGGCAAGCTGTTTGACTATTCCTTTTTCTTTCAGGAGTTTTTGCTGTGGTGGTTGCAACATTACTGGGAACCCTAAAGGACGTGGTGGGCTACATCTTCACCAATGACAAGTGGGTTAACAGCTTTCTTTTGAATATCGTTAGCTTTCTGGAGAATGTGATCTGTCCCAAGAGCAGCTCAGAAGGTCCTAAAGGATAGAGTTCATAAATGTCCATCTGGCAAATATGTTCCCCAAAGGTTCCTCTCCACCACCTGGTGTCACTGGGCAGCACGGATGGTGCTGATGGTGGGACAATACCATGGTGGTACCCAAGTTGTATGCACTCCCCACAAGTCTCGTGGGCTGGGAGCAGGCTTTGCAGCTGGCCCAGGAAATGTGTCAGAACCAGAGTGCCTTGGGACCAGGCCATGCTGCTTTCCCTGATCAGGATGTACATCTTTCAACAGGGAGATCATTATCTTGGTGTCCAAAGTGATGATCATCTTTGCTCCATTCCACTTGTTTGATGCAGCAGCAGTGAGTATTCCAGCACATGGAGTGATCCCTCTCTGCAGGCTGGGGTGCAATGGAGAGTGCAAAGCTGGCTTTAGCTCTTTCTTGATCTGTTAATGATACAGAGAAGCAAACTGAAAAACCACCACAGCAGCTGCTTGCATTACCTGTAGCACCTCAGTGTTCCCTGTGCTTGCAGATGCCCATTGGCGTTGCTGCAGAACAGCCCAGTTCTTACTCTTTTCCTCCTGTCAAGGCTTCAGCTTTTTACTAGCTTTTCAGAGCAAAACAAACGACCAGCTGGATCTCCAGAGATGTCAGGAACTCACAGCACAGTGGCAGTGCTCATACAACTCGTTAGATAGTAATGTCAGTCTGCTTTCTCCTGTCGTGTCCCTGGGAGGGGGATGCAGGCAGTGTGGACAGCACTGTGGAGCCTGCTGGCTCGCCTCTCAGTGCCTGCAGATGGCTCCACGCTCTGCGCCTGGCTCAGCAGCTGGGAGGAGAGGAAAACGTTCCCTGGGATGTGACTTTGGTCCCTCGGGGCTCTGTGGGATGGTGCTGTGGGTTCCCCTGTTTGCAGGGCTGTACCATACCCCCAAAGCCCTCTGGTGGTACCAGCTGTGACACATGCTGTCCCCTGTGTACTTTCCTTAGGCGACCTGCGGCGGTGTGCTGAGGGGCACAGGGAAACAGAAGCTGGGTGCCATCGCCAATGCTGTTGGCTATTATGCCATCGGTCTGCCCATTGGCATCTCACTGATGTTTGCGGCTAAGATGGGGGTGTTAGGTACGTGTGTCCTCTGTTTGGCAGCGGGAGTTTGGCTGTGTGTGAGCTTCTGCTGGGCCACACCCTGCACACGGAGCAGAGGTTCAGCCCCGGGACTTGAGCTTAGATCCTCCTTAAGACCGGTGGGGCTGGAGTACACAGATGTGTTTTGCTGAGGCAGGCTCTGCATAGCCTCCAGCAAATGTGGGGACAAATCCAAGCTTGCTCCTAGCACAGGACCAGTTGTTCCCTCTCGCTGCCTCTCAGGGCGGCTCTCCCATCAAGACTGGGTTAGACATGGGACGATGATCTAACCGCACTGAAGTCCTACGGCATTTTGGCAGTGATTGGCAAAAGCAGGGCTTCTTCAAGCCCTTGCAAAAGTACCTTTCCCTTCTTACAGGTCTGTGGGTGGGGATGATCGTTTGCATCTCTTTGCAATCCCTGTCCTTCTCGGCTTTTGTCATGCGCATGGATTGGAAGAAAGCTGCAGAAGAGGTGAGACTTGTGCTTCCCTCCAGTAACTCTTCAAAGGTGTTAGGCCAGTTCCTGCCCCAGGACAACGGTACAGCTGTCTGGATGGAGCCAAAGTGGCACAGGATCTGTCCCACTTCTGTAGCACAGGAGTAGTACGGTGCTGAGCATGCTTGCTTTGGGAGGGTGGAGGAAGGAGGCTAAGGTTTGCTTGGCTGGGCAGCACATCCCAGCTCTGAGAACAACAACTCTTCCATGTGTTTTTAGGCTCAAGTTCGAGCTGGACTGAAAAAACAACTGGAAGATGTGAACTCCAATGGCACAGCTGCAAACAAAACATCTGCTGTGGGTATGTAACCAGGCCTGACAACAGGGAGGGAACCCAAATTCTCCACCCACCTCTTCCTTTCCTTCACGGTCATGCCAGGGGTGTCTGTCCTGCCAGCCCATATGGCTGGAAAGAGCACAGTGTCTGGTACTGGTCCCCATTACCCTTGTCACCACCCTGGCTGCTCCAGGGAAGAGCCAGAGCACACCTGTCCCTGTGCTGCTGCATGTCCCAGTGTCCCTGAGCCTTGGGAGAGGACCCTCAGGACTGTCGCTAGTGCTTGTAGCATCAGACTGGGAGCTCCTGGCTTTGCAGCTTGGCTTCCCTGCAGCGCTCTCCTTTCTTGCACAGATTACATCTCTATGGACACAGACACTGCAGACACCATGGTGCTGCCTGACACCATGGTGGGAGGTGAGAGGCATCCTGACCACCAGCTCATCACACAAGAGGAGCCCACGGCCGTCCCTGTTCCTCCCGCTGTGCCGTGGACAGCTCTGATCGTCCGCCGGGTGCTGGCTGCTGCTGCCGCCCTCGCTGTGCTGCTGGCGGGCGTGCTGGTCCGGCTCCTGACTGATAACAGCTAGAGGCAGCACCAGGGTGCCACCGGGGAACTGTGGCTGCATGTGCAGGAGGGCAGGGGGTAAGGTCGCAGGAGGATGGTGTGGGAAGGGATTTCCCCCTCAGCACCTGGTAGAGTCACTTTGCTCCATTTCTGGTTAGCAGAAACTGTCTTATCCTACGTGCGTAGTTCTTAAAGGAGCTGAGTGTGCAGTACCTGGGATGGACGTGGTTGAGAGCTGGTCCCTTCGCCAGCACTGCCTGGGCGCTGTCACCGGTGGGAGGCTGGAGCCTACCTCGGGGCTGGCCAGGGATGGAGATGGGGACCTTGTGCTGCTGTTCTCCTGCTTCCTCCCTGCTGGGAGCATTTGTCCACATCATTTGCTAACGGCAGAGGCTTGTGCTGCCTGCTCAGCATGGTCCTTCATGCACCAGCCAGTGCCAGCATCTCAGTGTGGCAGAGCCCACTCGCTCCTGCTGCAGCAGTGCTGTGCAAGGCCAATTGTATTGGAAAAGGGCTGACACCTCTGCCAGGTCCCTGGCCCTGCTCTACCTGGTGTGTTGCAGGCACAGAGCCTAGAGCAACTCTTCTTTGCACTTTTGTAAGGTGGGATTTTGATACAACAACGTTTTCTGAATAAACGTTGGGCTGTTAACGTGGTGTGAGCATGACCCCGGTCACTGGCACAGCCAAGCTATGGGAGGGGAGCCACATGCCTAGCTTGTGCTGAACCATCAGTTTTCATGAGAATAATCTTAAAGGCAGCCTCAAGCTCCTGGCCCTGGGCTTTGAGGCTGGCTCTGGCTGTAGCCACAGCCAGGGGCTTGCACACCTCCATCACTCCTGTGCTGCTGCTGAACCACACTGGGGAGGGTGCTGTGGCATCCAGCTGCAGTGCTCCCAGGGGACCGCCTTGGGTCCTCATGCACTGCCACCACCCCGCCTGCCACTGTCCCCAGGCTCCCACTCCTACCTGCAGCTGTGTGGAACAGCGATGCCCGCGGGCTCTGTGGCACAGCCGGTACCCAGCTCTCAGAGGCAAGTACCACGTCCAGCGGTGCGTGGCATCACCTGGCAGGCCGTGCTGGGTGCCTGTGGGTCAGGAGAACAGGTCATACAGGAGCTTGAGGCGGACATTAGCCATGGCCTTGCTGGGCTGCGCCCAGGTGCCGGAGGATGCAGCAGGCTGGGCTCCTGCTCGCAGTCCTGGTGGTTTTGGCACCGCAGCCCAGGACAGCAGGTGCCTTGCTCTGCCGCGTGGGCACG
Source organism: Anseranas semipalmata (assembly GCA_013399115.1). Lineage (NCBI taxonomy): Eukaryota > Metazoa > Chordata > Aves > Anseriformes > Anseranatidae > Anseranas > Anseranas semipalmata. The sequence goes on from VXAA01001657.1 coordinate 256,656, forward strand.
GAGCCGCCGTGCACTCTGCACAGGAGAGGGGCTGCACCCACAGCGGCAGCTTCGGACCACCACCGGCACCCTGCGCCAGGCCAAGGCAGGATGCTATATTTGGCCTGGCGGAGTGGTGCCGGTGAAACCCGACGCTGCCGTGCTGTGCGTGGCCAAAAGCTGGAGCCAATAGGGCCAGCTTGTCTTGGCCACCTCCGCGCTGGGATGAGAGGGGCCCAGCAAGCACCGGTGAAGCACTCGGAGTCAGCAGCTGACGGCAGACAGACCTCCATCTCCGCTGGAAGAGGAGGACAAGCGCCTTGCTCACCGGCCGGTGGAGCCACTGCAGAGCAGGAGCAGGGTATGAGTGCTCACGGGGGTGACTGGGGAAGGCTCAGCCCCTACGCCGGCTTGGGGCAGGCAGCAAGTGCCTTGCACTGCCTGCAGTGGGATCCGCGCTGCTCCCAGCCCCATGCCCTGCCCTGACCCTGCCTGCGCTCCCCAGCGCTGCCGGCTGCAGGGCACACGTGGCCAGCTCGCCTGGCTGAAGTTCACCCAGCGGGTTACACATTGCTGGCCCTGGCAGGGCCACGGCACCCGGCAGCGTTAACAGAGCGCAGAGGAAGGGGTCGTTTCACTCCCCGGCAGAGCGGCAGCATGAAGCGGGCGAGCCTCCCGGAGGAGAACGGCTTCAGCGAGCCGATAGCCACTGGCCAGCAAGCGCTCCCAGCCGGTGGCTGTGGGAAGAAACGCCGCTGGCTTCAGCACCTGATACCGGACAACTTCTGGGAGGATGCGAAGAAGCTGCTGGTGCTGGCGGGGCCGCTGGTAAGGACGTAGGACCCCAGGAGGTGAGCACCGGGGCAGTGCCAACCGCAGCCCGACACCGCAGGGAGCAGGGACCTCAGCCAGCGGAGCCCTCCAACAGCTCCTGGAGAAGATGGACCTGAGGGCTACCAAATGCACTGCGCTCCTGTCCCCGCTGTGCCCTAGCCCAACGGTGTCCCCTGCAGAGCCACCCCTGCTCACCTCCGCCTCTTCTCCTCCCTGCACTCAGATCCTGATCCAGCTGCTGATTTTCCTGATACAACTCGTCAGCTCCATATTCTGCGGCCACCTGGGCAAGGTCGAGCTGGCCTCCGTCACGCTGGCTATCGCGGTAAGAATGCAGTGGGGCTGCCCTGGCACTGGGCACCAGCCCTGACCCCCGGATGCTGGGGTGGGACAGGGGGACGGAGCTGGGGAGTGCTTGTGACCTGCAGGCAGACAGGGACAGAGGGGACTTCAGACTCCCAGGTTTCCTTTCAGCTGCTCTCCCTACTTTAAAGTCTTAAATACTCACCTTTCTCATTTTTTGTTCCCATTTCCAGGTTATAAATGTTACTGCCATCTCTGTAGGATACGGTTTGTCTTCAGCATGTGACACCTTGATATCACAGGTGGGTATCACTGCCACTTGCCCTGGAGACACCAGGTTTTCTGGCATTACCTGATGCTGCCCAGGTGCTGCAGAGCCCCAGCTGCCCCTGCCAGCTTGCTCGTCCCCCAGCAGTCACCCCATAACAGGGAGCACCAAGCTCCCAAGGAAATACCGAGTCCTTCCCAGGCAGGCTCCAGGGTGCTCAGTGCTCCAGAGCTCACTGCCGTCCTCTCGCCCACAGACCTACGGCAGCAAGAACCTGCTGCGCGTGGGGGTGATCCTGCAGCGTGCCACCCTCATCCTCCTGCTCTGCTGCCTCCCCTGCTGCGCCATCCTCATCAACATTGAGCAGCTCCTGCTCCTCATCCGCCAGGACCCCGAGGTCTCCAGGTCGGGTGGTCTCCAGGGGACACTGCTTTGTCCCTCCCCAGCATGATGGGGGGACGGTGGCTGCGGTCCCTCACTGAGCGTGCCTCTTGTGTCCCCCCAGGTTAACCCAGCTCTACGTGATGTCATTTGTCCCTGCTCTCCCGGTAAGTCCTGGGTGCTGGCCACATGTTTTCCACCGCTGCAGCCCAGCCTGCATTCAGAGCCAGCTCTGGCTCATGCACCCATTTGCTTTCCAGGCAGTTTTTCTGTATAACCTGGAGACAAGGTACCTGCAGAACCAGGTGGGTCCCACAGCGCTGTGCCCATGGAGGATCCTCCCAGCTCAGGGCCATCCCCTCAGCCACCCACACAGCATTTTTGTCCTCGCAATGGAGAGGCAGCCCAAGGCACCACGGAGCAGCTCTTCCCTGGAGATCACCCCATCGCATGGACAGCTGCATCCCTCTGCCTGACGGATGTCCCTTCCCACATCCCCACCTCAGGGCTTTACCTCCAACGCGCTCATTTCCCAAGCAGACGACAACGTCAGAAGTCTCCTCTCTGGCTGTGGAAGCTGCAGGGAGTGGGGCTGGCGGGGGCCTCCCCGCAGCCGCTGCAGCCCCATCCACTCCTCTTTGCAGATGATCATGTGGCCCCTGGTGCTGAGCGGGATCGTCGGCAACATTGTCAATGTGATCGCCAACTGCATCTTCCTCTACGTGTTCCACCTGGGAATCGTGTGAGTAGTGCCCCTGGGGGTAAAAACAACACAAAAAAAAGCAATTTTGTGGGGACATCGGCACCACCAGCTGCAGCTGGTGCTCACGGGACACGGGGGGACATTAGGCTCCAGCACCCTGAAGCTGGGGAGGTGCGAGCGTGACGCCGACGACCTTTCTCGTTTCCTTTCCAGGGGATCTGCCTGGGCCAACACCGTTGCTCAGTATTCTCAAACCATTTTCTTGTTCCTGTATATTGTAGGCAAGAAGCTCCATGTGAAGACTTGGGGAGGTAAGGCATCTCTGACCTGTTCCTGCTTTACACACATGTTCATAAATCTTCCAGCGCTTCTTTTGAGTGAATGGTGTTAGTGCTGGAGGGGAAACATTAACCCCAGCCCAGGAATGCAGCGCTGCTTTGGTGGCAGCTCATCATGTGAGCGTTGGCAGAGCACCGTGCAGTAAACATTAATTCTGGAGAAAGGAAGCCTCCTGCCAAGGCGTGTAGGGTTCAGCCCCAAACCCAGATGAGCACAGACGTAGGCACGAGGTTGTCCTCGGATGCTCTGCGCCAGGAGGGATGAGCTGAGTGTTGCTCCACTCTGCTCCATCAGCAGAGCTTGTATGTGTGTGCTCCAGGGCTGGAGGTGCCATGAAGCCCACGAGCGTTGTGCTGGGGGCTCTGCAAACAGGTCCCAGTGTGAACAGCACGTCTGGCTGCCTCGGGTGCTCTCAGGGGTGACACTTGGCCAGTCTGGTCTCCATCGGGTGACGTGTCTCCTCTCCTTTCCTCTCCACAGGCTGGTCCAGCGAGTGCCTGCTGGAGTGGGACAGCTTCACCTCCCTGGCTATCCCCAGCATGCTCATGATGTGCATCGAGTGGTGGACCTATGAAATCGGGAGCTTCTTGATAGGTCAGCAGGGAGGGGGGCTGCCAGGGTGTGCTGGGGCACCATGGCCATCACGGGGGCTGAGCTGGCACTCAGCAGGTGCCTGAACCCAGCGCTGAGCCCTCCTGCCCCCAGGCCTGCTGAGCGTCGTGGAGCTCTCGGCGCAGTCCATCATCTACGAGGTGTCCGTCGTCGCCTTCATGGTAAGGGCTGGGGGCTTTTAGTTCAGACCGTGCTCCCTAAGGACAGTCCCAGCACGGACACCCAGCCGAAATCAGCTCCGGTCTCCACCTCTTCCCCTTCTGTGCTCAAGTCTCTCCTTGCTCCTGCCTCCCCCTCCCACGGAGATGTCCTAATTAAACCCTGCACTCCGTCCCCCTTGCTGTTGCTGCGCCGGCCCCGCTACCCGGCCACAACCCTGTGCTTGCAGATCCCCCTGGGGCTCGGCACGGCCGCCGGCGTGCAGGTGGGGAACGCGCTGGGCGCTGGCGACATCGAGACGGCCAAGAGATCCTCGTCCACCAGCCTGCTCTGCACAGGTCAGGGCTGCACTGTGGGCGGTGGTGGCTGTCCTCCACCCGCCCTTGCTCGCTGCTCTTTCCCTCTGTCCGCTCCGGGCTCCCCGTCGCTGTCAGGGTGCGCTCAGCTCTTTGCTCTGTTTTCCAGGGCTGTTTTGGGTAGCCGTGGGGGCCATTTTAGCCGCCACAAAGGACGTGCTGGGGTATATCTTTACCAGCGACAAGTGAGTGCCCCCAGCTTCCAGCCCTGGCGTGTGGATGTTTGTTCCTAAAAGCGAGCGCTGGCTCTTCTCTGTCCCCAGGGAGATCGTTGACTTGGTGGCCTGGGTCTTGCCTGTCTACATCGTCTTCCACTTGTTCGAAGCCATGTGTGTAAGTCCCCAGGGACACTACTGCTTTCACTAGGGGACCCCGGTGTTGAGTGTCAGCACCGGGGACCTGGGAGCTCCCATTCGAAAGCACCAAGTTCCTGTAAAGGCATCAACCCACAAGACGGGCCAGGGACACAGAAATAACCATTGGAGGCAGGGGAAGCCTTGTCCTTGGGGTCGGTTCACCACCCCAGGGCAGCAGCACAGCCCCAAATTTGGCCCCAGGCGCACCCGTGGCCCCAGCCCCGCTCCCTCTCCCCACAGGGCACCTGCAGCGGGGTGCTCAGAGGCATAGGCAAGCAGAAATTTGGCGCCATCCTCAACGCCGTGAGCTACTATGGCATGGGCCTGCCCCTGGGAACCGTGCTGCTCTTCGTGGCCAGGATCAGCATCATAGGTACCAACCCCAGGGGTGGGCAGCTCTGCACCCCAAAATCCCCCACCCTGGATGGATGCGGCTCCCCCCGCCCCACCAACGGCTTGCCACGACCCCTGCCTGGCTCTGCAGGGCTGCTGGGGACTGGGCACACTGGGGCAGACTGGGATGGTCCCTGCAACTGCTGGGAGCCCTAAATCACACTGGGGAAAAGCAGCTCTGCTGGGCAGCCCCATCCCCATGTCCCTGCTGACCTCGGTGATGTCCCCGTGCTTGGCTCGCCGTCTCATCTCGGCTGGGTTTGCCCGGCGGCAGTGCCCAGCTGATGCCACTGTGCCCTCGGCAGGCCTGTGGCTCAGCATGCTCGTCTGCGTCGTCGTGCTCTGCACCTGCTTCATTGCCTACATCTCCCGCATGGACTGGAGGAAGGCGGCCGAGGAGGTAACCGCGCACCGCAGCGGCATGCCCACCCTGCCGGACAGTCCCCGGCAGCCTCGCTGCAATCGCGACGGGATGGAACGGCAAAACCCAGGGCTCTGCATTCGGGACCACAGCCACTTCCCTGTATTCAGCTCCCTCCTGCATGTGCACACGATGATGGCCTTGAGGTCTCCCCCTGTGCTAACAGCTGTGAGGTTTCTGCTGGTCAACAGCTTTTGGGCATTTTGGGCATCTTTTGGCTGTGCCGTTTCCAGCCCTATGAACCACGCGTTGGCTCTGCAGGTGAAGATTTCCCCCCGACCCCAGCTGAATCCACCTGTTCCCCCAGGCTCAGCGCCGCGCAGGAGTGACCCCGCTGCCGCCGGAGGAGCCGCACCCAGGCCCCGAGTCCCCCTGCAAAGCGCTGCCCTCTGGCATGGGGCCGGCCCCACTGCCCCACGCTCACCTCCCAGCCGCAGCGGTGCGGGGCTGCATAGGTGCGGTGGAGGGCTGGGGTTGTCCGCGTGCCTGCAGTGCTCGTACGGTGCTGTCAGACCTCAGGCAAAACCCTCCCCAGAAGCTCCTGGTGATCCCATCCCCTTCTCGTTGCAGCGGGAGTGGAAGCGCAGAACGGCGTGGTGCTCACGGGCATCACCAGGCTGGAGGGAGCCACCTTCCAGCTGGAGCCCCAGGGGGTGCCACCGCGCACCACCATGTCCACCAAGGAGCTGATCGTCCGGCGCGGGCTGGCCGTGGCTGCAGCCATCACAGTGCTTGCGCTCGGCATTGTAATAAAGCTCATGACCAGCAAACACTGACTTGCACCAGGGACTCCGGGGACTTTGCTTTGGGGACGGAGGCCCCTCCTGACTGATGGATGCCCAAAGCACAGACCAGCCAGCAAAAAGTCCAGCACCCGTGTAACCCATCGGAGCAGATGTGTTCAGCCTTTGGCAGCATCTCATCAGATCCTGCTTGGGAACGGGCCCTACAGCTGCGCCAACACCCAAAACGCTGCTCTGGGCTGCCCGACACCAAGCGTGCGGGTAACCCCTTCCCTGCCCACGCTGCCAGCTACCACCTGCCGCCCAGAGCTGAGTACAGCCTGGCTCACACTGCTGCTCTGACAAATGCCAAATAAAGAATAAACCCAGCTGGGCTCAGGCTGGCTCCTTTGGGTCCTGCCCTGGCACCTGCTGCCCTGCCCCTCATAGCTCCATGGCCCCTGCCCCACATGGCTTTCATGGTAAAACAAATTATTCAGCAAGGGTCAGGCTTCCAGCTACAATCTTGGAGGTAAAAGACTGCCAGTAAACCAAAAAGAAACAGAAATTAAATTATGCACAAGGTCACCAGCTGCTCAGGTGCTGGCCAAGGACTTCCTTAGAGCTGGGTCACAGCAGCTCCCCCTTGCTGGTGCCCAGCCCCAGAAGCTGTGCACCAACAGTGCCATGGTCCTCAGTGCTCCTGCAGTTCTTGGGACAGAGCCTGGCTACAGCTCAAAATGCCTTTGCTGTCTCCTCACGCAGCCTTTGTGCACCTTGGGTGCCTGGAGGTGGTTTCCTCTGCAAGGAGATGTCACTTGTGCGGTTGTGGGTCCCTTTGAGAACAGGATTTTGCATGTTCAGGGATGCTCTTCCCTCTTCTTCTGTGGGGGCTGCTGGGGACAACCAACCTGGACTGTTCCCATCCGTAACACACATCCTGTTAGGCTTATTGCTGATATGAGACAGCTTCATATAGGGATCACACGAGATGTTATGTAGATAACAGGCTCAGTAACAAGTGGCTTTCCTTTGATGCACTTGTGACACGATCCCCCCATGCCCAAGAGCTTTTCCATGGGCTCCTATTTGCAGAGCAGGGCAGAGACACTGCCTGCTTCCACCCGCACTGCTGAGGCACAACCGATGGTTTCAGTCTGCATCAGTCCAGCGGGAGCCGGGGCCTTCAGCTCGGGGCTCCTCCATATTACCTGGGGTTCATTTGCTTCTGCCTCGTCTGTGGGTTGGATGCCTTGGGAGAAATTGCAGCAAAAAAGTTCAGGAAAGGAATGCAGGATGAGAATGACGGGTTACAGGTCCGATGTGCTGCTGAGTGCAGAGCACCCCTCGTCACGGGGACATCACCTGGAGGGACACAGAGACACGTCTGAGTCCCACTGAGGGGGAACAGAGCCCTGTGGGGCCGTCGGTGAGGCCCAAGGCAGAGGCGGGAGGAGGCTGGGACGAGGTGAGGCTCAGGGGATGTGGCTGGGAGCGCACACTCAGGTGAAGAGCAAAGAGCCAAGGCTCACCTTTATCACCACCGCTGCCACAACCCCCAGCAGGGCCAAGATGATCAGTCCCACTCGGCCCTTGTTAAACCGCTTCAAAACAAAGAACTTGGCCCAATCCAACTTCTGGCTACCAGGTGGGTACCGGAGCTTGTTCGTACTCTCCATCTTCAGGTCCTTGATCAAGCAGGCGCGGTGGTGGGAGAAGGTGTCAAAGCTGTGCTTCCCGTGGTAGGCGCCCATCCCGCTGTTCCCTGAGACACACAGCCCGGCCAGGTCACACCACAGGCTTGGCAGGCCAAGCTTCTCGCTCATCGTGACGGTTGCATTCCTTAACTTTTGCTTTGCAGCCCCAAGGACACAGGGAAAGCTTGCTCACCATGTTTCTCACACTTGAGAGCAGCTGCTCTGCTGCCCCAGGGCAGAGGAGCAACGAGCAGCTTTAACAGCCAGCCAGAAATAAGTGAGGACTGCTCACTGCCCTGAAGGGCTGCTGCAGCTCGGGCTGGCTCTGTGCATCCAGCCTTGAAATTACCACGGCACCAGCCCTCTCCTCCCAAGGGCAAGTCCTGCTTCTCCCCCAAAACCTACGCTGGGGTGAGGGAGGGGAGGGACAGGGGCTGTTATTCCACATGGTGGGACGCAATGAGGATAGACAGCAACCTGCCCTCAGAAACACCCAAGAGCTCAGCCCGCTGCCCGCAGCCAGGTTGTCACTGCCACAAAGCCATGAGCCCAATGGTGACTGTGGAAGTTCAACCAGCTGCTTGTCCCTGGGCAACTTCACCCTACATGGGAGAACCAGAGACATGCAGATGTGCCAGAGGGTTTTCCTCTCACTGCCAGCACCAGCACTACTCCAACCACTAACGAGCCATTTCACAAAGGAACCCACTAATGAAAATAACATTAATGGGAAAATGCAGCTGAAAGTTCTTAAATTGCCGAACGGGGATGACAGGACTGGGATCAGACGCTGCCACTGGGGCACAAAAATCAAGTAAATGTGACGGAGGCTTACCCATGCCGCCGAAGGGCAGATCCAGGACCATAAAGTGCACGAGGACATCGTTGGCTGTCACACTGCCGCTAGAGGTCTCCGATATCACCCTTTGGATCAGCTAGCCCAAAATGAGATATGGCTCAGAACAGAGGGAAATCAAGATGGGCCACCATCCCCTCGGCCTTACAAAGGGCACATGAGTGTCAGGGTTGTGCTTGCATCTGTTCACATCACATTTGGTAAATATTATATAGGCTTCAGCAGTCGTTGTTGTATTCAGGAGAGTCAACAGGGCTGCCTGCTGGACACGGGACAAGCGGCCGTGGGTGCCTACAGAAAGCACTCCGTGGGTGACACAGCGTGGGGCAGGCCTTGGTGGGACATCTCCGTCAGGTGACATCCAGTGACAGGGCCACACACAGCAGCCTTCTGCTGGCAGCAGGAGCGGCCCCAAAACATCGCCTGGCTCAGGTCCGGAGGAAAGGGAAGGGGCTCAGCGAGGCGGAGGCAAACATGGACACTAAACACCCACCTGGGCCTGACACGCCTCCTTGGGGGTACGCTATGCGTTGTTGACTCAGTTTTACATTATTTAAGCACCAGATCTGCACCAGCTGCAACAGCAAAACGAAGAGGGAAGGCTCTGGCCCAGATGCCTGAGCCTGGGCATGGCTCAGTCCTCCCACACGCAGTGTGGCAGGTGTGCCAGCACAATTCCCTAACCTGAATTCATGAACTGGCACACCTGACCCTGCGTGGGGCCATGAGACTGATGAAGAAGCAGCAGCCGGCTGTGGCGTGGGGAGTGGTGCAAGCCCAGGGCCCTGCAGCAGGAGCCTGGGAGCCCCCGGCAGCTCTGGTGGGCCCTGACCCACCTTGTCGTTGGAGAAGACATAGAGGGCAAGGGGCTTCTCCCGACCGTTGATGAACTGAATGGCTTTGTCCACGCTCTTCACTGACAATATCGGAAGGACCGGGCCAAAGATCTCCTCCTCCATCACCTTTGACTCCGGGGAAACATCCGTCAGGATGGTGGGGGCTGAGGCAAGCAGGAGGGCAGGAGACACAGTCAGCAGCGCAGCACACGGGGTCACCGCTGGGCCTAGGCATGCTGCCTGCGTCCCACCCAACGCCTCCCCTGCCCATCGCATGCCACAGCTACCTATAAAGCAGGAGGCCTCATCAGTCTCTCCCCCGTGGGCGATCTTCTGGCCCTCCAGCAGCTGCACGATCCTCCTGAAGTGACGCTTGTTGACGATCCTTTCGTAATCCGGAGACTTTTTCACATCTTCCCCATAGAACTCCTGACAAAGGGCACAGCACAACCAAAGCACTTGACAGACCTTCAGCACAGCGACAGCTCTGGGGCTGCCATTACACAAACTCATGCCTCCGTTACGGGGGCGACGAGGACAATTGCCACAGCACAAGAGCCTCCACGCTCACCTGCAGAGTCGCCTTAATGTTCTCCACCACCTGGCTCTGGATGGATGGGTGGCACAGGATGTAGTCTGGGGCAATGCAGGTTTGCCCACAGTTCATGTACTTCCCCCACGTTATGCGCCTACAGGAAAAGGGAGACGGTTTCTCCACGCTCAGCCCCTTCCAGCCCTCATGGCACATCACCTATGGTTCCACAACAGCCCGGAGACGTCTGGCTGCCCCAGCCCCACTGCCCCCGGCAGTCTGAAGGCACCTCTCACAGCAACCTCTGTGCATGGCTGATGAATCCCATTCTGCAGGTGCTTTCTCCTGGCTACCCTCCCATCTGCTTACAGGGATACCCCAAGGAGCCATAACATGGAGATCACCGTGTCCTGCATGGCTACAGCTGCAGACTGAGCTGTGTGCCTGCAACCAGCCTGCTGCTGCGCAACTGTGAAGACCTCACGTGACATTGCTGTTATGAAACATTGTGGAGGCTTCATCCTGCCTCCCAGAGCAGCGTTTTGGCTTTAGTCAGGACAAGAAATCTGCTTGCAATCCCTGCTTCATGAAACGAGATTCTGAGTTTCCCTCATTACAATCTGCCCTTCCCCATCCTCTGCCACCGCTGCGTGATGCTGACCTGATGCTGACCAAGAAAGCAGATGGCTCATTAAAAAAATGAAGGAAAAAAGAAAGTTACCTTCAGAGCAGCTTCTCTCCCAGCTGGTCTCCCAGTGCAAGTGCAAGCAGGCGCAAGCCCTTCCCCTGATGCAGCTGGAGCACTGTCCTCCCACAAGAGGATATCTGGCCTGGGCCCAGGGCTCTTTGCTAGATACAAGGCACCCTTTACCCAGATATATCTTCGTGCTGTGAATACACAAGCCTTGAACCACAGCTTGGTGCTCTGTGCGAGAGGAAAGGAGCGCTGCTCCCTTCTGTCACTTGGGTTTGCTCAAGCACTGGGACCCTCGATGGCCTCTCCAGCACAGGGTGCAGCCAGGCTACTGCTCGCTGTTCACCGTCAAAGGCACCCAAGCAGTCGTGCTTGGCCCAGGAGGACTGGCCGTGTTTCAGCTGGGGCAGTGACTCAGACGCCCATGCCTGATTGTGAAAGACCACGTGGCTTTGCCCAGCTTCAGAGCACGAGGCCAGGGAGTGTTTTCATGTGCCTCCGCAGCTGTCGGGAGTCAACAAAACAGCCTGCGCTGTCATCTAGGTGAGAGCAGATCCCAAACTGGCAACTGCAGGTGGGAGACACTTATTGGATGGATTTTCACAGGACAGAAGCAGAAACAGTCCAGCTGGGCATACTGATCTTTCCCCAGGAGCAGGAAGACCATCGTGCTGGGGATCTGCACTCCTGTGCTGGGGTGGGGGCACGTCTGTGAATCAGACTCACACCTTGCAACACGTATGTGACATCTGGCCAGAGCCGCGAGTGGCAGACGACAAGCAGGATTCTGTGAGAGACTGCAGTTGCTTACCACGCTTGCTTTATTATTTAAATCCTTACTGTTTATTTTGTACTTGCAAAATATATCATTAAAAAGACTTAGCATATGGATTTCCACCAGACATGAAGAGATTCCACCTACTGCACAGTGAATACAATTTTCTAAGAATTACATCCACTCATCGCTTCTACATTTTCTTTATTTAAACAACATTTACTAGGTCCTTTCATCTTAAATTTCTCCGGTATCCTCTCCCCAAGCTAGAACAGGTCCCATATTATAACCCAGTGCAAAATTACAGCAGACCCAGAAGCTCAAACACAAAGGAGTACACTCTCTTTCTGTAATTGTTTTCCATTCAAGGACTCTGACCAGGAACAGGTTCTTCATGATTACTATTTCTCTCAACAGGCCAGGAAATTTTTTCGCACAAGCATAAGACATTCTTACTAGCAAAATATAGGCAGCGCATATATCTTCTTTGTAATCTTCTAATTGTCAAACAATTGTTACAGGCACGTGATGAAACCCAGAGCCCCAAAAAGGGTGTCAGCCTGCATCACCTGACCAGCTGTGGATGGTTTTGGCTCTGGGGGTCCAGGAATATTTCACCTCAATTAGAAGGCAAGCAGGAACCTCACTTGGTTTATTCATAACCATTGCTATTGGCACAAATCATTAGCCAGCACACCAGGAGCACAGCCTGTCTCAGACTTGTCACCAAGAGGGTGGCTGTTTGGAGCACAACAGAAGAGCGACCATCCCCAAAACTGCAGGGAAAAACACTGTCAGCCCAAGTACAACTGAAACATGAGCTCCTGTTTGACACTGAAGGAAGCTAAGCAGTTTGGTTTAAGACACAGGATGGCATGTCCCTGGAAGCAGCGCTCTGCATGGCATGCAGTGGTGGTAGGTACTGGTATTTCTTGCTCTTCAGTCCTTTTAAGAGCTTGCACCCACTGGTCCCTTTCTTTCAGTGTGGCTTTTCAGTAAACAAGAGTCCAAGGCTTCTCCTATTTAGTGCTTTTCCAAGGCTACTCTGTGTGCTCAACAGCCCACTGAAATAACCCAGCTCAAACGAAAAAAAAATTACTTAAAGAAACAGATGCAAAGTGAGCACTCAGAATATGACTTGCACATGGGTTATGGTGCCTTCTCCTCTCTTCAGTAGTATGCCATCTGTGAAAGCAAAACACAACACCACCATCCTGTGATGAATTTGCTGAAACAAAACCAATTCTCTTTTTAGAACAGCCTGAAGCAAAGCCCCTTCGCTCCCCTCAACTTCCCCAGGGTGTCACTGGCTCCAGCTCGCCTGACTCCTGTCCCCTTGGCATGCACGTACTGCTGGTTATCTTGGATCCTGTATAAGCTCTAACTGCTGCCAGGGAAAACATTGCCCTCCAGTGCCAGGGGGAACCTCTCCAAGCCCCACATTCACTACTCTAACAAAGCTTCACCCAATCTCAAACCAAGGCTGCACACAGGAAAAGAAAAAGATGCCTACCTCACTGTAACAGCAACAGCAGTGCTCTGAAACCTGCTTCTCCTTAACACACACTGAGCCAGCCCAGCCTCTGAACAGCCAGCACAATCAAGAGAGCTTTTCTCTTCAGCACAGACTGGTGATTCTGAGAAAACCCAAATGATTTCAAGATGCCATGAGTCCCCCTCTTTACTGAGAAGGCATTCACCTAGACAGGGCTTGCTTCCCTGGCTGTTACTTCAAGGCCTGAGCCAGTTGTTGGCTCTTGCACTTCCTCCTGGACTCAAATGTGGAGGCTGATTATTTCCTCCTGCTTGTTGGGCTCCTGCACTTTTCCTCACAGCAGTAACAACACAGAACAACAAACTGCCATCTCCTTTTCGATGGATGGCTGCTCCCTTAAGTCTTCTAAATCCCCACGGCAGGGCCAGGAAGGATGCAGAGTTGAGCTTTGCAAGGAGCAGCCAGCACAGACACACACAGTGCCTGGTCTGCCAGGCACAGAGAACCAACAGCAGGCGCATCTGGAGTTTTAGATCTTATTGCTCCACCTCAGGAGACATCCTGAGTCCTCCAGCCACTGCCAGCAGGCTTCTGCTTCCTGCACAGACACGAAGACATCCCACCCTTCTGCACTACCCAACTGGAAACAGGGGAGGAAAGGGAAATAATTGAGCTGAGGCCAGACAGGGCCTGCAACCAGCATCGAACAAGAGCTTGTCATAGAGCTCAGCTTTACATCGCAGCCTCCCTTCTGCATTGCCCTGCTGAAGCAAGCCCTGAAACTGAAATCACTCCTAAGAGACCTGTCCAACATGTACCAATCTCCATCTATCTCTGCAGGGAGTTTCTCACAGGTGTCACCACCCAGGGCAGAGCAAGAAATAGTACAGCAGCCTAGGAGATTTCTCTGAGAACATTTCTATTCTAGATGTCATTTGCAAGAGTGAGAAACAGATCTTGATAATTTCAGATGGGCCAGATATTATAAGTGTCAGGACACAAAAAACAGACCGGGTTCTAAGAAACAACTCCAATTGCAAAGAGAGAACTTGCAGAAAATAAAACAAATTGCACATGCACTCAAGTAGAGAACAAAGAGCCAAGGCTCACCTTTATCACCACCGCTGCCACAACCCCCAGCAGGGCCAAGATGATCAGTCCCACTCGGCCCTTGTTAAACCGCTTCAAAACAAAGAACTTGGCCCAATCCAACTTCTTCTGGCTGCCAGGTGGGTACCGGAGCTTGTTCGTACTCTCCATCTTCAGGTCCTTGATCAAGCAGGCACGGTGGTGGGAGAAGGTGTCAAAGCTGTGCTTCCCGTGGTAGGCGCCCATCCCGCTGTTCCCTGAGACACACAACCCGGCCAGGTCACACCACAGGCTTGGCTGGTCAAACCTTTGGCCACTTGCGGCCACCAACATGGCAAGCAGAAGCACAGGAAAATTTCCGTTGCTTGCTAGCTGCACTGCACCTTACCCATCCCGCATCTGCCTTGCTGCAGTTCAGAAGCACAACTTTTCCCCTACATTCCTGCAGAGAGGATGTGTCCTTCCTCTCCGCACAACTTCCCGGTCTCTAAGATGTCGATCTGCGCTCCATCCCTCTTCTTCCCCACCTTCCTTTGCACAACCCCCAGGACTTCAGCGTGTCCCTGTAGGTGCTGCTCCCTACACATTGGAGCCATGTCCAGCTCTCCCCCAGATTTTGCTCCCTCTCAAAGCACCACAACACGGCCCTGAGATCCAACCCATGCTGAGTGAGAAGACTTTCCCAAGTTGCCTTGCAGGGTATGCCTGTGTTGCTCAGTCCCAGCAGAATGCTGCTGGGTCACACGCAGCTTGAGAGCACTGTAGCATCCAAACCATTTTCTAGAAAGCTCCCCTGCCTAAGGGACTTGCAGAATTTGGTATTGTTACTGAGATCTGCTAGACAGTGACCCTTCGGCTGTAACAGGCGCAGGAGGACCTGCACACAAGCCAACCACTGCTGTTCCGTGGCACAACACGCAGCAAGTCACAACGCTTAAGGAGCCCCAGTAACTTACCAACGCCACCAAAGGGTAAGGTTGACAGGAAGAAATGCATGATGACATCATTTCCAGTAACACCCCCACTGGAGGTTTCAGAGATGACTCTCTTGATTAACTGACAGAAGAAAAAACAACAACAAAAAATTACAAAGGCCCAGAACACACCACGTTACCAAGCAGGACTGGCTAGGGAGCCATGGGCCAACAGGCCATCATCTTAAATGTCTCTGGCTGACAACTCAGACAAGCCCTCCCCATGCAACCCAACCGGAAAAGTAAAAGTTGGAAAGCCAAGACCTCTCCTACACAGCAAAATATTCAAAAGTACCTAAATCATGAATGCCTATAAGACACGCTACTTCCCAAACAGGAAATTCAGCCTTTTAACCCTCTGTTTCACAACGCCATACGACTCCAGAGCCCTTCAGCATGCACCTGGGAGCCTCTCACAACTCTGGGAGCACGTATGTCCCCCATGAGACCAACGCTGCAATCCACGCACAAACAGCAGCCAACACGGCCCCCCCAGCTGCGAGCCATGCCTGGGATGCCCACATCCAGGATCGAACCGCACGGAGCCACCTCTGGGGGGGAGCACGGCCCTCACCCACCTTCCTGTCGTTGGAGAAGACATAGAGGGCAAGGGGCTTCTCCCGACCGTTGATGAACTGAATGGCTTCGTCCACGCTCTTCACTGACAATATCGGAAGGACCGGGCCAAAGATCTCCTCCTCCATCACCTTTGACTCCGGGGAAACATCCGTCAGGATGGTGGGGGCTGAGGCAAGCAGGAGGGCAGGAGACACAGTCAGCAGCGCAGCACACGGGGTCACCGCTGGGCCTAGGCATGCTGCCTGCGTCCCACCCAACGCCTCCCCTGCCCATCGCGTGCCACAGCTACCTATAAAGCAGGAGGCCTCATCAGTCTCTCCCCCGTGGGCGATCTTCTGGCCCTCCAGCAGCTGCACGATCCTCCTGAAGTGACGCTTGTTGACGATCCTTTCGTAATCCGGAGACTTTTTCACATCTTCCCCATAGAACTCCTGACAAAGGGCACAGCACAACCAAAGCACTTGACAGACCTTCAGCACAGCGACAGCTCTGGGGCTGCCATTACACAAACTCATGCCTCCGTTACGGGGGCGACGGGGACAATTGCCACAGCACAAGAGCCTCCACGCTCACCTGCAGAGTCGCCTTAATGTTCTCCACCACCTGGCTCTGGATGGATGGGTGGCACAGGATGTAGTCTGGGGCAATGCAGGTTTGCCCACAGTTCATGTACTTCCCCCACGTTATGCGCCTACAGGAAAAGGGAGACGGTTTCTCCACGCTCAGCCCCTTCCAGCCCTCATGGCACATCACCTATGGTCCCACAACAGCCTGGAGACGTCCGCCTTCCCCAGCCCCACCGCTCAGCCCCATGGTGGGCTTGCGACAGCCTGACCTGCAGGCGACGGCCAGGTCGCAGTCCTTGTCGATGTAGCAGGGGCTTTTCCCGCCCAGCTCCAGGGTGACGGGCGTCAGGTGCTTGGCAGCCGCTGCCATCACGATTTTGCCCACGGCGGAGCTCCCGGTGTAGAGGATGTGATCAAATCTCTGCGTCAGCAGCTCCGTCGTCTCAGGCACTCCTCCAGTGACCACCGGGTACAGCTCCTGCGGGGGCAAGTGGCAGCCTTACACGTGCCCTGATTTAAAGCAATTACATCAAGCCAGCAGCTCTCCGCAAGACACGCACACCTGGGGGCTGTGCTACAGCCTCTGCTCCTCCTACCAAAATGAAATTCCACTTATCGCATTGACCCACATGAACGAGAAAGGAACAGCTGAGACAGCCTATGGAGCTACTGCCACACTTTACAACCCAGAGCACGTCTGACCACCTGGCTCCCCACCTAGAGAAAGCCCCAATTCCTCACAGCAAACGGCACAGCGGAGCTGTGCTGCCAGCACAACAGCCTCAGAGGAACAGTGCTACGGATGTCAGGCAATGGTACAGCTCCTAGGGGTGGACAAGCGTTGGGGTTCCCCTGGCCTGCAGCAGCTCTGCTGGAGCAGCCCCGTGCGATGCCGAGGAACAACGCGCCCTGCACAGAGCCACACTCACCTGGTCCAGGTACTGGGGGAGGAGGTCAGCCATCAGCTGGGACGTGTGCTCGCTGATCTCCGACGGCTTCAGCACCACCGCATTGCCTACGAGACAAACCCAGCACGGACACTCAGCCCTCGTGCTCCTCTCACCTCCCATAGCCCCCACGTAGGACTCGGGCCACACGCAGTTCCCCACCTGCCGCAATGGCCCCGATCAGCGGCTGCACAAGCAGCATGAAGGGGTAGTTCCAGGCCCCAATCACCAGCACCACGCCCAGTGGCTCGGGGCAGATGTACGCCTCGTCCCTCATCATCAGCAGGTTCTTCTTCACCGGCTGAGGGGCCGCCCACCTCGGCAGCTTCTCCATGGCCAGGGACAGCTCCCCCAGCACGCCCAGGATCTCATGGCTGTACGCGTTGTGCCCACACTGCAACGACAGGGAGCTCGGAGAGGGTGCGGAACAGGGGCACCCACCTCCCGCACCCACCGTGGCAGCCAGGGGAGGCAAGTCATCTCATCCAGGTCCACACGGGACACCAGGAGAAACCTGGCGGGGCACAGGCAGCCCTGCGGGTTGCTGCTCTTCCTGCGGGGCTGACAACCACCCCTGCACGGCAGAAGGGAGAACCCCAGCACCCCAGACCTTGCGCAGATCCGACTGGAGGGCTGCCAGGATCTCCTTCTCCTTCTCGTGCACCATCCGCTCCAGGTTCTTCAGCTGCTGCATCCTGAACTCCAGCGAGCGGCACCGGCCCGAGCTGAAGGCCGCCCTCGCCCGCCCGACGACCTGCTGCATCCTCTCCATGGCTGCTCAGCGAACTCACCGCACCGCACCGCGGGGCCTCCCTCGCTGCCTCCCACAGACGGAAACCGAGACCGCGTGTGGGTGTCAGCCAGGCTGCCAGCCAGCAGCTGCCAGTTCCCCACCTCCCCCTCCCGCAGGCCCGTACCTGCTGTGTCCCTGCGCTAACTCCGCTGCAGCTTCCTGAAACTTTCCGTCATTTGTCGGTCGGGATTTACACAAGTTCTGGCAAAGCGCCACCGCCCCGGGGGCCAATGTCGGGGCGATGGCCGGGCTCCGGCAGGCGCCTTGCCATGCCCGCCACCGAAGGGTGAACCCCGGGAGGGGCAGGGACCACTAGCCGCCTTTCCACCCACCACTACCTGGCAAGAGCACAGCGAGCGCAGGACCCCCTGTGGACGGGCAGACGACGGCATGCAGCCCGGGCCCAGAGCGGGGCAGCGCTGAGGGGCT
>VXAA01001659.1:0-101841 GCA_013399115.1 Anseranas semipalmata
CACATGGTCTGAATTCTGATTTTAAATAGACCTGTGTGGAGCCAGGAGTTCGACTCAATGATCCCTGTGGGTCCCTTCTAACTCGGAATATTCTATGATTCTATGATAGGCACATAGCAAATCTATCCAAAATTTTTATATCAATACAATATGAAATTTAAATGCTTCTTTCATATCAAATAAAATGGCAAAAAGGAAGTAGTCAAAGTTGTAAAACATTTTGAATTGAAATTGCAGCTACTATTGTGACAATACTGAATGTAAAATACCAGATGAGATGAATGAATTGAATTTATTCAAATCCAGGGGGGAGTAGCATTTTTCTTCTCCCATGGCTCTAGAGAATAGCGTTAGTAAAATACTTTCTTCATGTTCTGAAGTACGATCCTCTCTAGGGCCCAACCGAGCGTTCATCTTTTGATGTAACAATTCACAGAACACAGTTGGTGAGCAGAAATAGTGTTGAATACTCAACTATTTATAGAACCCAAAAGCACTGAAAGAAATATTGCCAAACTGGGCAGGGAAGGAAAGTTAACAGCAATGAGACCCGGACTATTCAAAAACTGCAGGCTTTCATCCAAATCCAGATCATAATCAGATTCGCCAGCCATGTACCAATGATCAAGAATTCAGATTTATCTCATTTTTGCAGAAAAAAACTACTTTCATTATTCTCTTTATCTCAGGGAAAACTGCAATCCTTGGCAAGAAAGTCAACAAAAAACATGTTGCTGACCTGGAGAATGTTGATTTGGCTCCTGGCTACTTGCTGAGCAGACTTCAGGAAATGTGACTCGTATTCTGGTACTTGGCTCACAAATTTCAATTAGCCAATCAAAAAACTTTTTTTTTTTTTTTTTTTTTTAAATAGAAACCAACTTGTGAAGTGAAAGAGCTTTATTCGGGATTTTATATTGTCTTTCAAAGGCTTGAAAGTTAGTAGGGAAACAAAGAGAGACTTGTGTCTTCGCTTCTTTTTCTTCATAAGACTTGATGTGTGTAATATCAAACAAAGTGTTTGATACCTTGTGATATCAAATATCACAGACACAGAATTTACAAGCAAAGTACTGAATTCCAAAGTAGGACAATGTTGAAGTAGGACATCTAAGTTGTATTATACTTTTGTGCCTAAAATCTCACTGCTCAAATCACATTTATGCAACTAAAAAGAAGTAATCTAAATATCAAGAGTGTTCCACAGATTCAAATTCCCCATTAACTTCAGCAGAGTCTAGAACTATTCAAAAAAATCTGAAGAAAATCAAACTTGTTTTATTTACGGGGTTAAACTTAGAATAGATTCAAGGTATATACATAAAAGGATTTTGAGCTTAAAGCATCAACAGTATAAACTTTATCTCAATTAATAGCATACTTTCATTAAAAAAGAGCATAGCCTGAGAACTGCATGAAAAAATCCAAATAAGTTCAGTATCTTATTTTAATACATGCTAAATCAGAAAAGAGACACCACAAATCGTGTATTAAATTAGATTAGCTCTACATATCTTATTTTAACACTTTGTATCATTTACTGATAGTGTAGGAACACAATAGTAGAGGTAGATTACTTAAACCTCAGCAGTTGAACCTCTAGAATTATAGCTCACGTTTAGTATGCAGAAGGAAATTCTCCTAAACATACAAGTTTCAAAACAAATAAATAATAGTCAGCTGAGGCACTTATAAATTGTAAGATGGCCCTCAGATTGCCATACAACTGGCCATTAGTCTATGTCTATGCTTAACAGCTTAAACCAAGATTAAAAAAAAAAAAAAAAACACACAAAATGCATTCAAAGTTTTCTTTCTCCCAGCTAAAAGACTTCTCCATTTCAACTCTTGTTTTAGTCTTTTGTAAGAGTAGAGTCATGCAGCCTTTCTTAATCCAAGAAGATTTTTTCCAAAGAAACCAGGGACACTATGTTGAACCAATAAGTCCCAATGGATAATTCCCATTTTCACCTCGTGATGAAAAGGAACTACCAGTGAATTATCTTTACATGATGGTGATCACTGTGACTTTAAGGACCAAATTTCCCCAGATCAGATTGCTCTCTACGGCTCAGGTCCCTAATATGTGTCATTGAGTAAGAGGGTGCTTCTTCCATCACTGAGATGAATTAGTCTGGCCAAATAATCTCAGCTTCCAAGCATGAAAACCAGCACAGAATTCCCTGGTTTAAAAATAACACATTGTTATTTAAAAATAACACGACTGAGAGATGACAATATTTCTTTAAATTTCTGTCTGCAGTTTAGATACTCAGCAGCTGAGTATCTAAACACACTGCAGTGTTATTCAAAAAGTAACAGCTTTGGCCATAAAACAGACAATTTCATCTACCAGTATAACCACAGCAATGCAGAGCTAAGCACGGGCTAACTCACTCTGCAGTACAGATGCACCCTAGAATGACCAAGGATTTTAAGACAATGCTTACCAAATTACTCAGTAGTGAACAGTAGGAAAGAGTACATCTGAACATAATATTATACTGTGATATTCTTTTCAGCTTGAGGGTGTAAGCAAGCTTTATGATGAGATCATAAAGCAATTTCTATACTAAATTTATGAGATCATTGTAACAGTCATTTCCAGAAGCCAGGGACTGGTTTATTAGAAGACAGCCTGTAGCAAAATTGAAAACGAAGATTGCAAAGAAGTTCAAGTGCAAAACTGGCAATATCCAATATTGAAGGAAAAAAAAAAAGGAAGTCAAATGGGGAGGGAAAATTTAAGTATCAAGACTTATAAATATACCAACAAGGACATTTCAGAAACAGCAACAGGAGAAATATTCATTTATATTAATTTTCATTTGCAAAAATTCACCTGTCTTATGAAGATTGGTTAATGCACACCATAGAGGAATGACAAATTACTACTACTACTGAATATTCACAACAGACATCTATTGCTAGATCATGAATAAAAATGCAGAGCATATTCACAGCATATCCAAATTCTTTAAGATCTATCTTGTTTCTTAACTTAAAAGTTCGCACTTGCTTCTTACTGTAGTCCTTGTCAAACCACTTTAATTGCCAAGATACAATTATAAGACAAACCTTAAAACATAATCAAGCAATTGTCCCAAATGTGCACTGTGCAGGACACAGCCCACATGTACTGAATTGTTCTGTAGCAACTGAGAGAACCTGAAGTACCTTCTAAGGAGGTTCTAGGGCATTCAGAGACATTCTTAAATATGAAATATTTTAAGATTCACATTCAAAGGGAACCTTGGACCATTCCTCTTTTATATATCCCAGCTTACCGCAGTTTAGACAACAATGTTCCTACTGAGCAAAAGCCTTTACATTTGACAATGAACATATATTTATGTATTCTGAAAGATATCCAGTCTGAAGTCAAATAAGTTAAAAACAAAAATACAGCAAATTCCTCAGAACCCAGCCAAGATACATTCTGATTATATTTTTAAATGGTTAATTGACTCAATTATTTAGAATAACTGTCTGATATTTACTTTGGAATTTGTCTGGCTTTAATTATAAGCCACTGGTGGATCTTACTTTTTTTTTTGTTTTCCCCCAGCAGAAGAACTCTGTCAAAGTAGAGAGACATTGCAAAGAGAAATAAGCAGTCAGTAACACACAGAAGGCAGCTGGAGAAAAAGCTGGATATAATACTTTATCACAGAACGACTAGTAGTCAAATGTAACGTAATCATCCAAACAGACAAATGCAAATCTATTCAGTTATGACATGTAATTTCTTCTGGTCATTTGGCCAGTAGCAACTGCGTATGTCCATATGCACAGAGACTTAATTATGTCTTAATAGTCTGGTGAATCTAAAAATATTTCTGAGATATTCTAAATAGTTCTGAACTACACAGACATTTGTAATCCAGGTAAATCAAATGGTTGATTTATAGTGGCTTAATAAGGACAAACTGAGATAAGATTATTATTTATAACAACATGGTAAATACAAATAGAAGTTACAGAAATGGTGATTTGTTAAAACGGCATTAGCCATGGCAGTATACACTCTACAGTGGTTTTCTCTCTCCTCACCCACAATATATCGTTCCTAAAAATTTTGGAAAAATATAAATCACATCTTTCCTCTCATTAATGTCTGCTACAAATACATGATCAGAATGTTATCATTTAAGTAATTAGACATATAATTTTGTAGGCTTCCTCTTGGGTTTTATTCTGTTGGCTACTTTAACACCTTGACTTTTTTATTTTTCCTGTTGATTCTCTATAAATCACCTCTTCTAAACATACTTCATAAAAAATGCAGTTGTAGTTCTTAAAACAGTTGTAGAAGAGATGTTAACACAGTAAATTGTTAATTTCAAGCATGCTATGGGAGCTGTACTACAGTCATATAAAAATCAGGATCAATACACAGATAACTTTAATAAGCATGGAATCCCTTAACATTTCAGAATTTGTGTTCTCTATTGAACATAGTTTTGGCTACCTGCAAGGTCCTTCCATCACAAAATACCAATTAATAAATTCAAACTGCATTCCACAAACCTAACAATAGAATCAAGCGTATGCATTCCCACCAGAGTGCTTCATGGCATGCTGTTGAAAGAACACGTTCTTGCTTTACAGGTCTCCAACATCCTTACCAAACCATCGCAAAGGTCATTGTGAACCTGCAACTTCTCAGTTGCCAGGACAACTGACTGACAACCAGAAAGTCCACCAACGGGCTTTTTCCATCTACTCAGTACACGGGAATTCCGCATTTCTGGATTTTTTATTCCAATTTCAAAATAATATTCCCCTTGCTTGCGTAAGTCATAACTGTTCTGTAGAACAGAAATTCTTACACAAACTTCTAAGCTTGAAAATTAATGGTGAACATTTTACTAGCTTCAACTTCAAACTGTTTTCTCCCTCATGCTGATTTACCTTTACGAGCAGCTGGGAAGTACCTTGCTATGTCAAAAGAATACAAAGAAAGGCTTTAATAGTGTTTTGGTTTTTTTTAATCATCTCATATGCTGTCATCATCCTTTTTGTACTGCAGAACCAAATGATAGCGAATTAGTAGTACTAATGGTTCAAAAGAAATGTATTTATAAATTAATAGCGTCACCTGTTTATTGGTCAAATAGAACTGTAAATAACCTCACTGGGAAAAAAGTAAATTCAGATGCGAAGTGAGTTATTGAAAAAAACAAAGCCTAGCTTTGCTTCTTGGTCAAAGGCTTGCTAAGACAAAATTGCTGTGTACAATACCGGAGCTGAATTCTGATGGAATGAATTAACGCAGAACGCAGATCCATGTAGGAAACATATCAAATATTACATGGCACACAAAACATGCACCAAAGCTATGGAAGAGACCAATGGAGTCCTATAGCATATTTTTTATAATCTTTGCTATTTTAGTCTTAAATTATATCTTCTGCAAATCTGGCCAGTATGAAACCGTTCTCATTTCCCTGCTCAAAACAAGAAGTTTACATCTTCAACAGGTAAGAACTTCAACAGAAAAACAAACAGCAGCTTACTCCAGGTAAGACCATCTCACAGTAAGCACAGTGCAGCTTCTACCCAACACAGTTGTTCTTTCATCCTGCTACATTTATTTACTTTTCATTTGGCTCGCTCAACTATTCTATTACTTATATGAACACCTCTAAAAGGCTAAGTACTGGAAGCATGAAGGTAAGACTTCGATCCCAAAATGTTTAAAGGGTAACAATCCTTCAGTACATTTTGATAGAAGAAAACCAGGAACTCATAAAGAATCACTTTCCTACAGAGAATATAGTATAAGAAAGCAACACGAGGTGAAGAGCTGACAGTTCCTTGAGTATACCCTACTGGTAACCAGCTCTTCATAATTTCTACTCTTAGCCTGATCTTGTTGCACGTTTTTTGCTTGTTTGTTCTAACAATCCAAATACAGGACATCAAGCTATTCTAAAAAAATCAAAAGAGAAATATTTATAAGACAAAGAATCCTTTATTTTTTAATCACAGAACAAACCATAGCGCAGCATAATGAAAACTAAATCCTTTACTTATTTTTATGCCACTTACTTACCTTCAAATGACTGAAGTCACCCACTTTGCTGCTTTCTTGCGGATTAATAGGTTTGGCCTCTACTCTTGGTTTGACAACCTGCCGAAAAGGACTGGAAAGTGGAAGTCCACTAACACTGATTCCATCTAGAAAAACAATAAATTAAATTACTTTTTCCTCTTTAATTATTACGTTTTATTTCAATAAATCTACACCTGTTTTATTAAAAGGAGAGAAAATACTCAAAAGGAAACAATATTTTATACAAAAAGGCAGAAAGAAGATTTTAAAGATTATTTTGCTATATTCTGCTCTAGAAGCAAAAAAAATAAACAGGAATACACCTAAAACTCTGTGCAGCTCACAGGAAAAAAAAAGGAATTGAATTTGAAAAAAACACAATAGAGATGTCAGAGTTCATAATGTAAAATTAGTTTTAATATTTGTAATATTAAAAAATAAAAAAATGCTTTTGCTTTGCCATGATAATGGCCCTATTAAATCCTTAATATCTTTTAAAACTTCCAATACCAGGTCTGAGGATTCCTTTTCCAAATATATATTTACAAGTATAAAATAAAGTATTCATATTTTGTACCATACACCGACATAAAATATATAAAATATTTCTTACGTATAACAAAGAATGTAAACTAAGCTTTACATTGTAATAGTCAACAAAAAGCTTAACTGAAATAGATAGTATTTTTTATTGCTGACAAGCTTGTATAACTTGAAGGTAAATAAAGACACTGCATCATATTTGGGTTTGTCAGTCTACTGAAGCCCCATACTAAGCACAAAACATTAAAATACATAATTACTGTTAAATCAAAAAGAAAACAGAGGAATGAGAAAATTAATATTATGGAGTTTTAACATACATTAGGAACTAGACTTATAATTTTTTATTCACGATTTGTTATTATTTAGATTTACATGCAAAGTCCAAAGAAGAATAGGATTTTGTTCCTCTATGCTGTGCAATGCAACTGCAATCCACAAACAACAATTAAATACAAACAAAACCTGATATCTCAACAAATACATATAACTAAACATAGGGGAAACACCAAATTATTATACAAAAACCAAACATACTTCCTCTTTGGAAGCTGCTCCTATGAAATTATATTTGCTAGATCACATTCTGATTCCATGGATGACCTCAAATCTTGACCTGTTGCAGACATATTCCTCAAAGACTCAAAACTGGAAGAGGAGGCACGAAATTTTTTTGCTCCATTAAAATGCAATTTCACATGTATCCCAATGAGAAAACGTGGGCATTTCCCATGTTCCTTTACTTCCAAACTCCTTCACTAAATTGTTTAAAAATGCGCCTTAATTCAGCCTTAAAGATAGAACATTATGAATAACATCAGATTTGAAGGTGCTGATTTGGGAGCCTAACAACCTTTGGTGAAAAGAAAGATTAATATTTCTCAGGCATTTCTACTACCAGCTGTCATAAACATCATCTGCTCAATCAAACCAGAGCATTCAAGACTTCTTTAAAAGGTCAATAACCTTTACAGATTCTAGCAAAAGATGTATTCACATGCACTAATGTCCTTCACGTGGGCAAAGCAACAAGAGTGCAAGGAAAACATATTGTAGTACTTTAAAATTTGTGCACCATAAGCCTGGTTTTCCTCATTCTTAGAATTCTTCTGTAAATCTCTACAAATGTTCAAATTAAAAGATATATTTGTTCCACATGGGTCCACTCCAGAAAATCAATCAGCAGCATCTAACTGATGAAAAAGCAGAAGGGGTGAGTCAGATTAGCACAGCTACAAATGGAGAAGACAATCATATGAGTTGTTATAAGACTACCCTGGAAAACTGAAAACAAAATCAGCTAAACAGTATTTTTTAAAAAAAATACTCAGCAACAGCAAAGAAAGCCTTTCCTCTGATAACACTTCTACATCAAATCATGCAGTAGTCTAGCCCATGAATACCAGGGAAAAGGAAGGGACATGAGAGCAAGAAAGAATTTTGCATGGGCTAACAGGTATTTTATTTCAAACGTGTATAAGAAATAACAAGATTTCAAAACACTCCTAAATCGGCTTTTAGCATCTCTTAAAAGCCAACTGATATCAAAGCAAATTTACTGATTAGACTAAGATTTGAGACAACAATACAATAAAACGTTCAAGTAAACTTGCCAACAACACTGATGATAAATATACTTGATAGTTTTGATATCCACTCTTTTCAATGATGATAAGAAGTTTTACCTAAGGAAAAATATTCTTTTCAAATTGATGAATTAATTTCATCAGTCCTATATTTAGAACAAAAGTTGAAGGTGATTGGCACATACATTTGCACATAAAAACATGAAAAGAACCAAACATGAAATATTGCATAGCACTAGTCATATCTTCCATTTTTATATAATGCCCAAGGTTTCCTTTCCTTATGAAAAGAACAGATAATATCTAAAACAACACAAGGGATATATATCTAATGCCTTTTTCAAACTATTTTGTCTTTTAAAGACATGCTTTATTTTCATTTTCTTAGAAGAAGAATCAAGACAAAGGTTAGTTTAATCCGTTTCTAAGGAGAAGGGGGAATTTTTAATCTCTAAATTGCACCTCAGGGCAAGAGGAGGGAGGTATGATATCAAAGAGAACACTGATTCTGCTCCAGGCTAGGAAGAAAGTCTAAGGTAATCACCATTGCGTCCAAACTTCTGTTTCAAGTTCATGGCACTGACATTGCATACAACAGGGTCCGGCACCAGGCACTGTGTTACACTTTAAATGACTCACCCCTTCACAAATTTGACTATGCAAGGGGACTTCTCTGCCAGAGAACAAAAATAATTAATGTCCTGCTGCTAGCCATTTGTTTTAAATTATTTAGCTTTTTCAGGTATCTGACCAGGCAGCAAAGTTGGTTAGGTGTTTTACAAACTGCTCCTTTGCAATGCATTCAACATTCATCACAGAATGGGAAAACGCACTCTGTCAAAAGTACTAGTAGGTTACTGAACTTCATGATTGCAGAAAAAAAGAAGGTAACTGAAAAACTTAGAGCAGTTCACTAGGAGTTTTAAATTACTTCATATTTATATTTTTTGAGTTTTCATAGTGTAAATATACTTTTGTCTTTCAGGAGGTTTAGAGATTTGAAGATGCTATATCCTCCACATCCATAATGTCAAACAGCTTGAGCAGCCTTTCACTATAAAAAAAGAACAATTGTCTTGCTACTTGGTCCAGAAATCTTTCTAATTTCTGGAATTCACATTGAACATTTCCATGGTAACAGCACATGACCAACACTTTTTCCATGGTAACTGCAAAAAAGCAGCTTGCTTTTCCAACATCACAGTCATTTCTGTCATAACAGAGCAAAATCTCTTACCAGCATTTCCTCTCTCCTCTCAAACGTTAAGTAAATTGTCAATTTAACTTCATTAGCCACTTTCACAGTACACCGCACAGACGAATCCCACACAGTCTCATAATTGCATGAGGGAAAGTTTACTGAGGTAGTTAAACTAGTAGATTTACAAGCGAGTGACTGAAGTACCCAAAGAACAAGCTGCCGCAGGGCACATTCCCTTCTGTTTGAATCCAGAGCCCCGCTGCAATGCAGCATTGTGCAGCGATCGCTGGCCTGATCCAGATGGCAAAAATACACACACTTTTAAACAGGTACATCACAACTATGGTAGCTGCAAACTCTGTTGCAAGGAAACTCTTAAATAAGCTCGCTGCTGAAGCCAGGACACTGCTAAGTTGCCTTGGTATTCCAAGGCGGTCAACAGGTAACTGCTACTACAACGTGACGTGAAACACCAGACAGAGTAAGATTTTAGGTTAAACGGCTTCTCCTCTGCAGAAGAAATACTTAAAATCCAACAGCAGTACAAACCCCCTTACTGCTGTTTTCTAAAGATACGTGAAATGTACGTAATATTACATATTGGGTGTCTGTATGCAGGTGTTGGCAGGGGCCGCAGGGCCTCTGTGGGCAGAGCCCGGGGCTGCCCCATGCCAGACACAGCCGGTTCCAGCCGGCTCCAACGGCCCCACCGTAGGGCACAGCTGAGCCCAGCAGCCAAGCTGGCGGCGCCTCGGGGAAAACAGATTTCAGAAAGGGCAAAGCGGGCACAGGCCGAGGAGGAGGCACAGGGCCAGGGAGAAGCAGCACAGGGCCCAGGCCCGAGGAGAAGGAGGGCAGCAGGGGCTCCAGGCCCGCAGCAGGGATTCCCCGGCAGCCCTGCAGAGCCCCCGCTGGAGCAGATCTCCCCCCTGCAGCCCGGGGAGGGCCCACGCCGCAGCAGGGGGACATTTCCTGAGGGAGCTGCGGCCGTGGGGAGCCCCCGCGGGAGCAGGGTGTTCCTGAAGGGCTGCAGCCTGGGAAATGAGAAGGTGGTGTTTTAATTTTTTGTTCTCACCATCTAAATCTATTTTAGTTGACAATAAATTAAATTAACTTTCCTGAGGTCAAGTCTGTTTTGCCCATGATGGTAATCAGTAAGTGATCTCCCAACCTCTATCTCAACCCACAAACTTTTTCATCCTATTTTTGTCCCCCATCCTGTTGAGGAGGGGCACTGAGCAAGCAGCTGGGTTTGGCCCTTAGCCAAAGTTAACCCACCAGATATTAAAAACTATAAAAACATCATAGTAACATCTTTCTTACATGAGTGCTTCGGCAGTATGAAATTATAGCCCAAGAGATATGTCAGAATTTTTGGAAAGTATGGAAATTGAACATAAGACATGAAAATTAAATGTCCTCTGAACCCAGATATTTATTTTATCAATTGATTGCCTGATAGAAATTTCAGAACGAAAAGCCTCTTGATAGGCAATCTCTCCTAAGAATATTAACAGTTATATTATTGTATTATATTAACAGTTTCAAAGTACATCTAGCACAAAGAAAAAAGACTGAAGTAGTTCATGACAGGAGAGAGATAGAATGCTTGACAAACAGGAATATATCTTTTTTTTTTTCTTAGAAAAAAGAACAAATGATCTTGTATTCTGCTGGAAGTGAAAATACTGCAGAATTCTAAGAACTTGCTATCTCCAGCTACAGCAACGATGTCCTGCTTTTGGCTGGAATAGAGTTAATTTTCTTCATAGTAGCTCCTATGGTGCTATGTTTTGGATTTGTGATGAAAATAGTGTTGATAACGCAAGGATGTTTTAGTTGCTGCTGAGCAGTGCTTATGCACACAAGGTGTTTTCTGTTTCTCACGCTGCCCTGCCAGCGAGGAGGCTGGGGGTGCACAAGAAGTTCAGAGGGGACACAACCATGACAGGTGACCCCAACTGACCAAAAGGATATCCCAAGCCATATAGCGTCATGCTCGGCAATAACTATGTGGGGGCAGAAGGGTAATTGGTTGCCTACGGGCATTAAACCACAACGGACAAATAGGGGACTAACTCAAGAGCAGATAATCAGAGTATTGTGCAATATTATCTGCTTCGCTCTTCACACTGCAGATGGGCATTAAGATGCAGTTCCTTCCCTCTCTCAAAAATATGCTTAAGCCTAAGCACAGGAGACCACAGGTAGCAGTACTCCAGGCAATGCTACTAGGAATGCATCAACTCTCTGGCTCCCAAGGCCAGAGCAGAGACGACACGTAGCAGAGTGAGCACTTTTTTGCGACTCCATTACATTTGAAGAGGATACTAATAATAATTGACAATAGGAAATGCAGTATAACTAAGGATACCTTCCTGAGGTTGGTGAACTAACTAAACTAGTACTGGGAAGTTACACTCACACTAAGGAAGCTAGTGAAGTGTAAAAATTCATAATCAAAGACTAGAGATTATTTATGCACACATTAGATGCCAGATTAGAGAGCCTCAGCAAGGAAATAGCAAAACAGGAATCTTAATAGGATGATGGGTTAATTAGCCTGTAAGTCCTCCCAATAGTAAATTTATTACTGTTAGCCTCATGTCTGTCTCACCTATTTTCTTTGTAAAGATTTGAGGCCCAAAATACCTCTTCCTACATGTTCGTGTAGTGGCTTGTACAACTGATATAGGCTAAAGTCCTATGGCACTTATATATTGTTAAAAAATAAAAAAATCTGTATCAGTCAAATTATGAAACAAGACAGATGGATTAAAAGGCAGCTGGAAGAGAAAAAGGCACCTTTATCTTCTGTAAGCACTAAAGTTGGAATTCAAAAAGAAATTGGTAAGAAAAATTCTCAACAAAATTAAGAACTTTTTTTGAAGTAACATGGTGATGAATTTCTGGAGGACAGAAGTGTTTTTAGGTAAAGAAAGAAAAAACTCAGTGGAACTAAAATGAAAATTGACATCTTCAAACTGTAGAGACAAAAAAGTTAGAAATGAAATAAATGAGAAAATATTCTGAATGATTAAATGCAATAAAGGGAAAAGTAATAACACACAAATGATCATACTGAACTATCTGAGGACTTCCATCATCATCATCAAACATATGATTATCCTAATAGAATTCTCTAGGCTACTTTGTTTTTCAGACTTGTCAAGATTCCACTTAAGCTCAAAACCAGGTATCTTTCTAACAACGAAATATCTTGTCTATAAGCTATATAAGCATAGGAACATTAAATGAATAAAAACTAGCTATGAAATTGTAGTATTTCATTTAAGCAGAAAAGCAACAAAGTAATTATGAAATAGATATGCAATGGTCTTGTATACCAATATTAAAAAACATTCAAGATCACTGCCTTTAGAAATAGGCTATTATTTCTCTGCAGCCCTTTCTCCCCCAGAGAAGGGAAGGAGAGACTTAAGGCATAGTTTTGCTTCTCTTAGCATGTAATTAGTTAGTTCCTTTGATGAGTTTATGAATTTAAATATTCTCGCATCTGTCTTTAGGTTCCCTATAAACAGAATGAACAAACACTAACATTTCTACATAATGAAGCACTCATTGCAGTTTAATTAATTTACTTTGCAAAACATTATCCCCATTTAATAGAACCTTTTTTTTTAAAGACTCTTTCTCTCTAACAAGTTACCAATTATAAAACAATCTAAAAAGAGCAGCTATTGTTCTTTTCCTGTTTAGCATCAGGGAAAAACTGGATTTCAGAAATTAAGCTGTAATGACTTGGAAGAATTAATTATACTCATGATGTGAGCATCCTGTTGACCCCTTCATTTAACAATAGGGAGAGACCTTACTGCTGAAGCTCTTTAAGCCAGGCTGCACCAAGCAATACGGTGCTTCCTCCTGTCTTACTTAGGGCAACAACCTTAGAATCAAATTAAATACATACACTGACATTCCTGACCAGAGAACCAAAAACGTACATAAAAGGATCCTTGAACCTCAGGGACAGAAGACACAAAACTTCATTAGCATTTGCAGCAAACAGAACTCTTACAGAGATCCCCTAGATCTTGGGCAACTACCTTCAAGACATAAGCCTGGACTTCTTAATCTTAATTAACAAAAAGAAGTGTCTCTAGAACATCTACCCAGCTGTTCAAAGTGTTTGCAAAGTAATTATTTCTAAAGATAGTAAGCCAAGACAATCCAGATTGTGACAGGAACCCTAAATGATGTGTTTTAATGGGATGCACATTCTTCTGCAGTATTATCTTACGTGTTATCAGGTTGTATTTGCACAAACCCAACTGCCAGAGGGGAAGCCTATGCAACACAAACAGAATAGCATGTTCCTGACAAAACAGCTAGAATCTTATAAAACTTAGTGACTGGGCAATAAAACGTCAAATGAAATTCAGGAACTGGGTAAAACAAACAAACAAGTAAAAAACAATCCTAACCTTACATGTGAAATAAGAGGCTCTCAGCATATCATTATTGATCAGTAGCAAGATCATAGAGCTGATTCATAGATTCATGAACCCACCAAGTCAATGTTGAGCAACAGTCAAAAAACAAGTAAATACATTGTGCATTATAAGGCAAGTAATAGAAAAAAATAAGGAGCATCATTAGGTCACTAAAGAAATACAGAGATCATCTTTCAAATAGTGTATATATACTACCTCGAGGATATAGAACTGCCAGTGTTTAAAAGGGACAGCAAGGCTGATAAACATATGGAACTCTTCCCACAATGAGGACAACTAAGCCAGATAGAAACCTCCACTGTGAAAGAGACAACTGCGAAAATAACCTTGGGAGAATGTGTAACATCTTGAGTGTCGGTAAGATGTATAGAAGATGGACTGTTAGCTCGTTCTTGCAACACAGAAACTAGGTAATATCAGAAGGATACCAGTAGGTTGAAAGCTGATAAAAGTAATTTAGCCGTGAGTCTTCTTGGCACAGCATGTTGTACCAGACTGGGATAGAGTGCAAAGAATTTTATGAACAAGAAACCCACTGAGAATGACTAACAATGCCTAAAAACAGAGAAACCGTATCAGACTCTGGAAGTTCCCAAGCTAACAACAGTTGGAACCTGAACACCTAAAGGAAAGTAGCATGTATGTTCATAATTCTCCCTATATTCTCCCACAGGCATCTGCTCTTAGCCACTGTCTCAGACAGGATATTGGACTAGACGGTCATTGATCTGATCCTGTACAGCCACTCATGTGTTTTTGCTTCCTTTAATCTAGAAGAACATCTAATATTTTTCTTTACCAGACAGTATACCATCAACACACAAGAATTAGATCAGCAATTCTGATTGATAACTTAGTTTACTTTCCAATTGGATAAGTGTATCATCGGAAACATCTGTAATTTATCCTTTCTGTCCTATGTTCAGATTACAAACAAAAGGAAACAATTTCAGCAGCAAATGAAAACAGATCAAAGCAACAGATGCCCTGCTAAGGGCATTACTTTTAAAAGACAGGAGTATTTTGATCATCATTGTAAATCTAGTCCTCAAAAGAAAAAGGTACCATAGCTACCATATGATTAAAAGACATGTCATAGTTGCCATTGACTTTCTCAGCTCTCTGTTGTTCTTCATATCAGGATGCTACCTGCTTCTTTAAAAAGTACAGTATTTGTTAAGTTTAAAAGAAATGCAGAAAAATTACAGTAGTAAGTTAAAATGCCAGTGTATTTAGCATTTCTGATAGTACTTTCAAAGCACACATGGTACATGTCACCCAAAGATACCAAACCTCTAAACAAACAAACCTTACTCCTTTATCATTACTGAATGAGAAGACATTGAACTGCTTCCAGGCTACAGCTGAAGAAGCTGTAGACAGAAATAGCAAAGTAAAAATGTTGTTCCAATATTTTTTTCATAGGTGATCACATAGAAGTTAGATACAAGTTTAAAAAAAAAAAANTCCACTGTTCCACAACTGTTTGATGTCAGTAACAAGAAGAAAGCACGTCATCTTCTCCTTCTACAGAAAATATTTTGTTTGAACATTATTTCATGTGAAAAACTGCTGGGCACATATAGCTTTGGAGTGTCTTTAAAGATTTTAAAGACAGGGCAAATGGCATTTTTTTTTTTCTGAGAGCTACAAAAATTAAGAGAAATCAACAGAATTGGCACTAAAACAATGTCTACCTTTTAGAATACCCACTTTCATAATTATTTTTCAAGTTATATTGATTACATTGATCAAGTTCTTTCTCATTTCCATGACTCGGATTTCTTTCCTGTTAATGTCAACTAGTAGGACAATTACAAATAAAACTGAAGTTTCTGAAGTTCAATTTAAATTTTGAATGAACTGGCCTATACTGTTTCCATACAACGTAATGGATAAGGAGTTGAATTCTGAGCTCATAAAAGCTCTTATAAAATAAGCAAGCAATAAGCCATTGGAATTTCCATGGAGAAGTCATCTACAGGGGACATGAGCACCAAGAGTTCAGGGATTTGTAAGAAATGCAATATCATCTGCTCCTAAAACAGTGAAATCATCCGACAGTTCCCTCAACCCCTAGTTCTGTGAATGTGTTTCATAAAATTTGTGTTGTACAGAATCCTGTCAAGGACATTTCTCTAAACCTCAGTTCCTTGGCATCTGTGTTTCCATAGGAATATCAGTGCATCTTCCTCCCCATCAGCTTTATGGAAAAAGTTCTAATAACCAAATTCAGGAAGATGGCCTTAAAAAAATTATAACTCAAATATTCCACAGAGGCTAAAAACCTACATTTCTGGTTTAATACCAGAAAAAAAAAAATCTTCATGTTTCAAAGTCAGTCTCGAGCTTCCCTCACATCTTTTCCAGCAAACTTTCTTTCAAAAGCATTAGCATAACGATAATTAAGAAATGGAGTCCTGCAAAACACATCTTAGTGTTACTGCACAAACCCCATAGTGTTGCTAAGTCCTAAAAGTTTTTTTTTAACTTATGTATTTTACACCAGGGAAGTTGAAAAACAAAGTCTTTTAAACTTCATTAACACTTAATAAAATTTCTGTCTAAATGCATTTGCAAGATGCAGAATTCAGTCCTTTTTGCCTTGAATAAGCTATACATACCATTTTGTTATATTTTTTCTATGTGGAAAATACTTGTATGTTAAAGATTAATTACACCAATAATGTATACCTGCAAGTGAATTCTGGGAAAGAGTCCAAATAATAATTATGATATGGTTTTCTTTAAAACACAAGAATATCTTGTTTTGTCAAGTTAATTCAATTAGTGTAAATATATCAGGCAATTGAAAAAATACAGAGTATAGCAATTACTCCAGCAAGACCTTCTGTTTATCATAAAGAGGAAATCCTTATTACAAGTATCTGGTACTCGTAATTCTGGATAATTCTAATACAAGCAAAGATTGTTCTTTTTGGATTCAAAGGAAGCTGTGAGTTTAAGCACAAAAAACTTTCTCTGAATTATTATTATTAGGGGGATTATGCCCTACATTATAGTATGTCACTTCTGACAAAACTGCAGTCAGCCACTATAAACAATTCTACAGTCTCGGATAACTAAATAATTAACTTAATGTTTGTTTCTTTTAAAGCTCAGAGATGTTTGCAAACTATTTTTCTTCATTTTCTTAAGATAAGGATACAAAGAGACACATCAAGAACAATCTCTACCAAGAAAGATTTAAAAAGATAGCAAGATGATGTCTCATGATGAGAAAGTTTGGTCAAACTAACACACCCATTGTTGTCACAAAAATTCAGTCCTGAATCCATGCACCTCACTGAAGAGTTGCCTTTGCATTACAAGACGTAAATATGAAAACATGTAGCCCATCACACACCATATTTTAAAAAGAACGGCACAACAACTTCTCAGAAGTTCACAGAACCCTGCTAAGCAAGAAGAAATTAAGAACTCACCATCACTGAGATCTTGCAGAAGGTTTTCTTGGCATGAAAAGTCCAGCTTCACTTTAATGTTTACAGTAAATGTTGCAATCTTCCCAGGTTTTAGAGGAAACTGGGAGAGCGTATCTTCTAGCTTCCAACTCAAGAAGTCACCATACAGCTTCTCTGAATTAAAAAAAAAAAAACAAATATTTCATGAGCATAACTACTGCTAAGAATGTTTTTTAACTTGTACAGAGTATTAACTGATTTGCCATTTTCTGTTTAAATTCTAAAATACTTAGAATTAAGGCATCAAAAGTGAATGTAACACTAGAAAGACATCAGAGAGATTACTGAGATTGACCTGAAAGCGTATAGAACACAAAGCTGAAAATATAAATTTAGGTGAAGAACACTAACAGGAAAAAATATAGATTGCACAATAGGCAGCATTAAATATACACTTTGAATACTCAAGAACACAGCCTGAAAGAGACCTAAGAGTTCATATAGCTCTGAATCTTACCATCTCCCACTGAGGAAATGACACATGAATGCAAAAATGCATTTCATCAAAATATTACACCAAAATAAACCAGTTACAGTTCTGAAGCACCTGTGACATCATTAAACAGTTACTTAACAAGCAATAGGGAAGACTAGGAAGACAACTGCCTTTCAGTTTTGTATAAAATAAAGTCCTTTCTCAGAACTGAAAAGCATAAAGTATATGAAACCCAAACCTTAAGGATGCTGCCAGGCAGGAGTAGTCTGCCTTAAAACGTGTGTCTGATAAATGATTTACCATTGGTCCACATGAGATACGACATCTGTCATTATTAGCTCCTCTGTCCTATGCCTGAAGTGCCAGAAGGTAATATGAGGAAAAAAAACATTACTTATTGCTTATCAATAGATTGTGATCCTTTAACCAGTTATGCAGCCTCCTCAGTATTCCAGTAACATCAAAAGACCCATTTTGAAATAAAGAACAGAGGTCAAGTCCACTTCAGGAAGAAGGGTGAGTTAAGTTGTGTTATTTCAGGCTCCAAGGTATGCCAAAAACTGAAGTCGTGGACATTTAAGTACCTTCAGCAAAAGCCATCCCTGGTATTCTGTGAAGTTTATGTATGGGATGTTTTTTGTTTTTTTGTTTGTTTGTTTTTAGAAGGACAGAAAAGGTTGCTAAACACTGGAACGGTGTTCACAAGTAACACAATTGCTCTACAAGTGGCAGGTGGTGATTGCCTTTGCATCACCTGTTTTGGTTTTTCTTCCCCTTTCCTTTGCTCATTAAACAGTATCACAACCCATGAGTTTTCCCATTTTGCCCTTGCAATTCT
The DNA here is from genome assembly GCA_013399115.1 of Anseranas semipalmata. NCBI lineage: Eukaryota > Metazoa > Chordata > Aves > Anseriformes > Anseranatidae > Anseranas > Anseranas semipalmata. The sequence goes on from VXAA01001659.1 coordinate 18,623, forward strand.
CTCCCCCATCCAGTGGCAGCAGGGGGAAGTAGGTGAGTGACTGGGTGGGGGCTTAGCTGCCAGCAGAGGTCAACCCACTGCATCCATTTGCAAGACCATACAATGATAAGCACTGCAGAAAAGTCTATTAATACATAAATGTGACAGTTTGACTGGGAGCATCCTAAAGAGAGATTTATCAATTCGTAGCAATGCATACCGTTGCAAAGTATGCTGAAGAATTCTTCTAAAGCATCATTTAAAAACAATTTGAGCACTGCTTTGCATAACAAAGGGACCACAGAAAGTCACAGAGCTCATCTCTACTTCATATTAGCCTGCTGTATTTACAAGCAAGTTAGCGTGTTGGCACTTCAGAGCCTTTCCAGAACCATCATCTAAGACTCACGTTTGAGAAAACAGGGTGGGAAGACAGCCTCAATAACTACAGTCTAGAATTAAGGATCTAGCAGGAAAAGTAATTAGAATTGCAGTCAAAAGTTTATTAATTTGCCCAGGAACAACTTCATCCAGAAGAAAAACAAATATTTTTCCATTAACTAAATGATAACTGTTTTGCCCAAGATAATTATCTTTTCTTTCCACATCAAATCCATATTATAGACTTCTCTATAAGAACAAAAATGAGGTAAAAACAAAAAATCCTACTAATAATTGTTTCCTTCCTCACTTCCACCTCATTTAATGATTTAGTTGTAACCACATCATCGTACTGATTTTCTTTTATTTCCATGAAAATAAGTTTAACAAGTAGAGCGATCTCTATCCCCTTTTTCTGATAAGTAAAAACATAATATGCTACAGGGATGTTTTTCCTCAGTGTAAGCAAAGCAGAATGACTTATCTCAGGCACTTGAGTGTATCTCCAGCTTAATGAACAAATTGTTTCCAAAATGTATTTTCATTAAGTAGGAGATTTATCGGAAGATCTTAGTAGTGAAAAGACTTTCCAAGTGAGAACAACCCCTGCAGGTATTATGGTACCCAACAGATACTCCCTAATTTAACACTCCTAATTACAAGACAAAGTCTGAATGCTCAAGCTAAAAGTTAAACCATAGAGAAAAATCAAGTTAATATTTAGCTATCACTGGTTTATAGTTTAACATTGTTTTCTTTACCTTGTTAGTAGTCATTATTACAATGAATTATACTATTGCATGGAGATTCAAATCTTTCAGTTGAGTGGAAAAAATTCTTGCTTGGGGGCATGTCTGCATTCAGTTGCTTCTAGAGTCCAAAATTTGTGTTTAACAAACAACTGAATTTGCAAGCAACTTCTAGTCAAGAGTGTAAATTAATGACTTGTTTCATCTCTTTACTAGAGAATAAATCACTAAAATCATAACAAATATAATAGCTTATCTACAATCTAACTTCGGGTTCACTTTAAGATCTTCAGATTTTAAGATCCATAAAAACAATTCCACGTTAGCACTTTACAATTCTATGGATTTTCTGTATGTAAGTCTTTTGAGATCACAAGAACCATCCTTCAATTCTTTCCAAACTTAACTCCCCAGGTAAATCTGTTTTTTTGCTCTGTCTCTTCAGACGGTTCATTTTCCCGTTTATATTTCTTCCAAAATATGCACAAGTGCTTTATCTTAATGCAAACACATCTATAAAATTCTTTTCTGAGATAATTTTTCTTTGGGTGGGAGAATCTAAATTTGAATGGATATTAAAGCCATTCTTGGGAGTCATAATCTAACTGTTTTTCCCTTCCCACCATCACAAGTTCACACTGCTGTATAAAACAACCCATATTAGGATTACTAGCATTTCTATCAAAATTATTTGCTTATAACCAGTTAACAAAACCGTAAAAGGTCAACCTACAGAGGCCGGCAGTATGGGAGAACAGGCAAGTCCACAATGGGCTACTAAAACAGACTATGCAGGGATGTACAACTGAAGATACTGAGCAAGCACAGAAGAAACATAACCATGGCCAGACTTGCATGCTCTCCCTAAGTAGCATCTCCTAAAGTCCTGGGATTTCTTGGCTAGATGGATCATCAGCCCTAATAAGGCATTTCTTAAATTCTTATGCCTTTGTCTTTCTTTCTGTGGCAGAAGGGGGTGGGTGGGGGCACTAAACCCTCTACTGACTGTAACATTAAGATCTGCAGACAGCCTTGAAATTGCAAATGTAACTTAAAGCATCACAGAAATTGAATATATGTGGAATAGTGTTCTGAGTACAGCTGTGGATTCCTGACAAACACACATTTCAAAAACAAACAAAACAAAACAGCAGGATAAAAAGCTGTAGTTCAGCCTGGAGGTCCATTGAGTCCCTAACAACATTACAGGCAATGTAATTAAAATACTTTCAACAGACAGGGAAAAGGTTTAAAGGACAAAAAGAAACAAAGTACAAAGAAAAAAAAAAAGTAACAGACCACAGCTGAAAGGTGAAGTCTGGGTAAAGCGCAGGGAAAACAACTGCTGCTGAGAGGAAATGGAACTGCAAAAGCATTTACCAGCTAGCACAGAAGGATAAGTCCGGAGTGTTCCATATCTCTGAATTCAAGATGCACAAAGGTACAGTGAATACAAGTATGATCGGACATCTGAAGATAAAAATCTGATGTGTTTCAAGGCAACAAAACTCTTCAGATGTTTATGGTAATCTGCACCTCTGCTTCTTGATGCCTCATCAGCTGAGGTATATACCCCTAGCAGAATAAACAGGACCCCAAAGTAACTATCAGTTCTAAATGCATAGACATTGGCATTCATACACCATTAACCTCAAGTGAATGAAATTCTAGTAAAAATAGAAGTTGTGTATTTACCACTGCAGAGCAGCCATCACTTTTTTTTTTTTTTTTTTTTTTTTGAAAATGTGGAACTGTAGAGTGTGCACATTAGAATTACAGGGTTAAAAACACTAATGGTTTGTGCACTCATAGGCAGTGAACCAATATCACTATTAATTTTCCTTTAAGACTGTGGGAGAATGGCTGCTTTCAAACTGAGGAGATAATCACAGAATATTTTGGACTCAGACCTAGCAGACAGCAATAGACTTGCAGGACTTGCTATATTCTTTACAATGCAAATGTATCTTGCAGACCTTCTTCCAAGCAATTAACAAGTATCCTTAAAAGGTGACAAAACTTGCTCTAAAAACATGAACCATTTGACATTCATCCTACAAGTGGGGAAAAAAAGAGTTAGTAAGAATCATACAAAGTCCTGAATATCTGTGTCTGCCAGTGTGGGCAGAAAGGAAGAGATCTGAGCTGAAAAACCTGATAGTAAAACCACGGCAGATAAGACCGGGGCTGGACTACCAGCACTCATTGTCCTTCCATGGCAATGACGTTTGGACTAACTGGAAGAAAACTTGCCTGCATTCACAGCTCTCTATGGACCATAACCCAACTCCAGATCAAGATAACTTTGCAGTTTTGGTTGGAAAAAAAGGTAAATAGAGCTATTCTAGGATACTCACAGTTCTTAAAACTGGTTACCTGATCCACAGAGTAGATTTCTCATTTGTGGTCTGGCATGGTTAAACAGCTGAGACTGCAAGCAGATGCATTCAAAGACCATGAAAAGAACAGAGCCAGACAGGTGAATTTATTTCTGTATGTTTAAATTCCAGAGGTCAATCACTTTTAAGAAAGATCAATGAGGATTTGTTGCTTCATCATCCAAGTTCATTCAGTGTGCACAGCTACTACAGTAGTGGGCTCACTACTACAGCCTGCAAGTCTGGTAAGAACACCTTGCACACTCCTCTCAATGCCTCAAGCTTCAAAAACACGCCAGGGTCACATTTACCCCTGTGTGGACTAAATAGTTGAGTTATCAAAGCTTTTAGTGTGAACCCCTTAACTCAGACATAACAGACTCTGACAAGAGCTGACTGGAGATGGAGGATGGAAAGGCAACCCTTTGCACATCATCATTCTAAAAAAGTATTAGACCATCTGACTTGGTGAGGGACAACGTGAGGTGACACACAGTTGACCTTGACGGTATACATGTGATGTCCAACCTACAGATACCACAGATTGGTAGACATGACTGGTGTAATGAGACATTAAAAGACATGACAGACATGTTTATTGTGGCAGTATGACAAGTCCCTTTTGCTGATTTGCCTCAGGATCTGTTCCAGAACACATGGCTGCTAAAGGACTCAAAAATCCTATGATGACCTTTATGAACTGTACAGGGTGAGCTGCAACTTCTCATTTATTTGAGGGCAAGAGTGGGAAAGTCAAAGAGCTGCAGCTGAAAGAAACAGAAAAGGGGAACTTAGAGGGAAGCAAGTTTGAAAAATGTAATCCCCAGAGCTTCTAATTAACAAGACATCACTGAAAAAAATGCCAGAGAAGTGGGCTTCCCCCACTACCATTACAGCAATGATCTTTGTTCTAAAAGCTGTGGCCCCAGAAACAGAAGGTAAGAAAATGTGGTAAAAAACTGGCTGAATGGCCGGGCCCACAGGATTGTTGTGAATGGAGTTAAATCCTGTTGGTGGCCAGTCACGAATGGTGTTTCTCCAGGGCTCCATATCAGGGCCAATTTTGTTTAATATTTTTATCAACTATCTTGATGAGGGGATTGAGTGCACCCTCAGTAAGTCTGCAGATGACACCAAGTTGGGTGGGAATGATGAAGGTAAGAAGGCTCTGCAGAGAGATCTGGATAGGCTAGATTGATGGGCTGAGTCTATTTGCATGACACTCAACAAGGATAAGTATCCCGCACTTGGGTCATAACAACCCCAGGCAGCAGTATAGGCTTGGGAAAGTGTGGCTGGGAAGCTGCCCAGCAGAAAAGGAGCTGGGGGTACTGGTCGACAGCTGGCTGAACATCAGCCAGCAGTGTGCCCAGGTGGCCAAGAAGGCCAATAAAATCCTGGCCTGCATCAGTCCTGGCCAGCAGGACTAGAGACGGGATTGTCCCCTTGTACGTGGCACTGGTGAGACCTCACCTTGAATATTGTGTTCGGTTTTGGGCCCCTCACTACAAGAAGGATACAGCGTTGCTCGAGTGCGTACAGAGAAAAGCAGTAAAGCTGGTGAAGGGACTGGAAAACAAAACTTGTAAGGAGTGACTGAGGGAATTGGTGTTGTTCAGTCTGGAGAAAAGGAGGCTGAGGGGAGACCTTATCACTCTCTACAACTACCTGAAAGGAGGTTGTAGCCAGCTGGGTGTCAGTCTCATTTCTCAGGTGAAAAGTGATAGAAAAGTGTCTCAAATTGTACCAGGGGAGGTTTACATTGGTTATCAGGAAGAATTTCTTCATGGAAAGGATGGTTAGGCATTGGGCCCAGGGAAGCTGTGGAGTTGCCATCCCCGGAGGTATTTAAGAGACCTGTGGACATGGCACTTAGGGACATGATTTAGTGGTGGAGTTGGTAGTGTTGGGTTGATGGTTGGACCTTATGATCTTAAGGGTCTTTGCCAACCTAAATGATTCTAGAATTCTATGAAATGGAAGTCAGGCATACATGCATGCAGCAGCTGCACAAGATTTATGAGCAAAGGTCATGACTAAAAGAACAAAAGTAAACCAGGTGAAACCAAGAATGATTGAAAGCTCTTTGTATTTGGCTGAAATTGGGCGGCCACTTCTCACGGGCTCCCAAGTTGACAGGCAAGCAGTTGTCATGGCAGATGAAGATGCCTAACAGCTTTCAAGGAGACTTTGAGTACCTTGAATTACAGCCACATTTCAGCTAAGAAATAGTAAAGAACATCCAAGAGACAACTTCTTAATGCACTACAGATAGTTCATAAGTGTCTGCATATGCTCTTAACTTTCTATATATCTAGATATATAATAAATCAGGAGTTTGTGTTGCTATTAAAGATGGCTTAATGTAGTACCCACATATTTCCATTCATGTAGCTAGAACCCAGCATCTTGCACTGTACTGCAATCTATCATCATGCATTTGAATCAATTTACTATAATAACTAACACTAAACTGAAAGACAGTCCATTAAAAAAAGTCAAAGGTCCATCTTTTGCAGGATCTATATGCAACCACATTTGAAATAACATAATTATTACACGGTTAATGCGGACCATTACTTCTTTTACCACGGATAGCGTTTATCAGCACTTTATGTCATACCCTCAGCACACAGTCATGTAATAAGTTATACCTAAATAAGCATGCATTTTCCTCCAATAACACGGTTCATTTTGAGCATACAGTTCCAAACACCTCTGTGAGACAACACAAGGAACTGAAGACTCTGCTTGACAGGACCCTGGGATAACCTAAACTAAAGCTCTGTTTTCAAAAAAAGGTTGAGTAAGATGATTTCCAGAGGTTCCTGCCCAAGTAGACTTCTGCAGTTCTACGGGTCTGATTCTATGGTTCTCACAATACGCATTTTTCAATGTATATGATATATGAACATATTTTCTGAAGCAGGTACATGCAGAACAGGTATCATTTAATGCCTCTCAAAGCTAATTCTGTTCTTCCAAAATGTTGACGTAAGTGCTGCATTTTTTGAGGTATGCATACTTATAAATTACTCATCAGAAATTCTTCTTTTTCTAATGAAGACAGCTATCACCATGCTTAATAGCATCTAAGAGACTGTCAAATACACAGAGGGTTCATTATAAAAAGTTTCTATACAGAAAGTGGAAAATGAAGAGAAATTTCAGTTTTATTGAAATCGCAGCTGAATGTATCAACTTTTCTCCTTTTTCCCCCACTGTTTTTAACAAAAGTTCTAACAGTGATATTATGAAGGTTTTAATGTTGACAAGAGTCTATTTTTCAAAATTTTGAACCATTTTAACGACATAATGTTATATACTAGGAGTCTGATAAACACCTTTGATTCAGAGGCCCATATATTCTGACATTTAATACATTTCATTACAACTTCACCAATCAATACACATGCTGTATTTGGTCTTTCCATTACATACATACAGCACCTAGCACAGTAGGAGCACCTTGGAATTACTGAAATAAGAACAGTAAGACATTTTACTTCAGCTTTTAAAATTATTCTTGGTAACAAGTCTCTGACAGAAAATCTATTCTTAGATGATTGGCAACTCCTAGTCTCTCAGATTGCAGAGAAGAGGATATTCTATTGAAAAAAAAAAAAATCATGAACCTGAATACTGAAAAGAGTGAAAATCATACTGCATTTTAATACTCTGGCACTGACAAAGTAAAATCTACAATCAAATAAGATATTTCTATCGTAAGTAAAGCTTCTCTTCTGCAGTTCTTCTGTTAATACCAATTTCACAATGATGAAATGGTTTTTCCTCAGAGAAAAAAAACAAAAACAATAAAACACATCACTAAAAGGTGAGATTCGCCTATCAGACTACTTGTTAAATATTAATACGTACAGAGCATTTTAGGAGAAATAAGTGAAAGCAGCAGATGTTCTCTATTTCTTTTACACCTTCAATTCAAACTTTTAATTCATAGTAGCTCATTTCATCTATTGCTGTGTTTTTAAAGTGTTTATCCCACTTTTTCTTATCAATTACTGAGAAAGCTAGAAGTAGGCTTATTTACTTCCACTCTTACAAGTAGGAGAACATTAGTGCTAATGGTAATTTATTAAATTAACTAATCACTGTACTTAGATATAAGGAGAAAGTAATTCAGACTCAAAATTCTTGCTTTTTACTAGTTTTTGAAATCTAGATTTCCAAAAAGGAAGTGACCCCTTGACACACAGATTTCCTTCACACAATTTCCTTCATTTTCTTTCTTAATTTTCTTACATTCTCTTTCATTTTTATGTTCCTACAAAAAAATCAAACTGAATTATTCCAGTTCTTTAACAGGGATTCTGATATTTATTTATTATGATATTTAAATTGACCTGAAAGAAAAATACCACAACTAGTCCCCCTTTTATCTAAGAACAAGTGATCATTATTTCTAAATTTAAACCAGCATACATACCCTTAGTGTTGACTGTTTTCGCTGTGACCTCTAGTGTCTCCAACGGTTCTGTTCCGATGTTTTCTAACTTAATGATAAGCTGCTGAGTCTCTCCATTGTAAAGTTGGACAGATACGTTAGTGGAGATTTCATCCCCTGAAGAAGGCTGAAGTGTATGAGCAGACCTACAAAATGTGACAAACATGCAAACAGAATATTACAATAAACACGTTAAAAGCTTGTCCAAGTTATTATATTCTATTAGCCATTCTTTGAAGATTCAGAAACTACTGCTCTGAAATCTTGAAGATATTTGACAATTTTCCATTTTAATTTTAGCCAGGATCATTTTTTACAACCATCGAGGACAAACGTTAATGTTATGCATAATACAAATCAGATTTCAAACAATATAAAATATGTATTCCTGACTGAAAGCTTGTTAAAAAATTCATGTAAAAAACGTAAGAAAGGGAACAGAGTGAAAAAGCAATAGCAGGTCATCAGAATGAGTAAACTTGAAAAAAGTGACATCTGATCTACCAGGAGTTTGAACACTAGGGTTGAGTACTAATGAGTATCAAGAGCTGAATGTAAAACAAAAATGTTAAATAAATTAAGGAGAATAGGTTGAATGCTACATAGGAGATACTAGGGTGAAAGCCCTCCGCAGGATCCTGAAGTTCATACCACTTTCTGATCAGCCCATCAAAATTACAAAAATGAGAATAAAGTCAACCAGTGGAAGAATCCTCAGATGAGGTGAAGCCTTTATACTTACAAGGGAGGATACCTTATCTTACATTGTTAAGCATTCCCAGACTTCACCAACTTATTACCAACGTGCAATATGAAGATAGAAACACCTTAAATGAACAGATAAGTAGCACTGACTGTTTTAAGCAGCTGATCACCCAGAAACTGTTTTCTTAAGAGATTATAAACAGTACCAGAATGAACATGAGAAAAATGAGAATTTATCTAAATGAGTATCAAAAATTTCATTTTAAAATAACAAATGTGGCAAACAAGCCAATTATTGAAACAGGAGATATTCACAGTGCTATGACAACACATGCATAAAGGAGAATTGAGCAGTAACCTTGAACTTTGCTAGGAAGAAGTAATACGGGAGCTAACAGAGTGAAGTTCTAGTGGACAGCAGAAGGCACAAACCTCATGGGAGTGGATCCTAGAAGAAATTTACTCAGTGAAAGGTGAAATAGTGAATATAAATGAACTCTTTAGAACGTGAATGAGGGAAGGAGGATTGCAGAACAAGACAGATGGGCAGAGGTTCAGTTTCTGACTGTATTTTTCATGCTAATGCAAAGTGGTCAGAAGGGATCAAGGACACAAGGGCAAAAGCTATCAAGATTAATGACTGATAAATTTGCTGATAAACTCATGTTCAGTAACTTCTTTTGCCAAGTATTTCTGCTATCCTTCCTTCATACCCTATCTTTCCCTTATTCAAGACAAGCAGCCTCCACAAATAAAACATCACAGCAGATTTTAGTCTTTCAGAATGCATCTTTGACAACAAACACTTAAAACACATTTTCTGATCATTTAAATTTTACTGTCATATATCATTATCATTGCAGCACTCTGAAGTTTTGGAGTGTCAATGAAGGAATAAAAAGAAGGAATTTCTTAATTTCTCTTTTTGCTCCTCATACTTAGACAAAAGCATCAAGGAATTGCATACTAACAAACCAAAATAACGGCTACTCTCAATTACTATACAAATGTACATATGAAACTGGAATCCAAGCTAATTCAGCTTGCATACCCTTTGCTTTAATACAGGTTCTTAAATTACGAAGCACCTTACTTCTTGTCTATCCAAGTATTGCAAACCCTCAGCCAGATAACACAGTATTGCCACTGCTAATAAGAGGGCACCAGCTTTGTTGTGAGCTTGCAAGGTGTCAGGACTGATGCTGCTCCGAACTCCTCCTGACCAGCCTGCAGCGTGGTTTGACTTAGTGTAGCTTAGCAGCAATTTTTCGTCGGACCAGGTGGCTATGCCTAATTAGATTTACTTCTTTTACCTCTGCATGACACAACTAGAGTCTTATATAAAAGCAGTGACAAGTGGTGGGTAGAATGAGATATTTAGGAGTAACACAGTGATGTTGTGGAGAGAAGCAAAGGTCTGGCATGATAGGAGAGGGCTTACAAAGTGGAGACCCAGGATGCAGCAAAGAGGAGTACTAGTATAGTATGATGAGATGATGGACATGCTTAGCACTGGAGACCCTGCAGCTATAAGCAATTCACTAACAGCCAGTTAAAGAAATGCAGACCTGTACCTAGACAGAAAGTTTCCAGGGGTAACAAAGAACAAGAATCTAATATATAAAAAAAGCACCCCATATGACTATATGAATTCGAATGTTCCAGGGAGCTCAAGTGAAGGAAGAGCAGAGTGAAAAACTGTGTTAGCAATCATAAAAATAGCATCACGTATCTTCAAGTGGAAAACAAAACAACAACACATCAACATCGGATCCTTCTTGGTGGAGGTCTCCAGATGCTGACAACTCACTGTATCACCAGCTCCAGACTAAAAAGGCCAACCTTAGGACCCAGTGGAGCTGTGGGAGGGCGAGAATAATACCAGGAAAACAGGCAGAAAACAGGAAGTGCATATATAACAATTTTAAGTGTATTAATACTAGTGATTCTTCTTCTGCATAGAGTATTTTTCTCTATTTCTTTTTCTTTCTTCCATAATAATTGCACCTGGACTAATAATGATTCCTGTATTAGGCTGCTAAGAAACAAACAGTAAGTTCTTGGCTTTACACATAACACGTGTTTCCTCTTTGCCCATAAAAAAAATTTTGAGCATAAGAATATCGTGCTAGTATTTCAGTACATTAGACAGTACTCATCAAGAAAGCAACACCGGTCTGCAATTTCAGAAGTTTCTAGTTCTTGTGGAAGTGACTGATATTCATCCAAGTTCATCAATATTATAAATATTTCATAATTTTATTTATCTGTCTTTTTTTCCCCTCAGTTTTCTTATTTTATATGCTTTGCCACCAACACTGTTTTACTTAGTAGTATAACATTTTTATATCATATTACATAAATTTATTCATAAATGTGTATATAAATACATATAACAAAGAAAATAGATACTAAGTCATTCTCAACCCACAGCAAGCTTCTTACAGCTCCTGCTCAACCGAGCTTGTTAAACTGGTCTTTCATAATACAGATCAATAAGAAATTTTATCTTACAGTTCTAAAAAAAAGTTAGGTAGTCCTGGAAAGGCCTGGAATTATTCTTGCCAATATGACTATCACCCCAAAATTACTATTAGATCAACCAACTCTTGAAGAGATGATAAAGAGCTGTATATGTCTTTGAATGACCTTTCAAACAAAACTTATCCTACAGTTTCACCTACAGAGAAGCAAGTCAGTAAGTACAGTAAGCACAATTATCTTGAATACTTCAAAACTAAATAAATTTGGTGAGAATTTACAAAAAGTTCAGCTCCAGTAGAAGCTAACGTGCTCTGTCAGGAGAAGACTGTCTCTCAAGAATACTGGTCAACATCAAATGTTGGTAAGATGGGCATCAAAGCAAATGTAAATGTAAAACAAATTGGCAAGACTCAAGAAGAGAAATTACTAAGATTTTATCCTGCTGCCTGTAAATTAGGAGTATTCTTTCTGTCATTTCTTTACCATGTCTTTTAAAAGTACATCATTCTCCGGAGAATCCAGAGGATAAAACAAAGTTGACAGGAGTTGCATGAGGCAATTTACAGATATCATGGAGGCTGCAAGCAGGAATAAGTGGTAGTAAACAGGGACCTCTCTGGCATACTGCAAGGTAGCCAGAAGCGCATCTGAATTCCCAGGATGTCACAGGAACTGAGACTGAGTATTGAAACTAAAGCGTTTGAAGAAACCAAGAGGAAATTTAACACCAGTGAAAAAGGAAACATACACAATATACAAAGAAAATCTTGTTAATGTTCCATGTTATCAGCTGAACATATATCCAAAAAGAGCAGATATTATGCTCATTTAAGAATATTTGCAATTCCCTCTGTATTTCAAACCCATCACATTCTTTAATGTATTCATAACTTTGGCTATCCAATATTAATTTTGATTACAGCTAAAACACTCAGACTCCATATCTAGCAAAATTTTTATAGACAATTTACCAACATGCAACTCAACCACACTGTTTTATTATTTTGCTGTCTTCACCAGGGTATTTCTTTTATATCTTTGCAATACAATGCCATCAAGACAGCCTATTCCACATCAGAAAAGTAGAATTCATTATGGAAATGACAGAACCAAATTGGTTCCTTTTGTTTACTAAGTAAACCATTCTGAATAACACAGTAACAAAAGAAGTCAATAAGTAACAAAAGGCTGTTTGCTGATCCATAGCTAAAAGGAATATTAAAAAGAAAAAAAAGAAAACCAAAACTCTGTAATTTTATAACTATTTGCAAAATGGTAGATGGATGCTCTTGAACCTGGAAAAGTTCCAAAAGCTGAATTGGATCGGTGTCTTACCAGCTTTCTCTAAAAACGTGGAATTACTCAGTCACATTCTTCACCCCTAAAAAAGCTCAACCCCCCTCCCTAAAAAAGACTTAGCCCCCACACAACAATTGTGACATGTTTGGTGAGTGTATAAAGAAGTTATTTTAGTTAATTCTTCTCTTAAACATACTGTCTCTGTAGTCTGGTATCTAGTTTGGAGCTTCCCCATACAAGAGAAATATTGACATACAGGAGCAAGTCCAGAAGAGGAGTATCAAAATGATTAGGAGGCTAGAGCACGTGACATATGAGGACAGGTTCAAAGAGCTGTTTGTTTCAGTTTGAAAAAGAGAAGGGTAGAGGCAGATTTTTCTTTTCTGAGTGTGGTCAGACAACTAGATAATGCCCTGAGCAACCTGATCTAACATTAAAGACTTATCACTTGTCAAAGCTAGTCCTGCTTTGACCAAGGTCCCTGACCAGATGATCTCCAGAGGCACCCCTTCCAACCTACATTAATCCCTGGGTTACCTCTTTACTTCAAGATTTTATAAACATTTATGAACACTAATGCATCAATATAATCAAATAAAATCCTGATTTTATTCAATTTCTGACCTTGGAAGGGAGGTACTGATCTGTAGCCTTGGCAAAGCTGGAATGACTTCAACAGTACAGCCATTGGTCTTGACTCCAGGCAGATTGTCCAGAAGACAGTCACTGAAGACTCCGAAAACTGACGTATGGTAGCCTGATTTTTGGAAGAAAACACAAATATGTTGCACTTTTTTGTTTGTTTGTTTTCTGAAAGGTCTAATGCAAAATTCAAATAATTCAAACCCCACAGACAGTATTTTTAAATAAATGTAATACATACAAACAACACGCATCTATGCCTTTGTATCTATGACATGTAAAATAAAAAAAAGTCCATAATTTCTACCATGCATTGTGTTAAGTTTTGTAGAATCCTTTACAAGATCAACAACACAAGTCATATTATAAAGACCACCATTTCACAACACTATATCACCTAATCCACTGGTGCACATAAACTTGCTACCATTCAAAAGATGTTGAGGGTCCCCTATTTCTTCCAAAAAAAAATTTGATAGCAAGGAGTATCAACAGTATCCAGAAGCTAAGGAAAAAAGAATCCCAAACAAATGATTTTTTTTTTTTTTTAAATTGGATACGTATATATGTGTACGCCTGCCATAAAAGACCACAGGTCATCCTCTAGAAGTGCAATTTAGTAGGTAAATAACTCAACACCAATTCCTTGCCAAGCAATATATACAACCTGTAAGGAAAATTTAATTCATTAACACACAAGTAACAGCCAAATACAGAAATCAACTCCTCTAGTTGCAATACATTTTTAGTATGTGAAACTAAAAACAGACAACTACAGCACAAATGTTCCTGAATGATTTGATGCTATTCTGTATTTACTGAAATAGTTTCTGTAGGAAAAAAAAAAAAAAAAAAAGACTATTTTTATGAGCAGAAAACAGAGTGAGAACAGAGTTTCTTGAAGTTCAAATCCATCTTCTTTTGGTGTTTAACTTCATTAAAACTGTTCTTTTCCTGTAACTCTACATTCCAGGAACATGTACCTAAAATTGTGTGTTGTTAACATGATTCAGTACTACCGCTTTCTGAATCTATCATCTCTGCCTTTTCTAGGAGACTGATCTGCCGGTCTTCTAAAAAAGTTCCTTAATTCTCTCCACTTACTATGAACACAACTCTATTTATGCTTATTAATGAAATGGTATCTTGACTGCAACAGGCTACACACATCAGCTAAATTGTTTCTACACAAACAATCTGCAAAAATTTCTGTAATCTTACATGAACACGATTAAGAAAAATGAGCTGCAAGATTATCTTCTGCATTCTCATGAAAAAGTTCAAGTCATTTTTCTCAGAAGCTTTCCAATGGAAACATTAATAAGGTGGAGTTTGAGTTCATTATCTATTTCCTCCTATATTGGAGATACTGAAAACATTTGTTCGTTGCTGCTGTCGCAACCAAGTGATTTTTCAGCATCACAGGCTGCAGTTCTAATGAAGTCTAGTGTATTAAACAGTTCTATTTGTTTGGGATTTTTTGTTTGTTTTACATATTAATGAGAATTCAGAGTGGCAAAAATATAAAGCACACCAATTTAAAGTGTGCCAGACCAACACATGTAATTCACAGAGACATAAAACATTGTTTTGCTAGTAACAAAATGACGAAATACATCCCTTACCATTGATAGTAATCTGTCCGGTGGTTTGAGGAACGCCAACAAGAGTTACCGGATAGAGACCAGACTCTGCAGGTAAAGAAAGGGCTGCAGGAAGAGATTCGAATTCTACTCCTGTTGTCAAGAGACCCTGAAAAAAGTTGTATTACACAGATAAATCCATTTATAATATAAACTTATATTTTAACCTCTTGCATTTTATCATCCAAAGTTTTATAGTTTATTCAGATTTGCTCACAGCAGTTGCTTTAGTTTAAAGTTCCAGTGACTTAAGCATGCTTCTAATATTACTGGAACATTTGTATTCCATAAAGTATATGTTTCAGGACCTTTTTGAGGTGGGAATGATACATGAAATACAAATAAAAAGTAAAAAGAACAAGTGATATTATTTGCAAGGTGGTTTTTTTGTATCTACATTTAATTGTACCTGTGACACAACATATATTTGCTTACATTTTGGACAGTGGAAATTAAACATCAATAGCAGCTCTTGCTTAGCTTTAATTAAAGTTCCTGGCCAGAAAAGATTTATCTATGGGAGGAAACAAATTGAGCATTTACAGATAACAGAGTAAATCTAGTTTTATTAACTAATCTAAAAATCTAAATTAGGAGTCGGAATAAGGCATTAATCTCTCCAAGTTGACCAGCCATCAAGCCTAGATGCCTACAGTTAGACTGTATGATTTACTCCCTTAGTGTACGATGGAGAAATCTCTTGGCACCCTAAAGTTAAAACATAGGACAAAATAGGAAGTGCAACCAAAAAAAAAAATATTTAAATGGCCTAAAAACCACAGCATTATTTTCCTGAGTACATTAATCGCTTTTTTTTAAGCTCAGTTAACAAATTTAAGATGCTTGAACACAGTACGTGCTGTTAGAAGTAATAAAAGTATTGCTGTAAAACACAGGGGTCTAAGTTACTGGCTGCTTTTAAATATTTATCAATAGTGATGATATCCAACTATTAATGCAGTAAGTACAACTGGATTAAACTTCAACTCCATTGAGATGCTTCATTGGAACTCAAGAGTCTAAATAAGAGGTAGACAGTATTTTTGTAAAGACAGATGAAAAAACTTACAGTTTCAGACACAGAAAGCCACACAGAGACTGAAGACTGAACAAGGAGCTGAAGCAGCAGCAATGTTACCTGCACAGTGCCAGAACAGTGGTATTGCTTTCCTTTGAAAACATCTCTGATTGCCTAGCTTCTAACTCGATAGGTTTTTGAATGGTGCACCTCTAAAGTTCACACCTGCTGTACAAGGCAGACTATAGCACTCTCCTGTTTCTAATTCTCAATTACAAATTATCCTAATTGCTACTCATATAATACATACTTAAGGAAATGAAAATGGCACGACTTGAATTATCCAGCCAATGACTGAATCTTGACCTGTCACTTTAAGTCTTCGATGACCTGATTTGCATAGGGACTAACCACTGCCACGACTTCATCAAGCAATTCCTGGATATTAACTAAAATCAACCACCCAGTAATTAAAACCTGAACTAAATTAAAACTCATCATCAGAATTTCTTCCCTCCTCAGAAGGCAGTTTGCCTTGTGGAAAATTAACTACCAATTACATAATGTACCTATATAATGTATATACTATGGAACTACTAAAGAAGACCTTTGCAATTAAGATTCTTAACAGTGAAGTCCTCAACACGCTAAAAGCTTAAGAAAGCAAGCTGAACAGATGTGGCAGGGTTTTTTTATTTCGTTTTTATTCAACATCTCAAGTAATCAAGATTCACACACTGCCTAATATACCCCAAAGCTTAAATCGTTCATTCTAGCAATTACTTCTTTGTAGACAATGCATTGTTGAGACAAAGATTATTTCAAACAAAGCTGTCCTTGCTTTGTGGAAATGTACTTTAGAGAACTGTATCCTTCCCTAATATTGCACAAAATTTAATTTAATCATTTCACTTAAGTGATAAGAAAATACTGTTGAACCCTTGTTTCTACTGAATTTTAGTTTTCCCCCAGTTTCTCATATAGACTTCCGCTGTAAGAAGCAATCCACAAAAAAAAAATTGTAAATCGAATTCTGTATTGCTATGCTTTCATCAGCCAGCGTATCAGAGCCGCGATGCCTTGTGATTCCCACTTCATAAACACAGGAGGGGTCACTACTTTTCAAAAGGGTACATTTATATAGCTAGGAACTTAAACAGACCTTGCTTGCACTCTTTCTAATGTATTCTTTACAATATTTCATAATAAAGTTTTTAAAATAATTGTTGCAATAACCAGTCAATACAAACTAATTTTAGATATGATGCAACATAATTGACTGAAAGAATCCTTACAGAGGGATTCTCAACCCAGAAAAGGGGTGAACATTTAGACTTTACATTAAAGCTCAGTCTTCATCATAATCATTCTGCTTTTGCTTTGATTGAAGCAAATCTTACAACACAAAGGTGACCCCCACACATACTCCAGAACTCACCTTTAGAACAGGTACAGAATGCTTTTAAAAATTATTTCAGGCTCCAAAGCACTGAACTATCACTTGGCCAAACATTCAAATATATTTGAATTATTCAGGATTCACCTCAACTTAATACTTTCATCCAGGGACTTAAAATTCTAAAAAAAAAAATCAATGATTAAAAAACCTGCAAAGTCTTGTTTAGTACCAGCTGTAGTAAATGTCAATAAACAGACCTGACAGAGACCCCTCACTATTATCTAATCCATCTCCCTGCTCTGAAGCAGAGCCAACTCCACATCAACCACTCCTGCCATTTTTATCTAGGGTATTTTGGAATTTCCCTCAATGGTAGTTTCTAAGAGGAGATTAGGTAACTTCATACAAAGCTTCAACAGCCTTTCCAGTTCAGTCTCTCTCTTAATAACTACACTGAACCTACCTTGTAACAATTAATACACTGTCACTTTTCCATTCCTAGCTAACTCCCCAAATGCATATAAACAAACACTAAGAAACTACAACACCATTGCAAAACCATGGCCCAGACACTTTTCTGAAATACAGGAAGCTTCTCTTTAAGACATGGTCCTAATTAGCCCAGTTTTCAAGGCAAGGGGGAGAGGGAAGCGATCAGTACGTAAGGTTTTCTCCCATGTTCTTTCTCCTCTACAAGACATTTTCAATCATGCTGGATGCCAGCACATACATTTATCTGCTCATTTCACGTCTTGCAGTATCACCAGTCTTGTGCTCCCCCATGATACCAACTGCTCCCCCATCCCAGCAGTCAGACATCCTCCATTAGCAAGTTGGATTGAAGGGTGCAGGGGGAGACATTGCCCTGAAAGATTTTTAGGGTCCTGCAAGGAAAAACCAACCTCAAAGGGCACCGTAAAGCAGCATAGCCCTGAGAAATGCAGATAAAGCAGCCCTGCGCACACGGACAGCCTGCCACATGGCCCCAAAACCGCCAGTCGAAACTTCACGGTCCAGCCAGAGTTTTGATCTGTGACACCGAGTTCCCTTGCGGCAGGGGGTTGAGGCATGGAATGGACCAGAGCCGAGTAACCCCTGAGAAACTGAAGATCACAACTATGGGGGGGGGAAAAAAAGGGGGAAATGAACTGGGAAAAAATAAATTAATGGTAATATTTTTAATATTAAGGGCAATGGTCAAAGCTCAGAAAAGCACTGACCATAACCCAGGTGTCAGAGAAAGCATCTTCCTTGCCAAAGGATTTAAAAAGAGCATGGTAACAGGCGACAAAATCCAGACAAAAATCAAGATAAATACAGACACTAATAGACAAAGAGCTATTCATCTGGACTAGAATCACCCAAAATATGAATGTGCTTAGAGACAAAATGAGAGAGTTCTTATGCTTGAGTGGAGCAACAGAAAAAAAATATATATGCAGGTACATTGCTTCCTACCCCCCTGAAATTATATCAAAGTGACATCCCTGGATCATGATGATCACAGACACAGCATGTTGATCACAGGGTAATTGATAAAGAAATGTAAGTGCTCAGCAGAATATATTTTTCTTATAATGTATTACAAATGCATTCTGAGTCTATTCTTTAAGAACAACAACAAAAAAAAAACATGAAAATGAAGAGATATTTAGAGAACAAATGCAATGGAAATGCCAGAACACCTGCACTAAGCACAGACTATTCCTGGGCTAAAAATTAACAAGCCTCAAGTCCATTATCACATGAAGGAGAAAACATCCTTCATTTTTCTCATTATAAGAGTTTTACTATCCAGTAAAATTTCAAGTTTTTAAAAGTAAAGATATCAAGAAACCATAAAAGCTCATCCAAATGGACAAAAAAATACAATATAAACCTCAACAAGTCTTTGGTGTTCCAGGCCTAAACTGAAATCAAGATACTTATCCTTAAAACTTGACCCACACAAATAAATGTTAAATGACAGTGACGTATCTAGAATGTCTGAAAGACATTTCCAGTTCTGCTATCTGCTGGATAGCAGAATTTAGCAATATTTGCCCAACATTGCCCTCTGGTGCCTAAAAACATGTAAACTAACAGTGACAACAAAAGCAAGGCTGAAGTACTGTTGTATCCTTTACCTAAACATATCTGATGCAGAAAAAGAAAAAAAGGAAAAGAAAAAGGAAGCAAGCATCAGATTTCTTTTCCCTACAGTCTTGTACCTTATTTCAGTAATAATATTTAGTTATCACTCCTCTTTCTGACCAAACAGAAAAATTGTACCTGTACGCAAGGCTTCCTCCAGGGAATATATGAATTGGAAGAAAAAAGGCTATTTTCTCTTATTCCTATAGGTTGTTTTATAGGAATACAATATTTTTTAAATTGTCTTTGAGTGGATATATGCGTGCTATTACCACAGCCTGCCTCTCAATCACTTCAAAACTAGATTTAGCTTCAGAGAAACAAAGCAACTTGTATGTAAATGGTAGCTTTTGGGAATGCTGTTAAAACAACATGAGTATGTAAAGTGCCTTTTTAGGCTTTACTTACCAATCCTGATATGCAAGGACTCTTTCTTTTTCCCCAAGTACTGCCACCAACGTTAGTTTTCTCATTGAACATACTTTACACAACATTGTCAAATACTTTACACAAAAATTGTCAAATATTTATTTTAAAGGAAGTTTCCCCCAGTATTTCTAGCAAGACTATTTTAGGCAGACCTAAAAATTTTCAACCACTACCATTTTTACCATTCTTCCCCCCAACCTTTTTTGTGCATTTTCTCGCCCAATATAGCTCCAATGTCATGTAGCCTATCAGTAAGTAAATATTCTCTCAAGAGGGCAGAAACAGTACAAAGATATGAACCTGCTAAAGAGCAGTTCATGGAAACAATCTGAATGATCATGAGCTAAATTCAAGGACTGATTATACATAAAGATTTATCAAAATTTTAGATGTTATTTTTCACTATCAACACAGAAAGTGCTCTCGGCTAATAACACAGTTTCAAAGTTTACAAAAAAAAAAAAAGCAACAGCTATTCTTATACCATCATTAATCAAAATACCACACTTAAATTGTCTTGAAATAAATACATGCTCCTAACAGAATGAGACCTATAGAACACAGACTTTCTTTTTGAGTTATGAGCTTATAATACTCTAAATTACATTAACCCCATGTGTTGTAGCAGTATTTTTTAGTTTGTCAATACTGACTTACTAAAATACAGGTTATACTGCTCTATATATATATCAATCGTGGTTCTAAGAAGGCTACATTTTCTACAGTAAGTGCATAAAAAATGCTTTCACTGAATAAATAACATTCCCACAAAATTTCTCAGCCTGCTAAGACAGCACATTTGTCTTTAAAATAAAATTTGAGAAACGAAGAGGAAAAAGTATTTAAAATCTTATAGGATTTAACACACTTTGCACTGCATCTTCATATGCATTTTATTTTAATAGCAGATGTCACCAGACTTAACCATGACTTACAGCTTTAAACACTTTTTTCCAAGATACAAAACACATACACCAGAGATTTCCCAGAATTTTTGGTTTTTTGAAGGTCTGAAATCCAAAGGTCATTTTTCCTGGATAAAAAAAGGCTTAGTAACAGTAAGCGAGAGAGGCTACCATTCAAGTATCTGAACAAGTCTAAACAGAAATCAATATTCCTGGATAAAAAGTAAAGTGGTTTATATACTTATTTACAGCTGAACATCAAATCTACTCTTGCCTTGGGTTAGACCACAAGGATAGCAAAAAATATTCTGTTTAATCCCTTGCAGACAAAGCAAGTTAGGCTCATTTTTGTCGCTCTCTTGCTATGTTGATTTAAAGTACCTGCTAAGTTTTACAAAAGCGCTGCCTCTGATCACCCCTTTGATCTCTCCTACCTTGCTTTACTGACCAAAATACACGGTTGTTGGACCTAATCACCTCTATATTCCATGATTAAACATTTTGTCATTTTACAAACATTATTGCACCTTTCAGTGGATTAACCTTCCCCCTGTATGGACAAAAGAAAACCAGGATATAGAAAACAGAAAAGTTATAAGAAATGGGACACACATGAAGAATAGGTATCTAAATAGATTCCCAAATCATGAACATGCATGACAGGGAATAAACAGCAAGAACAAGGAAGACAGGCAAAGAGTTTCGAGAAAAAAAAAAAATATATATATATATATATATATATATATATATATATATATCAACATATATATATATATATATATATATATATATCAACTTTTCCAACTTTATAGGGCTTCTTATCTGAATAACGTTGATCAAAGTCATGCTTGCACAATCTCACAAAACTAAATGTACTTTGCATTAGTACTACAAATAATGAACAAAGCTAGAGAAGCCTTCAATGGGGAATCATTCTCCTTAACAGTTTGTGCTGTATCTCAATACTAACTTGTTTACCTTCCAAACTTTCAGCCATAACAAGAAGGATGTCACATAAGGAAAAGTATCCCAATAAAAGCTTGGATCGATGCTTCTAGCGTTTATTTAACAGGCAACGAGTAAGCTAAAAGAACAACAGATCATAAACCGAAAGTTGATGGAAAGGGAAAGTTAGAAAAAAGGAGTGAGACTATAGATTTCAAGGAAATCATGCAACAGAGAACGCAGAGAAAGACTGCCAGTCATTGGAAACAAGGTTGAATGAGCAGTCATACTGCACAGGTATGGTGCCGAGTCAGAAGGAAGGAAAAAAGTCGTGGCACGGACAAGCTAAAACTGACACTAAGTGATAGAAAAGGATACACTGGCTATGCAAATGATTCTGAGGTTAAATAATGTGAAAGGACGTGACACATTACGAGAAATCAGACAACAAGGAGGCATGGGGACTGCAGGCATGAGTAAACATTAATAATAAAACAGAACACTACCAATAAAATAAAACACTAAAATATTAAACATCATCCTGAATTATTGAAGCAAAAACAAAAGATTTCATTCTTGTGATAAAGTAATAACTATTCCCACACTCTAGAAAACCTACAGATGAGAGCAGAGAATCAGAACAAGTTAGGCTGGAAGGAGCTGCTGGAGGTCCTCGTGTCCAGCCCACTGCTCAGAACAGCGACAACTTTCACATCAGCATAGGTTTTTCACTCTCCTATCCACTTAAGTTTTGAAGATGGAGATCCCCCATTCTCTCACCAATGAGATGACATCAGTGCACAGCAGAATTCTCAAAGCACTCTGTTTATAGATCACTGACTAAAGAACCAAGTTAATGGTTTCAATTATTTGCATCTAGTCTGAATGCCTACTTCCTCTTATGCTTACCAATGAAACTAAAATTCCGTATTAATTCAAAAGATAACTATCATGCTAACAGTAAAAAAGACGTATTCATGCTATTACAATTAATTTGCTCAGTGAATGGATGGAGTGCACACCCATATAAATAACTGTATTCCAAGTTCTTAAGTGTATGTAACCACTCATAAGAAATTTCCCCATTAAGAAATTATCCAAAATTTTTTCTATAACATATAATTTAATCATTACTTATACAATACAAATTAGACTATCAATCAAAATGCTCTTTAATTAATTTCTGCATGGAGTCCTTTCTGATGCACAGCTTTACAATTACTTTTTCTATTCATTCCTAACAATTTGGAATACTTCTGTGAGTGGTAGATAAAATGCTGCTGAAGAAACCAAGTGTGTTAGCTTCCAAGAATTAATTTTATTATACTGTAACTACAACCTTTGGGCGTGTTCATTTCCTGTAGAAAAAATACATTAATACATTATATATGGCATATTACCGGTAATTTAGGTCAAATTGTTTGACTAGCCACTGCAGTACACCAATTAAAAAAAAAAAAAAAATCTTGAGAAAATAAATATACCCTAACTCAGCCTAACAGAAAAGTGGGCTCTCTGAGACAGGATTTCTTTTTTAAAGCAATATTAAATATTGGAGAAAAGGTGACAATTTTTAATATAAAGGACAACACTGAATTAGGACTGACTGGAGATTAATCTGGTTTGGCAGTTAAAGGAGTTTTAACCTTTAAAGGGATAACAACGAAAAATATCCTGTTAATTGGCATAAAGAGGGGGGAAAAAGACAATCCACATTGTTTCAGTATACACTGCAAGCAGTCCACAAAAAGAATATCATACACTTGCATGAAGTAGCAGAGAACTTGGGCTTGAACCTTCTAACCTCACATGCTTCTCTGGTACTCTAGCCTTTTTTTTTCCCTCCCTCCTGATCACTTTAGCTTCTGGTGCTTTCAAATAACATACATCCTTGGGAATAGCAGATCCATAAGCTGAAGCTTCTATTAAAAAATCAAAACTTTTCAAAACTAGTTATTTTAATTCCTTGTTTTTTAAAAAATGTGGTCAACATGGGAATTTGAAAAGCTAGGATAAATGCAATTTTTAAATAACAGGAGGAAGAATACACTGATTATTAGGTTTGTGTAAATTCTTTAGCATGAGTTCTAGTCAATGCAGAGAGATACAGAATTGATTTACAGGTCAGTAACAGTAAAGCATTTAAACACTCCAAGTGGCAGAGATTTTCATTTCAGTACCTCATCTTCACCGCAAAATATGAGAAGATTGACACTACTGCATTGATAAACTGAGGTCCTACCGACTTAAACAGTTTTTTAACTATTTGATTTATAGAAAAACATATTTGAAATTCCAACTTAGAAAAGAACTGAGAAAAAAAACAGAAAAATAATAAAAAAGTAGAGGTTTAGAAAGATACATACCATGTTTTCTACT
This sequence comes from Anseranas semipalmata, assembly GCA_013399115.1. Lineage (NCBI taxonomy): Eukaryota > Metazoa > Chordata > Aves > Anseriformes > Anseranatidae > Anseranas > Anseranas semipalmata. The sequence continues at coordinate 42,556 of VXAA01001659.1, forward strand.
CGGAGCTCAAAAGGCATAGGGTTGTACACCATCAACTGAACTTCACATACATCTCCCTGGACCCACTGGAAGTCTATATGAAATAATTATAGAATTAATGCAGGAATTGCCTAATCATAGTGTTATAAAAATTAGCATCAGCTGAGCTGTCAGCTTGTTATATTATCTTTATGTTCTAAATTAACATCTCTCTATAATCTGCACAGCCCAAGTCCTGTTCAAGTGCATTGAGGGACACAAGCTACAAATGAGAGGAAAAGCAATGGGTTAAAGGACCAGAAGTGTTCGTTAATATGCTTATTATATTAATAACAGTAGTGCTCCAGAGCCCCAGTGTGCCAACATTACATTGACAAAATTAACTCAGGCATCAGTTCAAAACAGTACTTAAACACATCCCTAACATTAACCACTTGGAAGCTTAAACGCTTCCATACTTGGAGGCAGGTACAAAGTACACATCACCCTGTGTCGCCAAGACCCGGTTAAAAAGCAACCAGATAAGGAACAAACACCACAGGAAAAAGGTTATTAACAATAATGGAAACAAATCTTCATCTACGCATAGCTGATGATATGGAGTAAATGGAAGTTCATTCTAAATTAAGAAGAAAGCACCTGCTCACCAGCAAGATGCCACCTCCATTTCCTAACTTTCTATGAAAGTTTGGGAAATGCTCTGGGAGGGGAAAATAACACAAGGGTCCATTGATACTGATTTTTATTTGTTTGGTTTTTGAGATTCACAAAAGGGAGACTTAAGCAATAACACAAATTGTCAAGTAACTTCTGGAAATGCTTAGGGAAGACATGACCAGTAAATAGGTCAAGAAATAAGCTGCACTTTGAGTTTACATCTCACTACAAATGACAGAGGTTCAGCTTTAAAGACGCTTCACCCTGCCAAGTGTAAAAATTTGGGGTGTTTCACTTTGTTTAAGGAGGTGAGAAATTTAAGAAAGTGCGGTCACCAGCACACACACAATTTCTGAGGTGCTACTCGATGAAGAAAGATTATTTTACATCACCACTCCGTAATTTTTTCAGCCCACATGCTCCTGTCTACCTTCTAAATTTCTCACAGAAACCACGTGTGCTTTACATTCAGACTTTACATTGAATGTGACAACACTCGCTATACGAGCTGAGGACCTGCAGTCCAAATAAACAAAAGGTGGCTTTAAAATATTCATTAAATAGATTAAATAAATCATGACCATAATCTAATCTATAACACACACTGATTAACTTTTAACTAGTTTACTCAGTGATTTTAACACGATATTAGCACTCCTTTTACTAGGATATTAGAAAATGTCCTGTAAAAAGACAGGATTATTAAGACTGTAATTCACAATTAAAACCATCTGTACTCTAATTGCACATTCACAATCACTACCTCATTTTGCAAGCAGTATTAGATAGCTCAAGGGACACATACTTAATGCAAATGTTTAACTCTAATTAATGCTACTGGAAATTAAAAACATACGTTCTGAGATATTAACAGGTTATATTATGAAACCTGGAAAGTAAAACAGCTGATTAAAACAAAATGTTCAAAAGCACAATTGTATGGAATGTTTTGTAGATTTTTTTTTTTTTAATCAACTTCCTTATTAGTGTCCAAAATCTTATGCATTTTGCAGTCCCCAAAAGAAGTGGTAGCTCCTCTGAAGTGCTACTGCACAGAGCTTCAAAGATATTTGAGCGCTGAACCCCCGTTATGGTTAACAACCAACTGAAGGAGGCACTCCAGCCCTTGAATTGATAGTCCTTTCTGGATTAAAAGAACTACCATAGCATCAGAGTGTCTTTTTTGAAAATGTATTCAACACAAACACAAAGTGATTCTGAAAACGACAGTTACCAAAAAAAAAAAAANAAAAAAAAAAAAAAAAGCACATGTTGGAAACTCATTATTTCATCTTTCTAGATTTTACTCAAAACCAACAAACCTATTAATTTTTCTGATGCTTCAATCTCTCTTTTCTTCCGAAGAGAAAGGATTCTAGGCTCACTTATTTTTTGCAGGTTTGACCCCTCCCTCAGTCGAATACTCCCTGAGCTACCTCCCTACAAATCCACTGAAAATTATTTTCAGGCAAACAAACAAAACACATAGCAAGACCTCATTCGTGCAGAAAAACCCAACTAGTCACCCCAAAAAGGCGCTCCCACATCAAGGGCCCTCACTAGCTACCTCTGGTTTGCCTTCCAGAAGCTCTACACAAAAGATACCAGGACAACACTACAGAATTGCTTCCCTGGGGGAAAAGCTTTTGAAAGGAAAGGTGAAATCCAGCTACATGGTCCTGGGTTGAGAGCAATATTCATACCGCCTTTATGTAGGTATGACAGATTACTTGCAAGATTTACTGATGGAACTGTGTTATACTACAAGCAGTACTATTTAGACTAGCTGCACTTTACAACAAAAATCACTTTATGTCATAAATCATGAGGTTTATTTCTCACGACTAGTGTAGTTTGAAAGCAATTTAACCAGAATATAATAATCCAATGTATTGTTTCCAATCAGAAAAGCTTATCAAGCTGAAAGCTCAAAAGCCGAAAACACTGCCTTAAGACTTTTCAAAAGCGCTTTGTTACCCTTTGGTTTGTCAGCAATACTTGATTTCCTTTGCTGTAACAATGATTTATCCAAAATACGGCTTACATATTTCCGTAACAGAAAAATAGTTCATTTGTTATTGTCATTGTTTCCAATTAAAGTTGATTAAATACATGTCTTTATAATATTTTAATAATTTTCAAAGTTTATTAAATTCCTCTGCTTCTTACAAAGGAAGTATCTGGTTTTGGTTTTTGTTCTTTTGTTTGTAAAACTGTGAACCAAGTATTAGAGGCTTTTAAAAGTGAATGCACGAGATATAAACTTCAAAAAACAAAAGCTTTACAGGATCACAAGCAGTTCAGACATGTCCTTATGCTAAAAAAAAACTAAAAGGAGAAACTACCCTGTATAATATAAAACTCCTATGATACCCACAGCACATAAACAAATCAACTTGCACTGCTACCAGAAATGGAGGTTCTGTTTTGTATCAAGGAACAAGAATACTGCATAAAACAACTGTTTGACATGATTAGCAGTAAGATTTTATTTAAATGAAAAAAAAAAAGGTATACTTAAGAGATTAAATGTTGAAAATTTAATTCTCAATCTATTTTTTAATCAAATTAAGAGAAATATGAACTGTTAGAACTAAAGAAAAAGCATAAGATATACCCTCTGATCTACATTTTTTAAATTTCTTATCCTTTATTAGCCATCTTTGGAAATCAAAGTAGTACTGCAGCAAAGCAGCACTAAACCATGTTCATCCAAACTGCCAGGTAATCATCCATACCTCTGCGTATTCCATAACTCCTCGTGTTTCAACACTCATTGAAAATACACATCGTCATAAAATGAGTTAGAAAATGTGCATGTTCTTCTCAAGGTGGACAATATCATCTTAACCATGAACAGGAGTCCGCAACATAGGCAGGTAAGTCCAGCATCTAACCTAGCAGACTGTATGGAAAAAGCCTGGGGCCCCGTGTGTTACAATGGAGAATCAGAGATTCTCCCAGTACTGGCTCTGCAGACCAAATGCAATCCAGACAAACAAGCCAAGTGGTTGCTACACTGCTGGAGAAAATTAATTTTAAAAGTAGATGAGGGGACTGTGGGAAGCGGGCAAAAAAGGAGACAGGCAAGGAGTTCCAGAGAGCAAGGCAATACACTATGGTACAAGTACACTACAGGGAACAAGAGAAATTGAGAATATGGGCATCAGAAAGCATTCCTCATCCCTCTCTCATGCATTCATGCTTGAAAGGGGACAGAAAATGAAGTTCACGTCCTGAGGAGCACGCACTCATGTCCTACATGCATTTCTGCCCTAACTCATTGCTTGAAGAATTAGTTGGAGTCACCAGTGCCAATGACCTGCTAAATGTTTAGCATTTTACTGTTCAAAGCATGATATAGAAAATCTAGCAAACCTCGATGACATTTCAAAGGACTGGTTTTCTACTTTCTCTTTTTTTTGGTTATTACACAGTACTAAAAAGACTAACATAATGAGTCAAATTAAGATAATCATCCTTCTGCACATTTCTGTGTTCAAGTTTTCACAAACAGTTCTATTCCACAGTCACACAAGTCTTTTTTGTGTTGACACTAATGTCTATGTTAAAAATTATCATGCATTGTGATATGCACAAAAGCAATAAAAAGGACTACCATTATTTGTAACTTAATCCGGGATTTGAAACAAGCCTTTTAATCTATTTCCAATGGCACAATTACTGCACTGAAGAGTTTTTTTATAATTAAATAATCCTCTAGCAGATGACGACTAATCAGTTAATCATTCTCAGTTTAAGTTAAATCAAAACAGGATATTAACTAGATGCGCTTCTTTTCTCCTGAAAGAAAGAAGCTGAAAACCAATTTTAATATCCCGATTATCAATTATTTAATAAAATATCAATTTATCAACCAAAAATAAAATAAAAATTATATGGGTGATGAACTACCACTGTCCAATTTCCTATGGATTTGCATTTTTTGTCCCAGAAACTGCAGCTTATTCATCTGAATTTCTTTGTGTTCAATGCCCTTATTAGAAAAGAGAAAACCCCCAACATTGCAGCTAGTTCATGGCAACATACACGATAACTGGCCAAGCTGGCTGCTGCCAAGCAGAAGTGTCAGAACTAAATTTTGCCTCATTTCTCTTTTGTTTGAGAAGAAAATAAAACCAGTTTATCTCCTCTGAAAACGAATTTGAGCACCTATGTGACTTTATCCCCACTTTGAATTAGGTTGAACAGTCCCACATGTTGAAAAATCACAGGGGAGAACAAAGCTTTGCTCCTTCAGCACATCTGGCTAGAAAGCTGATTAATTCAAACACAAACTCAGGTTTGCTTTCCTTGACCAAGAAAGAATTCCCAGTTTAACAAAACAATGGGAAATACTGGAAAATATTCTTATTCTTACCTATTTTCTTATTTCGTTCCTCCCCACGACTGTGAGCAATAATTGGAGAATATATGAAGGGGCTTTTGGTTGACACATTCTGACCAAGTAGACTTTTCATTTTGTGAGGTCGGAGACTGGTGGGAAGGTTCAAGAGCTTCACAGATCTGTTGAGTAAAAGTAATTTTTATAGAAGGTTGTATTCAAAATGAGCTGATAAATATTAAATGACACACTACGTAGGTACCGACTGAAGTACCCAAAATGGAAAACGTGAAGTAAACACCTACAAGACAAAAGGAAAATAACATCAATCCCAGAAAACTAAAGGGAAAACTTCAGAAAGGTATCAGAAAACAAATACCAAATGAAAAACTTCTTCTACAGAAACTATTGAAAACAAAACTAGCAAGATCAGTGATGAGAAATCCAGCTACTGGCTTCCAAGATAAGAGCAAACTGAATGGTAGATACACCGCAATTCCAGCACAGAAAGTAACCAAATATTTAACTGAAACTCAAGCCACAAGCCAAACAAAATTTCAGTGGACGATGTAATATGAATAAAGAACTTCTCCAAGGTGAATAAAACACATTTTAAAACAGTTGAAGTGCACAGAGTTGTGTCTGGAAGGAAGGAAATGTCACAGGAATTGGAGTGGTCTTGGTGAAAGATCATAAGGCAATTACAAATAGACAGGAAAGGAATGATTTCTTCGAGCATCTCCCTGTTAGACCAAAACCCCTATGATACTAAGCAGGGAAACCACAGGCCCTCCTTTGCTGATAAGAAATTACAGACTAAATATTAGAAATATGAACAAACAATATGTTAGTGGATATTCAGTAAAAGTAACAGCATAAGAGCCTGTACAATTCCTAGTTACTTTGAGTTTGGAAGGAGCAAGGAAAGGAAAAACAAAAGGTGAATAAAGGCAACATTCACCACAGTGGCTATTTTGCTACAATCTGGTAAGATTTAAGTGTTTGTGGTTTTAATTAAAAATGTCAACAGGAGACAACAATACCCCCTTTATAATCATGTATGGATTAAATCTCCAACTTTTAAAAAATTGTTTTCCAGTTAAAAAAATCTATAGATTAAAATTGCATTTTTTGCTAATTGCTAGAGGCATCCCACCACACCAAGGTGGACAACCAAGAAGTAAATAAAATCCTCAAAAAACTTTCCAGCAGTAAACTTTTAAAATGTACTTCTATACTTAAAGATATAGTATGCATGTACCAAGACATGATCAGTAAGAGAACCCAGCTAAAACTCTAGGAGACTTCAAAAATCAGTTAAGGAGCCAAGTGCACGAATCCTAGAAAAACCCAACCTGTTCAAAGAAACTCCCTTCTTCCCCCCTTTCCCACATTGACCTACCACAGTAAAACTTATCTTACTGGAATTATTTGATAATGCCATAATAAACCAAAGAGGTTATGAAAGTTACCGCACATGATTAAATTGCCACGTTTTACAAAGTTCTTCAAATACTATGACAAGCTCTGGAGGACTAAGAAAGAAACCTACCTTCCTCAACTGTGAAGGTCATGGGAACAACTTAAAACCAAGCATCTTCACTTTGGAAAGCAGATGAGTGTTCTTTTACATGTTGAAACAATTTTGCAACGTTTACACAATACAAGTGAAGTCACTCACACACCACAGTTACAGAATTATACTAAATTTCAAAACAATAAACTATTACTGAGAACATGAAACTAATTCAAGTCCTCAGCACATTTAGGAGCTCAGCACGATAAAGAATGGTTATATCAAGCAAACAAATCAATATCCCCACTAATAAAAAGTACATACATACAAGAAAGCAATTTGTTTTTAAAATTACCCAAATCATTCAAGATAATGTGCTGTTCCTAAAAAATCACAAAGATCTAAGAGGAATATTACAAAGACAAGTTATCTCTGTGATGTAGAACACTTGATAAGAAGTTACTGAAGAACATTAAAAGTATTTTGGAACAAGAAATATAACACATCCATACTGAGTGTCAGCATCACAATCAAATGCAAAATAACAGACAACGAGCTCCAGGAATAAAGAGAAACTATGACAGATTCCTGAACACTTCACATTTTGAAGCAAGTACAATATCTCTTCTGATTGGATTTTATTACAAATTAGAATGCAATTTAAAGCAAAACATGTGAATAATACTTACTTGGGGAAATGAACATTAAATTTGACAAAATGCTAAAAAAAAGGAATTTTATTTTCTCTATAGAAATGTTTTGGTTCATCCACCATTATTACATAAATACTGTTGGATAAGCTTTTCTATTTGAATGTATAGCGATGGAAGGGATGTTCTTCAACATCCCATACAACCCCATAGTTAGAGAACTATACCCTCACAGGTCATAAACAGACTACAGTAACTTCTTTAATTCCTTTGTCTGAAAAGCTTGAATAAAGTACATTTTCTAGGCATGGGCCCAGCCCTACTGAATTCAGATGGGTGACAATTAGGAATTACAAGATAATTGCACTACCTACCTAGAACAACAAAATGTTTTATTTGGAAAAAAGCTGTTTATATTTATAAACAAACTTGCTCAGAGGGGAAATGAAAATACTTTTAAAAACACTCCACCTAAGTAAACAGTGCATCTATTAGACAATAAATTCTCCTATTTTGTATTTGCAAAAATACTAAATGACGATTTCATAGTCTGCTACAATGAAACACTCTCCAATCCCCCACGCTTTTAATTTCTGAAGCTTCATCAAAACAATTAAAAATTCATCAAAGAGCTTTCCATACTGCACTACAATATTTGAAATGTCGAAAAAAAAGTTCCAAAGGCTAGAAGAAAATACATAAAATATTATCATAATTAAAACCTGTCAATAATAGATCAAGTATCTAGTTAAAAGACATGGAAGGAAAAAAAATAATGAAACAGTCTATATGGAATACCAGGAGTAAGTACTTATATAAAGGATAGCTATAGGTATTAAATACTAGTTAACATGAATTTAGTTAACTAGTTAACATTAATGAAGACTTTTCCAAGCCAAATCTCTTCAATTGCTTTATAGGTACCGGGGAGAAAAAGGTAACAGTGCTACTATGTTCTAAATTCACTAAGGCATTTCAATGTTTGACAGTATTTTGATTAAGAAATCTGCATCCAAAATAAGCACCACGCATTAAATGGATTAAAAACGAATAGACCATGAAATGCCAATGGTAAACAGAACTCAGCAACATCAGTAAAAGCGTTTGTTTCTAGAGGGCTCTAGCATGGATTGAATCATTAGCTTGGGTTATTCAATAATGGCCAAAACCCCATTTCCACACATTTATAATTTATGTCTCAAAAATTAGCATGATTGAACTCAAAGGGCTCTGCAGTCCTGCAGCGCAGCTGTTTTCCAACAAGCTGGACAGCTGTAAATACATTAGATCTGCTGTGTAGATGTAACTGGAGGCTTTATATTTAGATGCAACTAAATATTTTGTCAGATTACGGATTTTTATCACGATGGCTTTTATAGAACTTTCAAAAAAAAAAAAGACGAATGGGGCAGGGGGAGAGGAGCATGATCAGCAACTCTTCTCTGTTAAACAATGCTGATATTTGTCTCCTCACCCCAGCCTGTTTAATACCCCATGGCAAAATAGCAGTAACTATTTTCAGCACTCCAAGCACAGCCAGGCCAGCGAAAGCTCACACTGTAAACGCTGTTCCTGGATGGTGAGCTATTTCTTAAAGCTAGGCGTAGGAATAGCAAGAAAATGTAACATGGTTCTTCTCAGAATAGAAAATACGCTTCTCTCAGAACAGAAAACATTTTAAATGAGAAAGGCAGAGTCCTTTTCCACTGAAGTACTGTTAATCTGTTGATAAAGTTTTGACTGGCCTTCAGGAACCCACCTTCAGAATGTATTTAGCAGGGAAATCCTCTAACAGAGACAGGGACCTGATCTTGCCACCAAACATCTTTAAGGTCAATGGAAAACCAGGCCATACACATCAATAATTCAACTCATCCTAAAGCAGGAATCTAAATTTGGTCAGAAAAACCTAGAAGTGCCTACCTGTCTCTTGACTGCAAGTATGATGTAGGATGACTAGTTTAGAACTATACATAGATTTTTAGTGAAACTAATCCACCCCAAGGTCAGCTGATAATCAACTAGTCAAACAGCTTCCCCACTGTCACACATAACTTCGGTTCTACCAGTTATGGTTTTAGGATCCTAAGTCCACACTGCGTGTGCCACAGAAGCTGATACCAGGTGCTACTCCAAAGCCTGTGCTGCACCACTGAGCAGGCAAAGCCATCCCAGATGCCTTGTCATTGCTAACTAAATCCTGCACAGGCATTGAGAGGACAAGGCTGGAAGATATTCAAGAAGATGCATTTTTCACGCAACAGTACACATTAAATGTGGGGTGACAGGTGGCTAACCAATGCACAGCTTTGTACTCGGTCCCACCAGGGGACAAAACACTTTTTAGGACACCACTGGTGTGTCTGCCCATGTACCTCCAGTCAGGTATGTGCTCAAGTCAAATTTGTACCTTCAGAGAGCACCTCCCACACAACGAATTGCTAGTGTGAACAGACCTATCATTGTAAATGAACTACAGATAGTTAGACAATGTCTCTCTCCTCAGTAAAAGAGAAAAAGTTAGAGAGGACATAGTAAAACTAGCTATAGCATGAAAAATGGTCGTGGTGCAAAACATTAATTTCAGTTTAGAGAAATTTACTGAAAGTAACCTGAAAATAAAAATAGTTTCCACCCTTTGGTTATATATTTTATCTTTTTGTGATACGAGAACACTTGCTTCATGAAACATTTGGTGACATCCCACAGAGAACTCAAATCTCTGAGAACTCTTTTCAGTAACTTCCCCCATACTTCTTCTGAATGGGAATTACCTTTCCTTCCAAAAGCCACTTCTTGACAAAGATTTTTTTAGCCTTTTCTTTTATTATTGATGCCAAATGGCTGTTTTTTTCTATCTCTGTGTCTCTCCCAAATACTTCATACTAGGCTTTAGTCTAAACAAGGTATTATTCATTGGAATGACTGCATGATGTGCACAAAATAGAATGTGGATTTAGAATAGGCCAGGAAGGGGCCAGCCTGAAAATGCAACATCTGGAAAGGAACAGCTACAAAAGGCAGAGTTCCAGCCCAGTTCCAGGCTCCATGGATGGAGACAGCAACCAACTTGTGGACTTTCAGTATGATCAGGTATCTAACTTAAATCCCAGCTGCAATTATAAAATATTTTTCTTACATTGTAACAGAAACTCCTGAATGACAGTTTAAAAAAAAAAAAAACCTCTCTCCTACTGAAACTTAAGACCACAGAAAGTATTTTCTGCTCAAAAGCTCTATTTTTGCTTAAGAACTTCTCAAAACAATTTGACATTTTGACATTTTTTCATGTTATTGTGAACAGCTTACGTAAACGGAGAAGACTACAATCCTTCCAGTATCCTTTAAAATTTGACAGGTACTGTGGAAAAGTTAAAGATTGCATTTTGGAGTCTTACCTCACAATAGGCAATTTGGTGAATGGAACAGGAGGTAACTTCAAACCATCTGGAAGAGTGATGAATTCCATTGTGCCAGGGCACTTTGCTGTGTAGCTTTCCAAGCTCTGTGTTACATCTTTCTTTTCTAGAAAATCAATTTGTTTAAAATAGAATAAGAAACACTTTCAACTTACACACTACAAAAAGTTTTAAATGAAATTATAACCTGAATTTTTATTTGCTTTTTTGCAAAATAACTCTAATGGAATGCCAACTAATATCTGCATAACAAAGCTTACATTATGCACGAGAAGCCTTGATGGATGGACCAAAACTAATTAAATGGTCTTTAATAAGCAAGATAGTTCTATGAACTTTCCAGAATTTTTAAAGTGTCAGTGAATACCGACGTTTTGTTAGTTTTTCCATTGTCAAAGATAACAAGTTCTACAATTTAGCTAGCAAATCTAAATACCCAGAGCAAATGGCACCAAGCACATGAAGGTTATTAACAACAGCAATGTTATGTGAACAAGCCCTGTACTGAAACACCAGCTGAAACAATACCAAGGGCAAAGGAGAAACAAATTGTTTTCACATTATCTTGTGTTACAACCACCTAATTCTTAACACAATTACACTATGCTGCTAAATTGTAACAACCAGTAAGAAAATTTTGCTTTAGTTTTGCTTAAAAATAAAAGAACATTCAAGCAAACACACATTATTCGTGTCTCCAACAATAATGTATAATAAATGGTTCTGAATTTCATCCATTATTTCCAACAATTCATACAATTATGTCTCCAGGAAAAAAAAAAAAAGTTTATTGGGATATATATGGCCTCAACACAAAATTGTATTTCTCTGATGAGACGGGAGTCTGCAAACAAAAATAAATCTGAAAGTGTTTGTTTAGATGTGAGAATGAGGTAGCTGAGGACTCTTAGACCTACATTGGTTTAAACATTAAACATAATTTAAACATTCCTCTGTACATGTGCTACCAGTAAAAATAACTCTTAAATAACTAAATTGTTTCTAAAAAATACTTCAGAGATCTAAATATAAAAAGATAAAACAAAATAGAAAAGGGGAGAGTGACAGCAATTACTGCTTTCCAAAAAAAAAAAAAAATTGCTTAGTATATTAAAAAAGATAGTATTTTACATTGATGTGAAAAAAACAACTATGAAGTTCATACAAAACTGCAAAAAAAAGTCATGCATACTTAGAAAAAGGGTCTGGCATAAGATTGGATATAATTATTGCTTAGATTTTAAATTTTAGTGACAAAGTTTCATTATTTCTTAAGAACTGCCTATGGTTTTTCTCTTGTATCGTAAATAGCTCCATTAAAACATTGTCTCTTAATCAGTTTCAGGTGATTAGTTGTTTGCTAGCTGTAGCAGTCTTCAGGATGTGACTCAAGATAGACTCATTCAGATACTGGGTTCCTACTATTCTCCCAGCAAGAATCTGCTCTGAAAGTTTAAAATTTCAATGGATGACCTCAGAAAACAAATGGAAAATGGATAGTGTGAAATTAGCAGCAAGTTTCTTTTGAACAGGGCAGCACGTTCTTTGTAACACTACGAGCAACACATCATGCCTTCAGGAACAAACGGAATGAGAAGTTCCTGAAGGTTCCCAGATGCAGAAGCACAGTAACATTTTAGAAGCAATTAGGCATGGTTTGAACATTACCACCAGTAATATTTACTGCATAAAAGCCCAAACTAGTTTACTATGTCCTGTCCACTCAACACTCATTTTAAAGGAAAGTATGGAGCACCAGTAGGGAAAACCAAGTGACTGGATAACAGACAATTACGCGATTCCCTGTACTTTCAGATCAGAGGTCAGCACAGCTACCTTCCCAACGTCACTGGGGCTACCTGTCCTTTCTCTTCTGCTCTTCCCTTTCTTTTTTCTGCTTTATAAGGGTGTACGGGGCTACATTAGCAAGAGTGTAGTCGGAAGGGATGTCATTACATCCTTCCTCTCAGCACGGATCACATCACTCCTCTAGTATGGCTCCCAGCTTTGGGCTTCCCAGTTCAAGGCAAGTGTGGAAAAAACGGAGAAGGATCAGCACAGAAACGTCAACACAGAGGTCTGAAGTACATGGTCTATGAAGACAGATTGAGAGAGCTGGCCTTGTTTGATGAAAAGACAGATCCAGGGGAAACTAATCACCACCATCACAAAGCTGATGGATCCAAACTTCTCCTTGGAGTGCCAGATGACATAACAAGGAGCAACAGCCACAGACTGCAGCTTGGGTGGTTCAGATGGGCTACCAGGAAATGTTCTGCATAGGAGAGCAAGAGCAGCTCTCCAGAGAAACTGCCCAGAGGGGCTGTGGAATCTAATCACTGAAGGTTTTCAAAATGCAGCTAAATAAAACCACAGCTGGTATCAGATCTGGCTTAAGTTGGGCTAGATGACCATCAGAGATAAAGTCAGAGCAGTATTTCTACTATTCTATCGTTTCAGACAATCGCTGCTGCCTCCTGGCCATCAGCACCTCACTCGCCTTCCAAGTTATTACTGCCTCCCTCCTCATTTATAGCAAAACCTATCAGAGCAACTAGAATGAGATTCTCTCATTCTTATCTTTTCCCCCTAAAAGATAAAGGAGGACTTCATTTAAAGGGAGCATGAAGCTTGAGAGAGCAACTAACATTTCAAGTCTACCAAATCCAGCAAGACACAGAACTATTCATTTCAACTTAAGTAAAGAACAACGTGTGAGCTGACAAATTTACAAACATTTAAGGATTCTGCAACATCTATATACCATTTCTTTGTTCCTGTATACGGATGCATATCCAGTTATGACACTGTGCAAAAATGATGCTGTGATTTATGGCAGAGCAGAACAGTACCGAACTGTTCCTGTCCAATAAGAATTGGCACAAACTACAGAATTGCCAACTTTCAGAATGGAAACCAGGGGACAGTCCTTTAGCACTATATGGCAGGGAAGAAATACACTTAACTTGCTTGGTTTTGCCCGCCTGCTGTTTCTCAAGACCTATAATAATAACGGATTGCCGTAACTAGAAACGGCACTTTCAATAATGAAAGAACACTAGCTGAAGGGACCATACATCTGTGAAAATATGGATGAGAGAATCGTATTATTTTCTCCTTTAAGGTTAAACTACTCATGGTTCAGGTAGGTCCTATACCTGCTTCTGGAAGAGCACATCTCAGTAAGTGCTGCTGTGAGACAGCTAATCCCTAGCACTCACTCAGGTCGGCAATTTCAAGGTTCAGGATAGTACTTCATCCAGGGATTTTTAATGCAGACTCATATAGCCCAGTGAGAACTAAGCAGTAGTGTCCCCTTTTATTCTTATAAGACACCTGTTTGTTTATTTCCTATACTATTTACTTTTGTTTTAATGCCTGTCAGACCAGGCAATGTGATGCTACATTTGAAATGCTATTGATAACATTCCACACATATGCTTTCTTTTTCCTAAACAGTAACTGAGGTTTCCAAAAACTCAACTTTTCAAAATGCACCTTATATTATTCTCCTGATGAAACATTAACACTTTATTGTAGCATACTGATGGCTACAGGTATTTTCTAGTACACAAGACATGTCTTCCACTGAAGTTTGTGCTGCCCACATGAATCCAGCTTCTAAGATGATAAGTACATATTCTTTCAAAGCAAATAAACATTGACTGGAATTGCCTTCATTATGAAATTAGTGCCACACAGCTGACAAATTGCCTTGCTCGTGTCTATGTTCCACTGACCTGTCTCAAGCCACTCACCACATTTTAATGGGGTGTAGGAAATACTCCAGAAAATACGTTTTAGGCAGACACTCAGACCAGCACAGCAGAACCAGGAGTTGTAGCGGTTCAAGACAGAGTATTTTCATAAAAAGTTCTGGCTACAGCATTCAGGATGTTATTTGCCATTTTATATGAGCAAAGGCACATAATACATGTTGAATCTACTGAGATGGAAAGGATCACAGCTACCAAGAACGATGAAGACAACACCACAACATGCACTTCATTCTGCTCGAGACTGGAGGTTGTCATTCTGCAGAATCAGCTTTTATTTCCTAGTGTGAAACATTGGCAATTGCTGCATTCAAAGAAAACATGCTGCCACTTGCAAAAGAAATTTGTTCATAATTTTAGACTCACATTTTTATTTCACAGTAGAAGCTCAGTGTGCTTTCTGCAAAGGCATGGCTAAAACAAGACGTTTTTCTATGCTGATACTGTACGAAGTGCAGCTTGTAGCACGCTGCTGCCAAGCCAGCAGCTGTATTACTTTTCACTTAGCACTGCATCTCAGCTGAGATGCAAAAGGAAACTCCATCAACAGGACACAGCGAGAAGTATCCGCGATGTAAAAGAGCAAGAGCTGCACAATCTTCCCTGAGAGCCACTTTCGAAACCAAATGTTGGAGCCTCTCTCCCTTGAGTCTCTGCTACCTGACCTCTGGGGTATGAATGACACAAACTTCTCTGTTTAGTCAAATTTGCAAAGCCTAATCATTGCCAGAACCTACTACAGACTATTTTCAATCAGCTCTGATTTTTTTTTTCCAAGTATCTGCCTGGCTGTCATTGTATTTCAACACGATCAAAAACTGCACCAACTTTCTGGGAAGATTTTTTTTTCCAACTGTTGCCTCCCGACCCATAGTTTAGAAGACTATCTGTGGCTGAAAGAGATAAGTATTTTTGGTAGTTATCTTCCTCTTTGGAAAGAAGGGATGGAAAACAACTACTCTCGGATGTCTTTGCCCATCTAGTGTCTTCATGCTTGTATAAGTCAGCGGGAAAGCAATCGCCACTTGATCCTTTGACCTGTGAATTATCCTCAATAGCCTTAAAAGCCTGCACTGCAGCTGGAAACAGTACTGAATACTCTTGTGCAGGTATTACAGAGGTTGATTTATTGAGTGAGAAGTTACGGGTTATTTTCTCATGTGGAATAACTACATTAATGATCTTTTTCTCCAGTTTCTCTCCAGATTCACTGAAAGATCAGGATCATAAAATGGCTGCAACCAAAATAAAACTGCACAAAGCCATAGTCAGTATTGCCACTTGAGCACATACTTGTCAGTTCGTTCATTATAACCTCATACTACAACTTCCCTATTTCATACAGAATTATTTTCATTACCATTTTCTTGCTGCTTCTGATAACTGAAAATTTTGCAAGTCCACCAATATTCTTGGTAATTTTTTGCTTAACTAATTCATGTCAACACAATAAATGTGTAATAATAATATAAATAATAAATAAAATAAATAAACAATAAACATTGGTTTTGTCCCAAACCTGCTCTGAGCCTTTTTCTAATATGAGAACACAAAAATCTGAAAGCTTCAGTTGCACAGTTAGAAACCATTTGCGACTAAAAGCTACTGAATGTGAAAAACGTCTTTCTGCCAGTTTCACAATAACATGAAGCAATATTTCACAATGATGGAGCCACTGAAAAATCTGAACAGGACAGGAAAGAAGGTCAGTTATATACAAACATTTTTAAGCGCTTTGGTAACCACAATTTAGCCATATCATACAGATAGCATTGCATGCCTTGGCAGATAAGAGAAAATCAGAAGAACACAATTGCTTTAACTCTATGTTTTTACTCTTTAATACTTGAAGAAATGTAGAATACATTCAGTCACAGTTACTACCCTTTAAAAAAGGAGTCAAATATTAAAAATACAGTGTTTGTTCTTTGGCAAGCAAATAGTTGATCTTGTATTGACGAAGTTATTCTGCCCCTTGTAGAGCAATCTACAGCAAGGAAGAATGAAGAACGGAACAGTTTATGTCTGACCTGCCAATTGCACTGGCAGACAAATGACTTTCTGCTTCCTTACACAACTCACTAAAATATTGAAAAAGAAAGTAGGGAAACAAATAGCTAAAAAGCCTTCTGAGTTTGATTTTCCCCTGGTGGTAAGCCCAGAATCAGAGGTTTAACAAAAAAGCTAGTACCCAGGGTTGTTTGTGCTGGCTGAGCTTTTCCTTCCCCCTTGAAAACAGCAAATGGCATTCATGAAGAAGTCAGAGGAGACTTCATCCAGCAGTCAGCTCTGAGAAGTGGCAGCCAGCTGGCCTACCCAACTCTCTCAGGAACAAAGTGTCAGACACCTCCTTGACAAATTACTAGTAACAAGACAGAAAACAGTCAGTCTGACAGCAGAAAAAGCAAGAGAAACAGTAATTTCTGCACCCAGAAACATAGATTTTTCCCTTCACAAAATAGAAAATTGCTTGATGAGCCATCTTCCAACTAGAGAAGATAGAAAGTCAGAGTCTGCTGCCAGGGAGATCTCCTGCACCACCCTGTCATCAAGACACTGTTGATCCTTCAAAGAAAAAAGGAATTCAGAAAGGCCACAAAATACTTTAAGACCCTCAACAAAAGCTGGAGTAGAAAGTGAATTTTCATAAACTGTAACTGCTACAGACTGTTCTTACCTTGAAGTTAATCACTACCTTATAGCATGTATGCAAAGGTCTTCATGACCTTTCAAGTAGTCCCTCAAATTCTAGGTTGGCAGAGAGGCAGATGGACAGTTAAGCATTCTGTTTGTATATTCAGCACATCACTCTTCACTACCACAAGAAATCTAATATTGTAAGCGAAGCGTCTTAGCAAGACTTGCCTGATCAATCCATTTATTCAGTATTTCAGTTGTTTAATTCAGCAGAACAGAGCAGGTCTCCTCTAATTTGCAGGCAAGCATCACCAGTTTTCCCATTACATAAAGTCTGATAGGAATTAGATGACAGCATTTTCTACATTTTTAGTAAACTGCATCTCTAATATTTTTTTGGAAAGAGAAAGTAAACATGATTTCAAACTGCTCAGGGGTCTCAAACAAGGTGTTTTGAAAGCAACGCAATGAATGCTGGGTTTTCATTCCGATACTCTCTAGTGAAATAAATCTCAGCACTCACCTATGTGTTTACACTGCCCTGAACAGCTACATTTCAGTCTCCTACCTATATTCGTTAGGTCATCAGTTAGACAGGAAGCACATGCAGGCTGACTGGCCAACTGGATGCCAAAGTGATCAAAGCGAGTTAAGATCTAATAGTCTTTTTTCCTTTCCATCTCAGGGCACTGTTAGCATTTACCTTTTCTGTGTATAAATATGTGTCGTGAAACTGGAACAAACTGCACATCTCTGATCAGTTCTCCACACCACGTTTTGTCTATAGACTCAAAAGCTGTTCTCATGGGGAAACCAGAAAGGCACCGGCAGACAGCATATTATATGAATCCGGTTTCTTTGAGAAATCAAGCAAAATAAATCTCTAAATAAATACAGTGGTGACTAAAACTGATAAAATTCACAGTTTGACATGGAAAAGAGCAGGAACGACAGGAAAATAACTAATTTGTGCTAGCCAGAGAGCTTGATGAGTAAGACCCACTTTCATGAATAGATCATCATGAACAGCATCAAAGAACGTGGCTTCATCCATACAAGGAAGAGAATGAGTACAAGGGGATTCAGCTATTTGCTGTATGATAGTTCATCTTTGAAAGAGAAATCATTGGCTTTACTCCTAACATTGCAGGAGAGAGGGAAAAGAGGAACGTTTGGTTTCAACATAGACAAAATATAGAAGAGCTGTCTGTGTCAGAGTAATGTTGTCTGCTTCTGAAGTCCACCACAGAGAAAGAGAGAAAGGAAAGAGACTGTCTAAACACACAATGGTCTTTTATTACAAGATTTTTTAGAAATTATATGAAATGTGTACATATTAGGTCACAGTGAGTTTGAAATTCACACCCAACACAAAAATATTTTTGGATAAAATCTCAAAAAATTGACATAGCTGAAGTCAGAGTTCAGAAAAAATACCATTAAAATTTCAGTATCTCGTTCTCCACTGTATCTGAGATAACTTCAGATGTCTGTGTACTCTGAACAACATTTCAAAATACAGTTTGTACATACAAAATCAATATGTAAGCCACCGAGCAATATTAATGATTTTTCAAGTTAAGAAATACCAGAAGACCTATCTTAACACAGTGGAACAAATTAAGCAAAGATAGCTTCCGTAACAATAGAAAAGTTAAAGACAACTGCTATGAAGCCACTTCTGACCAAAGCAGGCTTTGTTAAAATGTACAGATACAGTGGCATAACCGTTACACACATCTGATTTTGTGTTTTGGGTAGAAGAAGCACAGAGACAGAAGATGGTAAGAACAACATGCTGATTTCTGTAGGCCCTCTTTCCTCACTATACTGTCATGCAGAGTCACTGGAATTTGGCCGGAGAGAACTAACATAATTCAGAGCTTCAATGCCTCCATTAGTGATATAAAGAGAGAAGACTCCTCTTGCCTGAGAAAAGGACAATTTACTTGTTTAAAGAACTAGACAACTCTGTCTGAAAACTGATAATGAAAACATGCCAGCTCTCTCAACCAACATATGTGAGTTCTCCAATCCTTTTGAAAAAGCATTCCTTCAGTATCACTCCTGGACCTTACTTTTCTTTTCAAAGCACGTCCAGTCGTACTCAATGGACTTCATGCTGGGAGATCATCAAAGCAGATGGATGATCCTCTTTTAAACATCGATATTACTTCTAACATAAACTGCTACTTTCAGTAGCAGCCTTGACTACAGTGCTTCAATTTAGGTTTAGGCTAAAGGGAGCAGTACTGAGTCTGTTAAGTGCCATATAAAATGTATTTGGATTTTAGTAAAATAGTTAATATAGCACCTCAAAAAAATAGCTTCCTTCAGTACAAAACATTAGCTCTTAAAAATACACCACAAATTCTTCATGTCTTCATACTGCCAATTAAAGTATGTCTTCCTCAAAGTAATTTTCTTCTGAAACAACTTTGCAAGTTCTCTTCACTTGAACATTTTTCTCTCAATTAATCAAATCAGGCTTCTTCAAAAACAGAGGTAACTACATGAAGATAGAAATTTTGAGGTACAGCTTGAAAACTTCATTTCATTCATGAATGATTTTAAACAAGTTAGTAAGGATTTTTTGTCATAAAGAAATGCACCATTTTATTTTGATGACCTATTTTCTGTTTCACCTAAGAATTTGGATAAGGTAGAGGCTTTGTCTGTGCCTCATCAAGTTTAACACACAAGTCTAAACTAAGGTAAATCATGTGAAAGACTTCCAGGTTTGTTTGTAATGCTAGGCAATTTGAGTCCGTGTTCATTTTATTTACACTACAGTAGGTTTTTTTCATATAACATTGACTTAAACTGCTAGTCTTCACACTTTGTGCTATCCAAATGAATTTAAATCTTTTATTCCTGTTGGTGACTTTGTTACTAGTTCAGTCAATTTCATTTATTTATTCCACTTCACGATTAATAAATTCACTGCATTATGTGCTAAACCAGAGTTATTCAAGTCACGCAAGAATAAGCAGATCATTATTTGAAACAGATAAACTTTTAAGGTATTTTGGTTTTCCTCTTAGCAACCTTAAGTTACAGCACAGTCTGAAAGATGTATTTCACGAAAATAAATTACATCTTTTAAAAAAGCAGTTTTAGAGTGAAGTTATTTAATAAGCCAGCTCTTCTAGAAAACACCAGTTCCAGAGCGAGCTTTTAGAAGAATAAAATAAGCCCAGAGAGTTTTACCCTGCTGCTAAAAAAAATAATAGTTTTAAAATATGCAGGAGTCTTCTAGATAAACAACTCCCAGCAACAGGAGCACGAAACAGTGCTGAAGTTTCATAGCACAGAACTGAACAAAACAGAACTAGACCGAAAGCAGCAAAATTCAAATCTAAACTACGTATCTTAAAACAAATTCTAAATACTGTCCACGTTACTGATACCCTTATATGTTAGCCTCATACAGGAAAACTTAAGTAGGAGCATGCAGCATCATTCTTTGCAGTATTGCAAGAGAGATGGAAGAGTCAGAGGAAAAAAAACACTTTGGCCAGTGGGCTTGTGTATGGTGCATTTCCATGTCCTCTCTATTTATCTGATTATGCAAAGTACCATACTGAATAAGATGAGTTAAGTGGCTTCTAAGAAGCTTCTTCCTACTTCATGTACAAACTCAGAAGACTTTTATTACAATATGTCAGAAAGCATTTGCATTCAAGCTTTTTTTTTTAATATATTCATTCAAACATATTGTGCCACTACCATACATCTAACACACGAGGTGACAAGTTTGTTCAATGATATTTATATTTATATATATATATATACACACACATTTTTTATATATACATACACAGATAAGATATGGCACTATGCTGAAGCTGTAAAAATACTTCCAGTTAATGGCTAAGAACCTACCACACTGCTATAAATATTCCCTCTGTAATTATATTGAACATTTCAGTCTCCATCCAGAAATCGGTTCACTTTAACATTATAGGACCAAACAAACTAGCTCCCGTTTAAAAGATTTACTGGTTACGCAAAAACACCTTGCAGGTACTTTGTCAACCCAAATACAATGCAGCACATTAAAACCAGTTCAGTAATGTCAGTTAAGTAAACCTCACCTCAACTCAGAAGTCTGCATCAAATTTTAATTTCCATCATATTTTCTCTGTTCAGTCCGATTAACGCTTCATTCTTTTGAGCCCTTGAAATCAATAACTTTTATCCTTCTAAAAATTAATTTATGTATTACAGAGAATCCTAGGGGAAATGCTGTCCTAATTTAAATGTAGTATTATTGAACAACATTCCTTATAACTCTAAAACATTGCGAAGTGCTGACAGGGCATGTCTATATTAGCAAATTCTGCAGCACAAAAGGAGAGAAGCCATAGAGCAAAACAGTTGGTACCTACATTACACACCCTTCAGGGGACTACTTGAGACTCATTTTAGCATAAGCAGACCTTCCCAGAGAAGGTTTCCAGAACAGTACCTCTTACTTTCCACTCTCAAGAAACAGTATCCCAATCAGATCTACCCTAGAAATTCTTCTAAATAACCCTGGCTCAGCAAAAAAACTGCTACGTTACCATTTTTGCCAGTTTCCTAACACCTTACAACTATGCTGAAAAGCAGAAGCCTATGCCACGTGACTAATAATCTCTTTCCTCCACACCATAATCCCAATCACTCACTGTTTCTTTCCTCTCCCTTATAATCACTAAATAATCAAGGTACCAAAGGGTTGTTGGTTTGTTTTTTTTCTGTTTTGTTTTTTAAATTCAGGAACATTGCATTAACTGAATCATTTAAGTGCTCCATTATTCCTTGAAAAGAACATCCACGGAAAGAAGTCATGCTTCAAAGATGTTCTAACTCCATCCCATTAGATCACAACTATCTATATGCCTACTATTATTTACTATAGCTTCTAGTAATTTACCCAGTACAGATATCAAACTTACTGAACTCCAGACGGGTTCAAAGGATGAAATTCAGTTTACCCTACTTCAACAGAAGCCTCAAGGACTAGGTCAGATGCAGACACTTTGTCAGTGCTGAGCTAGCCGTGTGTGCGTAAAGGGGGTGATGCGACTTGTCACTAGAATCACTGGGATAGCTAGGAATATTAGGATGACCAGGAAGCAGGTATCCACGCTGAAGATACCCACCTCATTTAGTCAGAAATTCCATCCCACTACAAAGTCTTAAAAAAATGAAGAGATTCATTTGCCACTTAGAATTTTAAAAAGAGAATAAGGACGACTTAAGAAATCCATTAATTGCAACTGTCAGAAGTTAAATTACCTCATTTTTAAATTCATTCAGCATCTTTGAACCTTATCTGGTACCTGAAATTTATTATTATTCATCTTATAGTTCCAATCGCTCCCCACCATAAACCATTTCTAGTTACACTTTGAAAGAATTCCTCAGATTTATTCTCTGCAGAGGAAGGACTATGCCTTGAAATCTTCCTTCCTAAAAAGAAAACCTTAATCAACTTCTCTGCTAAGGCTCAGTCTTCCCTAAGTGTGTCTTTATATCTCAGCTATGTTTCAGTTCTACAAAAGTTCTGGCAGGCTTCATGTTTCCAATGTATTTTAAAAAGTTATTAGCTTTCAAGAGTTCAGCAAGTTACTCTTCAAAATCTTTTTTGGGCTTATGGTTCCCTCCTTCCCCCCATTTAACTTGTCAGGGTTGGCATTCCCCTTTGCTTTCTATGTTTGGACACAAGACCCACTTTTACACAGTAAATTTTCCCGAATTGTATTTATTTTGCTGTTTAACTAGCCTTGTTTTTTTCATTGTTTTTTGATTTAGTTTAATGGAGAAAGAGGAGAATACACTTACTGAGAATCTACTATGACATCTTTAAGTGGTCTCTATGCTACTAGCAAACATGCCTCTTCTTCTAATTTCTTCCAATTAGCTTCTTTACTTTTACCTAGCTCCTCTTTTCAAAGTTTTATACTACTATCAGGGTTGTTTGTTTATGTTAAAATCAACCATTCTCATTTGTTTATCCTAGTTTTTATTTCTAATACTTATCATCTTGCTGCTAGTGGCCTAAATATGATGAACAGGAAGAAAAAAAAGAGGAACACTATGGGAATAGGCAGGAAAAACGGGAAGCAGGGGAGCAATGGCAAGCAACCAGCTCAAACTTGAAAAAATGAGCTGAAGCTCTAAGAACTCTTGCTACAGCAATCTAAACAGGGAAGAATGAGAACATCATAGCAAGACATAAACAAGAGAACAGGATATGGCTAGGTGAACATACAGTAACAAGTTACTCCCACAATCCCACAAAGTGAGGTGGTTTTAAATTATTCCATGCTCAAGAGTTGCAGCAGTTATTAGAGGTTTATAGGTTATTCTGTATCCCTTTTCTCGGTGAAATGCTGTTAGTCAATTCTGTGTGGGGAAGTATAACTCACTAAGTGCTGGTGCAGTTTGATTTAATTTTCCCAAGTGTTTGGGTGGAAACTGAAGACAATGTTTTATGTAAAGATCCCCAGAAACCAACTCTGGTCTTTACTGCTGCCAGTACAGGCTTGGCAGAAGGGGTACACTTAAGAGCATCTACACATTTGTTTTTAGTCTAGCTGTCAATTTTTATGAGCCCGGTTTAATATTCTTTGCTATTTTCTGTATTTCTAAACAGCAATTTGAAATTTAAATATCACCAAGTGAACGCATACGCAATTTGTTCTATAAATAAAAATGTCGTAAAATACTACATAGTTTCCTCTTTCAAGCTATGAGATAGTAGGGCATATTTTAAGAGTTGTCAGACACCAAGTTTGACATGTTCAGATTATGAACAGCCAAGGTTTAACCACAACTTCCAAAGATAAACAAGGTTTGGGGATTTTTTCCCAAGATCAAGCCCATCACTTCTTTGCAAAAGTCACAGACCTCACTCTTGGCAGTTGACATGTCAGCCATCACCTGAACAGTCTTGAAAGGAATATGAAAAGGTTCTGAAAAAAAAAGCTTCTGAAAGTGATCTCAGATTATTGTCATGCAGTCCCTGGTCCTCCAGCTACCAACAACTCTAAGCTATCAAAGCATCAAAGTGGTCTGCCCAACCAACACCGACAAGTCCATCACAACTGATCTAGTGGACAAGGGGAACTGAAAGAGCATGCAGCATAAGTTTTGGCAGAAATTCTTCAACAGGGAGGATGATCTCAGCACAGGCTGAGAATAAGCATCTTCTGGACAGTAAGAAACTAGCTGCATGAGAAAATAGCCTGGAGCCAGACTTACAAACCCCTAAAGTTTGCATGGCATAGATTAACACGTCATATGATTTTGAAGTGCCAAGTAACAGCCAGCAATGCAACAGGGATAGAATCCTGCCACTGCAGGGTTCAGAATCATGTCAATGAAATTTGGACAAGTAGGGATATTTTTGAAAAAAATCAACACAGGACCTCTGAAAGGAACAAAACCCTTTTTCTTAGACAGAACTATATTTCTCTCATCCTACTGACAAAGTGCAGTCATGGCATGCAGTCACTACCTGAGATAAACCATAAAAACAGCTCCTGAACAAGGAATGATCTCAGCCACTCCACGGTATTTCCTGTGCAATGCCTGTATGAAGATACATAAAGCATTCACACTATAAATGAAAATCCACACACAGAAACCCCTCGTAATGGATACTGATGAACTCTGTTAATAAGGTTTGCTCCTGAAGAAAAAACATCCAGCTACTGCAAGACTGACCCCCTAAGTCCTTCATCACATGCAGGACTTCATCTGCCCTCTGGTTGAAGAGAAGTGTCAAAACAATTTTTTCACTAAAGATTTCATGTCAATGACAGTGGCTAGAATGATGACTATCTGCACTGCAGAGGGCATGTCTGTATCTAAAGTGTATTTGTAATGAAGCCCAGGATATCGTTTGTAGTTTGCTAGGGCTAAAACAAATTTTGTCATGACATCAGTAGAAAGATAAATAAGCCAAAATTGTTCAAAATCTTATACTCAGTGAGCAAAGAAAGTTTGACAACTAGATCAATGAATCTGGAACAACAAGTGTATCTTATCTTCCAGGCTGCCAGACATTTTGTGGCCATGGCTGTGGAACTTAGCCTATTTATTTTTGGTCACCACCACTGCTGAAAAGACTAAAGACAAAGGTCATCACAGAAAGACTCTGAATTACATGATGCCCACTGTTCTCTTGCTGGTGTTGAAAGGTCAACATAAATACATGAGAGGCCACACTGTCATTTTTCAGATTGTTAGCCAATGTGGTTCTGTTTCTGAAGAGAGTTATTGTGCTAATCTAGGGAAGGATAAGAGCAGCAGAACAGACATGTGACACTGAAGGCCATGCTAATGCTGCAGTAGTACCTGTGCTGACAATCCAGTTGGCTAGAGAAGCACCAAAAGGGTACCAAGAGGGCTCAGACAATCATGCAGGCCATGTCAAAAATCAGTAACTGTGATGGACAGAAGAAAAATACAGAACACTGTCATTTCTCATTACCTTTGCCTGCTGGCTATCCAGGATCAGAAGGCAGAACTAGTGTCAAAAAGTCAGCGTGCACCTTCATATTTGCTACCACCATCTCAAACTACTTTGGGAACCAATCTCTGTCCTGAAGTTTGGTAGCAGAGGCTGCAGCTGGAACTAGCAGTGGCATCCAATGATGTAAGAATCGATGATGCACAGGATAACAGAAAGGCACCCTAGCACGTTTCAGAAGTACTTCCAGATCTTGTTCTCCTCCTCACCTTGTGTCACTCACCTCAAGAATTAAGACATCCAGAATGCTGGTCAACAGACAAAACATAACCTCTGTATGTTTCATGCAAGGCAGAATAATTAAACTACTGACTTGATAATGAAGTACACAACAGATCAGCAGAGATCTCTGATGTGAAGCCTACCATCTCATTAGAACGCTGAAAAGCACAAAAACAGTCAGAAGACAGGAAGATCTTAATGGCAGAGATAGACTAAGAAGCACTGGAAGGTGTAGATTCTTTCCCAAATAATAAAATAGACAAACTTTGAGAATCTTTAATGAACTGAACTTGTCCAAAGAAGGAACGAAGCATGACTAGTTTCATCCCATACCATGAATGATGAGAAAAGGTCACTTCTGTGCACTTAGATCCTTGCCACCAGAAAAGTAACCAAAGCATCAGGCATGATGGAGTTCAAAAGCCACCGAACATGTGAAAGAATCTGAACTTGCAGGAGTGACACACATGCTTTCTGTAAGTGAATTCTGTATGGATGGCCACACTCCAATAACAGCTGTTTCAAAGTAACTCTGTGTTTAGACAAGCCATATAGATGAGACACCTCAGAATCATTTGTTCACAATAAAAATTACAGCCCTTTTAAGTACTATGGATACTATCAATAAAAAAAACACAAGAAGATACTGTTTTTTCAACTATCTGACCTTATCCAAATTAAATTCTGTGTGAGCTGTATACTGTTATGTTTCAAAAAGTATTATGTAAAAGAGATGGATTTAATTCCAAGCAACTTTGTAATTGCACATTTTAATTCTTATTTAAAAAGAGAGTGCTTCTCAAAGGCTTGTTAACATTAAACATAATGATTTGAGATCACAGAGCTTTACAGCAGTTTGGTATCTTTTTTTTTACTAACCAGAAGACTGCATTTTACAGATTTTTGTAACTAAATAGCTTAATTTTAAATCAGACTCAACTTCCATGTTGTTAAAATAATGACTGACATCTCCCATTTGCTTAATGATACTTTTATTCAGATTTGCCAGGCTGCATGGTTGGAAATTGTAATTTCAGTAAATATATACAAAATTTGTGTTCTTAAAATAATTATCAGTGTCATCGAACTAATTCAAATACAAGAAAATTTTGTTTTAAACACACACTAGTTTTGACAATGCATTTGTGTTCTGTGAATAGAAATAAGAGCTTCCAATTATCAGATCTTTCATTATAAATACTAAATCTCATCCTCTTAAATTCTACTTGAAGTGAAGAAGAAATAAAATTTTTCTGCTTCCTGAAGTCCCAGTTTCTCAACTTCAGCTGAACTAGTAAATGAACAGAATTAGATTAACAAGATAGAAAGAGGCAATATTTCTTTTCTGCGTCTACAAGAAGCAAATCCTGAGACACAAAAGGATTAGATTATGTTCTAGTACCAAATGTTTGGCTGGCAAGTTCCTTTTAATTTAGAGTTTTCACTTCCATTAGTTTTATTTTTAAAGATGACCTGAATTTTAAATATAAGCATATGATTTGACGTGCATCATCAATTACAAGCTTTAAAAATAGGAAATGTGTTTTATTTAAGAAAAAAATACTTCCAGGTAAAAAACTCATTTTAACAAGAGTGAATTTTCCTCTACCTCTTAACTTCTAACATGGCAACTTTCTATACAGAATAATAATAAAGTCTTAGCATTCTTAAACTCCAATGCTACTGTATTATTTCAATTTCATAATTAAACCTTGATTTGGTAAAGAAAACCTGGAAGTTTCAGTCATGTGATTATCAGATACTGATAGAACAGAATACTAGGATACTAGTTATAACACTTTTTTAAAAGTTCATAATATAATGGAAACTGTTCACAGACTTTAAATAGTAAGTAGCAAAATCCTATGCATTCAAAGCATCTTGCTTTAGTCCTTTACTAAAATCCATGGTTCAAGGGGTTTGTTCGGCTTATTTTTCCTAATATTCTAATGAGGGAAAAAAAAACACTATAAATGCAAAGTAATTTTCTATGCTAAATGAATCCTTGCACAATAGCACACAAAAACAGTCTCAGAAGAATTTAAAAAAAAAATTACAATCCAGAAACACATTTCTGGTACTCACTGACACTCCAGCTAGTTTGGAATACTTACCATGTCTGAGCAACACACTGTCAGCAAAAGACTTTGAACACAATAGCGAGTTCTATTTTGGACCCCTTCAGTAAAAATGGATAAAAAGATTCAGCTACTTTTCAAACACTTTGGAAAACACTGAGTTTTATTTTTTCAAAGACACTAAACATCACAGTTATCACATGTCTCATGAAACTGGAAGCTTTACTCAGGCATACAACGTTTGAAGACATAAAAGACTAGAATTTCAACTTTCGTTTACCCTTTTTTCACATAGAGGAAACCTGAAACTCAGACAATGTTCAGGAGATTCAGAACTTACTGGCAAATAAAAAAACTGAAGTTTTTAGGACCTTTTCAGGATTTGGGATTAGCAGTAAGATATGAGGACAGACATACATGGGACAGCTCAAAGCCTTTTCTTCAGTGAAACTTTCCATACATAAATCAATAAAGCTTCACATAAGAGCCCAGGAAAATCCAAGGACCTTTTTGACAGCAAATAAGATCTACAAACAGGCAGATAATTTCTTCCAGTTTATCAGTTCCTCCCTGTTCCTCTCCTTCCTCCATTGCTGATTTGAGCCACTAAACAAACAAGGGAACTCATTAGTAGGCAAAGAGCTAAAACCTGCCAGCAAAATTCTTTGTTGCAGGAGTCACCGAGGAGAGACATTTGCCCATTACTAAAGAAGAAAAGAGGGGAAAAAAAAGTGTCAAATTCAATTGCATCTTGTTCAGCTGCTACAAGTTCATTGTCACAAACCCAGGGACAAGGATTGTGCCTGCTCCCTTGAGAGGGCTTCTTTATCACAGAATCATCTAGGTTGGAAAAGACCTCCAAAAACCTGACCTACCAAGTCCCATCACTAAACTACATCCTTAAGCGCCACATTCACACGTCTCTTAAACACCTCCAGGGATGGCAACCACCACTTCCCTGGGCAGCCTGGACCAATGCTTAACCACCCTCTCCATGAAGAAATTTTAACGTCCAACCTAAACCTCCCCTGGTAGAACCAGAGACCTTTTCCTCATGTCCTGTCGCCTGTCACCTGAGAAATGAGACCAACACCCTCCTCATTGCAACCTCCTTTGAAGTAGTTGTAGAGTGATGAGGTCTCCCCTCAGCCTCCTCTTTTCAGGCTAAACCACCCCAGTCCCCTCAGTCACTCCTCAGTCTTATATTCCAGTCCCTTCACTAGCTTCAATGCTCTTCTCTGCACATGCTCGAGCAACTCAGAATATAGTGATGGGCCCAAAACCAAACACAATATTCAAGGTGAGGTCTCACCAGTGCCACTTACAAAGGGACAATCCCATCCCTTGTCCGCTGGCCACACTATTTCTGCTGCAGGCCAGGATGCCATTGGCCTTCTTGGCCACCTGGGCACACTGCTGGCTCATGTTCAGCCGGCTGTCGACCAGCACCCCCAGCTCCTTTTCTGCTGGGCAACCTTCCAGCCACTCTTTCCCAAGCCTATACTGCTGCCTGGGGTTCTTACGACCCAAGTGCAGGATCCAGCCTCCAATTCCCTGGATCCTCCTTCCTGCCCTTCTTAAGAGTCGGGTGGATTGAGGTTCCCCTCCCATGGCAACTTCAGTTTAAAGCTCTCTTCACCCACACACAAATTAAGCCCTCCAATCATATATCTAATAATTACAGAGGAAATTGAGCATTAGACTTAAGGCAGTCAATCTGCAGATGGAAAACATTTAAGAAAGTTTTGTTTGAGATATTACATAGCAAGATCAGAACACTGCAATATTTAAAAATTAATAACACCGTACACTTGATTGATTACCATCAAACAGCTACCCAATGTGTACACAGATTTCTCTAACTTCTGTCCTCTCCATTACTTCTCAAATTAAGTACATTTCAAAACAAAGTCACATTATTCGACTGTAGGACAGAAGAAAGTGCAGATAACTCTTTTCTTATTCAAAATCATACCTTGATCGGAAAGAAAATCCAGCATGGTCTGGAGAAGGAAAGACAGATGCCTGACAGATAGAGCAGGATTGCCCATTCTTCTGGAAGCATATACTAGTTCATGAAGCAAACGCATCTGTACTGCAGCCCATCCTCTATGAGTTCCTGCAAAATAAACATTTTTTTTTAATGCTAAAACTCATAAAAAAAACAATTGAATTTGGTTTTCTGTATATACTAAGCAGTAGTTTAATGATACTTACATAAAAATCACACAGTAGAACCAATAATTACAAAAACCCAAAGCTTGCACTCAAATCAACAGAAAAAATAGGGTCTTTAGGTTTGTTGCATATTTAAATGTAAAGCAATTTTTGTTTTATATGCTTGTCTATCGACTAAATTTATCATTAGAATTCAGAACCTTCATTTTCATCCAAAATGAGTACTTCTTACATCTCTCTAAAGAACAAGCAAAAGACGTTTTTTCCCAATACTTTCCTCACCCTTAAAAGTCAGTAAAAAAAAAGCCCTAAGCTACAGGACACGAGCTGCGTTTCCCGACTTTTAGTCTTTAAAAACTAAGTTTCAGACTATAAATTATTTCCTACTTGCCAAGTTTCTATCAGAACAATAAACAGTGCATCATAATGTAAGCATTCTTTTGAAAACATAATATGCAGCACACTTTATAAAACTTAACCTGCTTTTAGTAGTAAGCAAAAGCACCAATGGTTAAATAACACATATTCTAAGATGTACAATACTTCATAAACTTCTAAAAAGTCTTCTTTCTAATATTACCCTTCAGCAATTGGCTAACTTTTCTAGAAATCATTACTGCAACCAAATCTTAAGAGTTTATATTTTGCACACACGAGTATCAACGCGACGTTATTTTTCACATGTAAAATGCCATTCTTACCAAGCACTTCTTACAATTTACAATGATCCTTCCAAACATCTCTGAAACAGCCAGGGTAAGATCTGACAATTTTTAGGGGTAAAATCTGACTAAGCACTACAGCGCAATGTAAAGGTAAGGTAAAAATGAAAGATAACCACCAATCGTCTTTTTTTTCTTAATAGCCAGTTCTTGCAGAACTTCTGCAAACTCTCCTCCCAACACAGTTCCATGCCAGTCTTCTTTTCTATCACAGGCCCCCACATATTTTTTCCAGTACATTCCCTCTTCCTAGACTCTTTGTATCTTTCCATCTAGCCCACTTGGCATTTTCTACCTCCTCTTATCATCTCTTTCAATGACTGCTAAAATTGCCCCACTGTGAGAAAAAAAAATTAACATCCACACGTACAGTGGGTTGTTTACATGCCTGTTTCATCACTGGAAATCACAAATGCAGCTAAAAGAACTTGGAAAATACCATGTAGTGGCCGGCCAGCTGAGTATTTCCATATTCTTCACTGACTGAATTGGCTACATAGCCATTGACAGTAATGGAGCTAATAACCTTGCAAACACGGACACACCTAATCCTACAAGATAACTTCAAACTGGAATCCTAACAACAGATAGTCATTGTATTCTCTCAAAAGGGAGAAGAATCTTCCAGCTGCAGTTCATTCATATTTAAACCAGTTCAGAGTCTTCTTACCAGTGAACCTCACTGCCTTTTCCGTCGATACATGTTCAGCCACTGCTTGCTGCTCCACTCCTGCAGCTACAACATTTAGTGAATGCTCACAAAAATGCCACTATACAAAAAGAATTCAAGCTTTTGGGCAACACGAAAAGGTTTACTCAAAAGGAGTTCCCAAGCAGCATATTAGCTGTCCCTTCTTTCACAGGGAAAATGCAGCACAGTATATTAAAATAATGACAATTTTAAAAACAATTACTGTATATACAGCTTTAGCTAAGATTAACACCAAATTAAAAAATGTTCAAACATAGCTTACCTAAAGAAGGGCAGCAGACAGTAAAAAACTTGCAGAAAGTAAACACAGTAGTTAACAGCTACAAGGATAGTCACTTGTTATGGGCTGGATTTTCTTTGTTTTTTTTTTTTGATTTGTTTTGTTTTTTAGTATCACACTGATTTAATTTGTGGAAAAATGTGACATATATATATCTGTATCTATAGGGTCAAATATATGTACATAACGTGCCTGTAATTATAGCTGTATGTAATGTATGTATGTCTATATATAAAAACGTAAAAGAATTTGAATTTGATTATAAGCCAACAACAAATACCAAAAGGAATAATAAAAGGAATTTTCCCATCCCTGGAGGTGTTCAAGGCCAGGCTGGATGGGGCCCTGGCCAACCTGATCTAGTGGGTGGCATCCCTGCCCATGGCAGGGGGGTTGGAACCAGATGATCTGTAAGGTCCCTTCCAACCCAAGCCATTCTATGATTCTGAGATACAAGTCAAAGGCACTTAATTAAAAAAATAATCAGAAATAAAATATGACCTTTTTTGTATAGAGAAGTGTATAATCCCAAGACATTTCTGAAACAGTAGAAGGGAAGCTCTCGTTAATAAAACACATGTGATGCAAACAGAGAAATACAGCAACACATTCAGCAGCAGCTCTCAGAAATTCAAAACTACTGAAAGCAACACCAGCAAAAAGTAAAGGTGCTGTTTTAAAGAAATGCTTTACTTGCCACAATTAGTTTCAGATAGGTAAAGGATTTGGGTTTTATTTGAAATCTCTCAAGGAAATTAGTTGTAGAAAGCCAATTGAGTGACCCAGTAAGCAAATGCATGCTTTCCCAGAGACACTTACCTTTGCTGAAATCTTTAGGATCCAATGATAAGCTGTAGCCAGGGAGAGTTTCCAAAAGCAATTTGTAGCAGGCCCTCCACCCAGGTTCTGGTATGCTAGGTGCAGCGCACTGCATCGCTGCTATGCGCTTGAAAAAAGCAGACTTTCGGTGAAAACCAATACGTTCATACAGCTCCGAAAGAATGCTGTAACGCTGGATTTTTTCTTCTTCTGAAAGCTGAAATTTAAAGGGGAAATAGAAAGGAATTGTTTTTAATCAAAGAAAATCTTAAAGCATGTATCTAAGTAACAACAAAAAAATTAGGGGAAAAATGTAGCAGACATCTCCAACAGCACAGAAGGCCAGCAAGTTTGCTTATAGCCAGCCATGACAGCTCCTACTGCCAGGAAAACTTAAGCTTGCTTCAAGTTCAACAGATAGCAAGAACAGCAAAGATGTATTTTTTCATCAACTTCATTTGTCATTAGTACTAACAAGTAAATATTCAAAACAGTTAAACATAGCTAAACAGCTCCACATTTTGTGGTTGATATTTAGCATGATATTCATGTGCATAAGAACACAAAAATAGACCACTTCCAAAATCTATTGATTTAACAAATGAAGTGTCTTCATCCCTTTAAGAGTAAACCTGATAGCTAATCTTGAAATCTCAGGCTATGAAAGCAAAGAAACTAATGTCTCAATTTTTATGAGTCTCTAATCTTGTAAACCACCAAATATTCGTTCCATGATACCATCCACATGCAGACTGTCAACTAGCGAGGTAGAATTTAGTGAAAGGTTAAGCCCTATTTTGCTTAAAGTTCAAACAAACTTGACAAGGAACTACCAGTGTGCACTACTGTAGCTCGTCAACATATGGGCACAAGTCCCAAGTAATCATTCCTTCCGCCCTGGTATGAATGACAGTCCTGCTTTGGAATGAGACAGCCAAAAAGAAACTTCTGCAGGAAGTCTCAGAGCTATCAACTACTTCATCCGTATATCCCAGTAACAAGCACTAATGAGTTCTGAAAGTGGATCAATGCTGACACCTAGTGCACAATATCTAACATGCACAACCAAAAGCAATACAAAATATTTTCCCTTACTAAGAATTACTCTGCAAAATACGTTAGCAGCTTTACAGGCATTTACAATGACAAAGTTCATACAAAAATAGCACTAATGGACAAGAAACAGCATTTCTGCAACTTGTACTGCAAAATTTAAAGCATCAATCTGTGAAT
This sequence comes from Anseranas semipalmata, assembly GCA_013399115.1. Lineage (NCBI taxonomy): Eukaryota > Metazoa > Chordata > Aves > Anseriformes > Anseranatidae > Anseranas > Anseranas semipalmata. The sequence goes on from VXAA01001659.1 coordinate 76,306, forward strand.
TGTGTTTCAGATACTTCAAGACTGGTAAAGTGAAAAGATAGTAATCACAAGAGTAACTTCTACAGAAATAATTAGGTCTTATGAAGCTTCAAAACATTTTTAGTCATGTAAATCCTGACATAATCACGAAAACATGGTCTGTTTTCAAAAGTCCCTACTAATTTTGGACATAAGGATATGTTAGGGATATGTCCAAAAAAGGCTCAAAGAAGCCCAGAGTTTTCAGAAGGCATCATGACCTTGTCCGATAGCTCAAATCCTAGTAGTTCAAAAGATTAAGAGACACAGACAGAATAGCAAATGATTTTGGACAGTTTCAGACAATTTTGGAAGCTGAAGTTGCTATTTCCCTCAGAACTGACGACACGAGACAATACCCAATGCAAAAATACAGCCCAACCATGTAACAGACCAATCCTGTAACTGGAGTTGTGAAAAGGCAATTGCACCAAGCTGAAAATCTGCACGAATCAATGCAGCTGGAAAGAACGCAAGGTACAAAAATAAAACACAGATCAATTTAAAAACAGGTAGTCAGAATCCCCAAAAGCTAGCATCCAGAAAGAACACGAGGTGTTACGCTAAGTTTACCCACTCTAGCAGAGAAGAAGCTGCTCCAACCTTTTTTTTTTTCTTTTTCTCCATATTTATGTCATTTTTAAAAATCTAGTAAAGTCAAAAAACGGCAACAGAGTTGAAAGCAGCATGAGCAGATGATCAAGTATTACAGTTAGAAAAGCTTAAAGAAATTATCAAAACAAATACAAAGTACTGTCAATGCTCATACACCTGTGGAAACTAAATTTTTAAATGGGAAGAGAAAGGGCCATGATAGTTTTCTAGATGGACATGAGCACTCACTAATTGGAAGAGCTATCAGAGCCACAATGGATTCTCTACAAGTTTTATTTTATCCTATTTGAATAAGAATTGCACACTTCCCTAATTTGGTGCTCAGTGACTGCCCATACTCAAAAATTTTTGTAGTTGCAGGAAACTGTTTCCTCCTCACGACAGATAGCAGCACTGTGTTTTCCCTCAGCATAAACAGTTCAGTGTTACCACTTAGGGGCTTAAAGTAAAGAAGAAAATCCCACGCAGATACACCAAATAAATAATTTTGTGAAGACTGTAGCAGGCATTCAGCAGACTACCAGTGTAGCATTCACAAACATCTTTCCCGGCCTTACAAATTTGTAAAAGCTTAAGGCATGGATGCAAACTAACCAACATCTGCAGCACAGCATCTTTTCTATCCGGTTAGTTTTCATTTAATTGTTCTAACAAACCGAGTTAGCAACCACAACTGTAAAGGCTGCAGTTCACTATCCAAGCAACTGCGCCCGCTTTTGCTCAGGCTTCTTTTAAGACAAGCTTTCAAGAGGGAAGCTTTTTACTCGATTTTTAATTATTCCTTACTACATTAAAATAAATTTTTTAAAATTTAACAGGTTTCTTTCCCAGAACATATCCTACTGAGTACCATCACCATCTTCTTGATCTCCCACATTACGCAAACACTCAGTGTTACCTGCATTAACTCCCTAAATTCAGACTAAGCTACAACAAAAATACATCGTATTCTTAATTTTTATTTCAAGGTTTCCCAGACAGTGGGAGATCTGGCATTTAGAGTATGTACTTTATATAGCATGACGGTGCACGCTGAGGCAGGTTTTACATGTGGGGTCAAATAGCTGGTGCCATACATCAAGTTCAATGTTATTTTAGGGAAAAAGTAAAGCAGAAATACTCAAACTCTAAGTTGTTTCTATCTGTGACACTACAGAGCTGGCTGGGGCAAGCTTTGATCATGACAGGTGCTGCATTCTGAGTAGCTGCCAAACTTTGTGTATGTTTATTACTAGCTAATTACCACCAGCTATTTAAATACCTCATATACTTCACCATTTAGTAAGTCTTGGTTTTTTTCCTCCAATATGAACTGAAATTTATAACATCAGTGGGATGGGGGAGAACATGATTCTCACAATGATGGTAATTGCTTCCGTAACAAACACAACGTAACAGCAATACCCAAGTCTGCAGGCCAAGCAAATGACAACGCAAGAACGAGGGAAAATTACTGGCACACCAGCTTCACAAAAATCCTGCCGCAACAGCTCACACGAAAGGCACTACAGAATTAAGGAGAAGGCAAAGATTACACAGCAGTTAAGGCACTGCACAACAAAATTGTGGATTTCTATGATAGCTTATTAACTAATTAAATTCTCACTCTTCTTAGGTTAGAAAAATTGAAAAAATTTTACAGATTTAATGATCAAAACAGATTATCTGCAAATTAAAGGAATTGTTCTACCTCCCTCATAAATTTGTTGTCCCAGTCTGGGCTTTAGCTCAATGGTGTTGATTTCAACTGCTAGTCTTACCAAGACATAATGAGCAAAAAAGGAAAAATAGTAAGAACTCCAACAACTTCTTATGAATTTTTTCAACCACACCAGTTTTGGTTGTTGTTGTTTTTGTGGGTTTGTTTTTGTTTTGTAACCAGTGACAGCAAGCATGAGACACAGATAACATCTTGTCCTGTGGTGGAACAGAGCATCAGCTTCTCAGGACAAGAATGAGATCACCAGAACTCATCATCTTCAATTCAGACTAGAGATGCTTTGGATAATCTCTGCAGGAATTGTGTATAAAACCAATTTCATAGCTACATGAATACAGTATTTTTCCATTTTGAAAACTTACTAATTGAATATTATCAAGTGCTAACGACCTTAACTAGTGTTCTAAGACATATGCCTATAAAGTACATAGACAATTCAAAATACTGCTTGTGATTACAAATGAAAATTTTCAAGTCTTCCCTGAAGTGAAAAGGTCTGCACCTATTTTTCTCCTCCACATTTCTCCTCCACTTTTCTCACAGTTCCAAATACTGTTTTTTTCTTCCGAATTCCCTTCTGATTTGGCATCACCCAGACTTGGCACTGCACAACAAAAATTCAATTGAGTAATGATACTAGTTATACTCAAAGCTCACTCTGCAAAAGGCCATTCCTGCTTTGCTCTCAGTTTCATTGAGCAAGATACAATAAAGAAAAAAATCCATCACAGGAGATCTGTCCTAAGCCGCTGTTTTTCCCTAGCACAACAACTCAATAGAATAACAATGGGACATTTTGTTTTCATGAGAGAGAATAACCAGCAGAGTCTCTAATCTCAAGCTAGGTCCTCGTGTTTTCAAATTAGTTCTGAATACCTTTTCAAAGCAGACTCACAGACGTGAAAACCATCAGAAGTCAGGTCCTAGTGAGAAGCAAGTAGTAGATGGTTTTCACATCTGTGATACAGAAAAGAAACTGGAGTCTCCTAAATCTAAGCAATTTTAACATCTGAGTATAATCTCTCAAACAGGAACAGAAAAGTAACTGGATGTTCTGCACATACCTGACGAAGATTGATATAAACTGCATTCTGAAGGAACTCGGAGGCTTCCATGCTCCTTTTCTGTATTGCAAGGACTCTCACTGCCTTCACACAGGCTTCCAGTTCAATCACACCAGCATTCTTGTACTTGAAGAGAGAAAATTAAAATAATATTAAGTACAGCACCTGTTAGATTTGATAAGCATTTGTCCTCAACACATAAATCAGCTGTCACATCTTCCAAAACCTGGCAATTCCCTAATGCTAGTGACTATACTGTTAAATTATCAACATATGCCCAAGTGAAAATTAAGGTGTCATCTAAAATGTTGCTATGCAAAACAACCGTTTTCATCCTCTTCACTCATTTTTATTATTTTGAGACACCACAGAACTTCAAGTCTTAAGAGTTCGGATGAGGAGAAAAACTGGGAATATTAGCATCATTTTGGATAACCTCATACATATGGTGGGTGCGGATGCATGTCTGCAACAAAGTAATCAATTCTACCTGCACAGTGCAATACCTACATGAGCTGAAAGCTGTTAATGGGCAGGTCAGTTTTACAATTATTCTTCACCACCTGAAACTCACCATTGGGAGTGATGGAGAATTTGTTTTGCCTTTTCTACTTATCACAAAATGCATTATATAGCACAGGAAGCTGTAGTTTTACTGCATCGATTTTATCTTTAGTTAAAACAGTATAATTGATCACAGATGAATTACAAACCATTCCGAGTTTTCCAGTATCTAGTTGATAACGTTTTCTGTAAATGAATGGTTTCAGTTTCATTATACAACTTGCCAAGAAAGGCAGGAAACAACATAGATGTGCATTGATCTGTTTGAGCTCAGACGACAAACACAGGCAATCTTCTAGACAAACAATCTGATGTAGTTATTTTCCCAAACAATACTGATATTGGACATTTGATTCCGCCTATCTTCTGCTTAAGTTAAACTTTTATATGTTTATTGTGTTTGGAACTTAACGGGGGAGAAAAAGCTCAGAATGAAATGCAAGAGTAACTCCACCAAAGCACAGACAGATATTCCTTCCTTATGCATTTGAGACATCAGCAAAAACGAAGTACTGGAGATTGAATCCACTTTAGAAGATGCTGTAAAGGCTTCTCATGCTTACTGATGACATCAAAAATGCGTAGAAAGTATTTCTTCCTCAGCGTTACAGCTAAGAGTTATTCTACCTGTAGGTCTTAAACAGCCAAAGGCTAAATATATTTGTCTTGAACAGCCACAGATCAGTCCCAAGACAAAGTTATTTGTTATTTGCAAGTGAAGCTGTAGTGAAGCTTATTATTACTTGCTGAGAGCATAACAGATATTATTATAATCAAAATATAAGTACCCTGCCCGAAACTAAGTCCAAAATTTAAAGAAATCATATCCTTTTAGATGAGCAATTTACCCTTAAGGTCACATAAATAGCTGAATGCATACTTGAGAATTACTGCCATATTGATTGATTTATCTGAAACTACCCCCAAAACTATCACATTCTATTACTTCTGATCATAAATTAACTCATGGACTCAAATTTATCTCATTTGGAGAGTCTCCCTTCAATACAAATGTGGAAATGACATCTCATGTTTACATACCTTCATTTAAAGATACTTCTAAAATCAAATAACTGAAATGAAAAAATGATTAAAGCATATATAACTACATGTAACACAATTAAACTTAGCTTTAGTGTTGATGAGGATACTGAGCCACTCTTGTCACAGTATGAAATCAACTTTTTTTCCTCTACACTATCAATGCAAACATTAAGCTACCTTACTATCTTAAGCTCTTGAGCACATGCACAAAAAATCCCCAAAAAGTTCCAGTAGAGCTGAAAACTATTTAATGTTCTAAATCCTCATTTATGAATGTTTGTCCTTCACATTTTCTCCATGACCCCTACCTCTCCACATGCACTAAATACTAGCTTCCCTGAACAGTCTTATAAAATCACATCCATCATCAGCAACCCCTTCATAAACTCCTGAATTCCCCAGAGATCATTCCAGCAGACACAGTAAATAAGCATTCAGCTCACACAATGCATAGAAGCATCCATAAAGTTGTCGAGGTATGTAATAAAGACTATAAACATACCTAACAGCTAAAAAACCTTCCAAACATTTAATACTTCTGCTTAAGAGTGCTTTAAAAATATAAGACAATTAATCCAAAACCTGCAGGTACAAGCAGGCACAGTAAATATTTTACCCAGTAGATTGCTATTTCAGGTGTCATCTTTGACCAAAGTTCTGAGATTCCCAGACTCTAAACCAAGCACTCAATGCAGTAGTATTAATTATTACTATTTCTTCCATTACCATATCTTTTAAAAATTGTAATGCAATGTGCTTTAGAAGATACTCTCAAACCAAAACCACAGCATTTCATTATTTACAAGAATTTCAGTGAAGCTTCAAATTTAAGCAGAATTACCTTGCCATAGTAAGAAATGGCTTCTTTATATTTATCTATGATGTCTTCAGGACTAAGGCAATTCTTGGCACGTCCTATTTCAGCGCTGGTATCTGCATTTATACCATTTGAAGTCAGTGCACCTAGAAGAGAACAAGATAAGAAATGAGCAAAAGGACTTCTAACAAGTATTAAATATCTAAGGAAATCTAGGATATGCTGTAGGTTTGACCAAAGCACACACAAAGAATACTTGCCCTACCTAGAAAATACTAGCTCTGTTTTACTGTGCTATGTTAAAGAGTGCAAACAAAAAATGGATTCAATCATAAACCAGTAAACAGGAAATAACCTTTTATTAAAAAAAAAAAAAACAACTCAATCATTTAAAGTTTAAAGTATCTGAGTATTTAGGCCATGAACAAAACATTAGATTGCTAGAATTAGATTACAGCCACATCTGTATATGTAAATTTAATCTGAGTTTTTCTTTGTTTTACTTACAAATTATATTTCTGAAGCACACACAAAAAATTGTGCAAGTTTTTTTTATAAACTAATTATTCAAATGGTGATCTTCTCCTCCAATCATTTACAACAAATGCTTCTCTTCCCTACGTCCAGTCCCAGAAAATCACTTGTTACAGCGTAACTAAAGGCCACCAAATCTGAGCCTTCCACATTAAAAAAGAAAATCACCTGAGGCTCAGGCAAAACAGTGAGAAATTGCTTTTCTTATATAAGAAAGAAGGAAAGAGACAGAGAGAATCTTTACGTATACAAGGGATAAGAATATAAAATAGAAGCCAAGAAATCTGGGGTATTAATAAGTACATGAAAATTTTATTTCTAGAATTCAATTTTATTGCAAAGTTAACAATAAAATTGAAAACATCCATCAAGGGTTTAGAAAGGATCTGTATCTCTTTACATATTACTCGATCTCTAGGATTACATGCCTAAATTTATACATTAATTTATTTCTCCAAGGGGCTTTTTTACTAGAATGGCAAAGAAATCTTCATGTTCCAGAGCTGGAGCTAACTTTTAATAGACAGTTAAAAACTACTGTGAAAGATACTTTCTACTCACTCTATATATTCAGAAATACGTTATTTTACATGCTCAAATGCTAAAGAACTTTTCTCTCTGTCTGTCAACCTTAAAACAATCATACCACAGACACCTGTAGATTAAAACTTTAGGGTGTTTTATGGAAGCTAACTGCAAAATCTTCGTTCATGATGATTGAAGGAGTACCACGACACTGTAAGACTAAATGTGACCATTCAGGCTTGTCCATTAAAAATTTTTTTAAAACTCACTATTCATGAGAAGAAACAATCTTGATAAGAATTTAGAGGGACACTATCATAGAATTACATCATTTGTTTTGTACCAGTTACCCTTCACAGTCTCTTTGCTTCCTCAAGATTTATAGTCAAAAACTAAAGCGTCAGGAATCAGCACTAGTTTTGGCAAGTGGCAGTAACTATCTACACAAATGCAAAACAAATGCAGGTAATAAAAAGAAAATACTTCAGAAACATGCATGAAAATAATGTACCTGGATCAATGAGAACTTCTTGTGCCCCTAAAAGGAGGAACAAAAATGATTTTTTTTCAGCCTTAAATATAGCCAACAAAATAAGCTCTTATGTTTTATAACTATCATTAGGCTTGAACAAAATAATAAAACATATTAGAATCATCATTCCTATTCTGAATGACTACCAATTATATTTCAAGTAGTCACCATATGTTAAATTTCATTTTGTCAAAAAACAAATGTAAAAGTCCTGTAAACTTGCAATGAATTCAAAAACACGTCAAGAATTGAAGAATTTTCATTGTACAATTTAAAGCGAAATCCTTTTTCTCCATTCTTGTTTTAGTTGGCAAGTTTCTGTCACAATCCACTTGTATTTTAATTTCACATCCTGCAGTACTTAAACCTCGCTGTATGAGCTCCTTTAATTCACAAAATACTCTAGAATAACATTGTCAAAGAACTGTACCCAATATATCCCTTTTGATTGTCATTAATTTCACTCCATCGCATTTTCTGAATAATTGAGTAAAGCCAGCAAAGGCAACAAGCCAGACTATTCTCAAAGTAGTTGACAAGACTGTTGCACAAAAGTTGGATTATCAGATATATAACACCTTGCTGTCCTAAGCGCTGATTAAACATAACAGTAAGATTAAGATTGAGGGTGAAGCAGTTCAAAACAATACTTTATGAGAGAGAAAGGACCTCCCTTCAACTGTTTTGCTCAGTCTCAGGAGAGAGATTTAGAACCTGATCAACAAGGTACTCCAAAACTCCACTCCAGTTTCCTAACTAATTCTGCTTAGGGAAACAGAAAGGTCAGGCAATAAAATTAAGAGCTTAGTATTTCAAACAAAATAGCTAGTAAGCTATACATGAAGTAATCTAATGTCAGCTTCTGTGACATACAAATTGCCTAGCTCACAGAACGTGGCCAGGTTCCTGGCCAACAGGAACTAAGCAACTCAAAATCTACTTTTACACTCAAGGCTGCAGAGATGGATCCAGCCATTCAAGAGGACATAATCTAAAGTTCTCTATACTGGGTTTATGTGGCAAGGTTTTGGTAGCAGGGGGGTTGCAGGGGTGGCCTCTGTGAGAAGAGCCCAGAAGCTGCCCCATGTTATATCAAAGCCAGTTCCAGCTGGCTCCAAAAGGGACCTGCCGCTGGCCAGAGCTGAGCCAGTGAGTGATGCTGGTTGCGCCTGTGTGAGATCAGATTTAAGAAAGGGAAAAAAACTGCTGCACAACAGCAGCTGGGAGAGAGGAGTGAGAAATGTGAGAGAAACAGCCCTGCAGACACCCAGGTCAGTGCAGAAGGAGGGCAGGAGGGGCTCTAGGCGCTGCAGCAGAAGTTCCCCTGTGGCCCGTGGAGAGGCCCAGGGTGGAGCAGGCCGTCCCCCTGCAGCCCATGGGTACCACCCGGAGCAGATCTCCACGCTGCAGCCCGTGGAGGAGCCCCCATGGAGCAGGTGGATGTGGCCTGAAGGAGGCTGCGGCCCACGGGGGCCCCCGCAGGAGCAGGCCCCGGGCCAGAGCTGCAGCCTGTGCGAAGCCCACACAGGATCAGCTCAGGAAGGACGGCATCCCGTGGGAGGGACCCAACGTGGGGCAGGGGCAGAGAGTGACCGTGAAGGAGCGGTGGAGACGCAGCTTTAGGGACTGACCACAGCCCCCATTCCCCTGCACTGCTCAGGGGCAGGAGGTAGAGGAGGGAGGAAGGGGGGGGAAGGTGTTTTTACTTTGCTTGTAGTTCTCACTGTTCTAGTCTGTTAGTAGCTGGCAATAAATCCCATTAATATCCCTTATGCTGAGTCTGTTTTGCCCGTGATGGTGACTGGTGAATGATCTACCTGTGCTCATCGCAATCCACAAGCCTTTTTTCATCGTATTTTCTCCTCCTGTCCTTTGAAGGTGGAGGAATGAGAGAGCAGTGTCAAGGTGCTTAGCTACCAGTGTGAAACCACCACACTCCCCCACTACAAACAAAAGGTTCTAGGAATGGTAAACATCACAGTTTTTCTTTAAAATGTCAAAGCTCCCTTTTCATGACCACCAAGATGCTGCCATCCAGGGGTTCAGGCAATAGCCAAGCAAGAAAACCTGTCTTTGGAAAAGACAAGACTCCACTTCTCTCTCCCTCAGGCAAGTCCTTTCAACACTATGTTATTGACTAACTCTCTTCTGAATGAACTATTCCTATCCAAAGAGTTTCAAAAGAAGTTGAAGGGCGCACCACCAACAACCAGACAATATTCTGATGGCTACAACACTTCCCAGAAGTGTTCCCCAGAACTTCAGTTCTGACTCACCTCCCTCTTGAATTTTTGCTCTGTATTATAGAAGGAGACAATATTAATGCTCCTCTCTCCAGAGATGTTTTTGAAATGTTTTAACACAGACACTACAACATTTTTTTGAGCAGCCAGGTCAAAATTTGGCATTTTTAGCCTACGAATGCCAAATTGTGGAAATCATAGGAGATTCAAGTCAAAGATGCTTCCCTTGACCTGGTCTGGGCACAAAGACAGTACCAAGAAACCCTGTCCTGGCAAGGCTGAAGTACAGGCACAAGAAGGTGCAATTCCAGGCACATCAGGAAGCAATAAAGGTAACTATCATATCTGTATTCCTCAAAAGTAGGCACAAGTTGAATGCCCGTTCCACGTATACCATTTTTTTATTTGCTTAGAATTTGGAGACCCCTTTTGCATCTGGCCTAATCCTACAAAAAGGTACACTGGAACTAGTTCTCCATATTAAATACTGTCCTCACAAAATTAATGTTAACAAAGTACATTACAAACCAGGGTGCAATTTGCAAGGATGTTACATAAAAGGCACTGCAGGGTCAAATAAAAGGTGTTGAAAAGAAACTTGCAGAGAACCATAGGGGAAAAAAAACATCACAACAGCAGCTATTTGGCTAGACAGATCTCAAAACATTAAAAGATCATAACTAGCGATAGGGAACAATATCTAGTGGACCATGAAGTAACATTTTCATCTGCAAGGGATAACCAAAGGTCTGTAATCAGTTTTTCTTCACACTAACGTTTGGTTCATAGTCCTTTGAAAAATCTTGTCACTTGAAGTGACAGAAGGACTATGAGTTAAAAAATATCTTATACAAAAGTAGTAATAATATTTCAATAAAATACATTTTTGGCTGTATCTACTTCAGTAACATGGACTACCCCTTAAAAAATAACGGATTGCAACACCTGCTGTTAAATATTTCTAGAAAAGTGGAGAAAGGCTAATAACTACATGAAATTTTACCCTAACAGGCAATACAGAATACACTCATAAGTCATGGGACCAAATGGACAGATTTTAACCACTAGATATTTTCTGCAAAGCTAGTATTCTCTCCTTAAATAAGGTAATTTTATTATCTAGATCATCTGGTGTCAACACACACAGCATGTATTAAAGATAATACAAAGATTGTGATTTCTAGATGAATAAAGATGGGTGGAGTTGTTTTGTTTTAAAAGATGGAATTCATTTTGATCACACTGCACACACACATTCTTAGACCAGCACTTAAACCCAGTTTCTGTTTGTTTCAGTACTAAGAACCTAAATATATACATACAAACAGCTGTGCTGGGTGAGACCAAAGGCCTGTCTCGCTTACCATCCTATCTCTCAGCAAGCACATAAAAACAAAGCAAGTTTTTGTGATATTTCACCTTGCCTTCAGTAATTTATAGTTCAGATGTTCTGAACCAGAGGCAGTATTCACATATTTTACAATAATCGATACATTTTTTCTTTCATGACCCTAGCCAGCCTCTCCTGGAAGCCACAGAAGCTTTCAGGAGCCTGAACAGCACATGGCAAGTGTTAGGTTATGCAATTAAAGGCTCAACTCCACAATGACAAAAGAGCACAGAGAAACAATGACAGCTGAACCTCGATAACCTGATCAGAGTCAACTGAGCTGTCCAGGGGTGTTAACTCATCTTGATGGGTTTCATGAGCTGCTCTCCAGATCACCTTAACAGACGAAGGGATGTTACTGCCTACCAACGTATGGATTATAGGATGCAGGGAAAAAATATTCTGGGATTGTGCAAGACTTCTTATGGGATATGCAGGGGATGAACCAAAGGCAGGGAAAAGGAAGGATAGAGGCAGTTTAAGGAGGAACAAGCATGGAAAAATAGAGGGATAAGGGGAGTGTGTATTTGTGTGTGTGGAGGTCTAAATACCAACAACTGGAACGGGGCTCTGAGTCTCAGTGCTCAGAACAAAAGCCAAATCCCATGCTTACCTGGCCTGTGCCTGTTGCCTGCCTCAGCAGAAAGAGAGCCTCCTTGTGCCCTACGAGATCCAACTTTACCTCCAGTACCACCAGGGTAATGATAGATGACTGATGCTGAACATAACCCCTCAAGAGCAGCTAGAGATAAAAGAAAAAAAAACAGCAAATTAGTAGAGACACTTTCAAGAAATGAAGTATCATGTAGTAGAGTCTGTTTACATGAATACGAAGTATGCCTCAATTGGAGACACGGTGACAAAGGCCGTGGAAAAGGCTGAGATACTCCATGTCCTTTTCATCTGTTTTCACTGGTAAAGTTTATCCTCAGGCTTCCCCAAGCCTACCAGCAGAATCTGTAGGAGTGAGCGCTATCCACAGTACAGGAAGGCAGACATCCGAAGTATTTAATCCAATTGGACATAAATGCACTAAACCAGACAGGATGCACCTGAGGATGTCGAGAGCCACTCTCTGTCACCTTGAACAGGGGGAGGTTTCTAATGACCAGACAAAGGGAAACATCACACCCATCTTCAAGAAGAAGGTATCAGGGGTCTACAAGCAGGTCAATCTCAGCTCCCTGGCAAGGCTATTAAAAAATCCTGGAAGCCATTTCCAAGCACATGAAGAACAAGAAGGTGACTGGGAACAGCAAACATCGATTTACTGAGTATAAATCAGTCCTCGGCAACCTCCTGCCTCCTGTGATGAGATGATTAATTCAGCGGACAAAGGAAAAGCAGTGGATGTTGTATATCTTGACTTTAGCAAGGCCTTTGGACAAGTCTCCCAATAGCATCTTTATAGCCAAACTGATGAGAAATGATGTGGATAGCTGGGCTGTAAAGCAGCTGGAAAATGGGCTGGACTGCCAGGCTCAAAGACCTGACCAGCAGTGCCAAGTCCAAATAGTTGTCAGTTACTAATGGTGTCCCTCAGGGATCAATACTGGGGACAATACTCCTTGATGTCTTTATTAACATCCTGGACGATTGCATAGAGTGCACTTGCAGAAAATTCACAGCTGGTACCAAATTGGGTGGAGCGCTCACTGAGCTGAAGGGCAGGGCTGCAATTCAGAGAGAGCTTGACAGGCTGGAGATAGAGGCTGGCAGCGACCTCACGCAGCTCAGCAAAGGCTGACGCATCTAAGGTGGGATAACGCCACGCAGCAGCGCAGCCTGGGAGCTGCCTGCCTGGAAAGCAGCTTTGCAGAAAATGACCTCGGGGTGCTGGTGGACAATAACTTAGCAGGAGTTAGCCCTTGCAGCAAAGGTGGCCAACTGCATACTGGGCTGTAACAGCCACAGTGCAGCCAGCAAGTCAAGGGGAATGATTACCTCCCTCTATTCTGCATCTGAGAGACCACATCTGGAGCATCGTGTCCAGTTTTAGAAAAACTTTGACATCCTGGAACAAGTCCAGCAGAGAGCCACCAAAACGGCCAGGGGCTGGAGCCCATGATATGTGAGGAGCTGAGAGAACTGGATTTGTTCAGCCTTAAGGTCAAGATGCTAAAAGCAGACCTTATTGTTGTCTTTAAATACCCACTGGGAGGTACAGAAGAAGTGAAGTCAGATGTTTCTCAGAGGTGTGCAGTGACTGGATGAGGGTCAATGCAAGTTGCAACACAGAAAATACTGCTTTAATACAGGATTTTTTTTTTTTTTTAACTATGACTTTTCTTATGATTGTTACCATTTTACTATGGTGAAGTCTTAGAACAGGTTGCTTAGAGATTATAGAACTTCCATCCTTAAAAATATTTAAAACTCAACTGGACGGGTCCCTGAGCAACCTGATGTAACTGGCTGTGCTTTGAGCAGGTCAGTCCAGAGGACCTCCAGAGGTCCCTTCCAAACCTAAATTATTGTAATATTCTATGAATATAATTTTATAATGCAACAGATGGGCCTTAAAATATTTTCATGCCTTGCATAAGTAGAAAAGTTCTCTTGTGCTTTAAGAATCCTGAGCCATTTAACCTTTTGCAAAAGAAGAAGGAAAGAAGTGGAAGGTGTTAAAGTTTTCATAATATGTAATTTACAGAGCACTTAGGAAGCTGAAAGGACTTCCAAGTAGAATGAGAAAGTTAAAAGCAGAAGGAAGATATGCCAGTGGAAGTTAAACACTTCTAGCTTTGGTAGATGTAAAGGTAAAAGTCTTCTGCTAACAGTTGACAGTAGATACCTGCAAGAAAGATTTCAAATCATCCGTACAATCCACTGAAAAAAGAAACATTTTCCAAAAAAGTCTTAAAAAGTCACACTTTTTTTTTTTTTTTTTTTAAACTATGATTTACTACAATAGCACGTTTTGTATTGCAGGTTTTCTTAAACACTTCTCTTTCCCAATTCTTATTAACTATTTTTTTATTTTGACTGCATTCTTAGTTACATTTGATATTCGGATTTTGGCCACCAAAGTTGCTCCTACTTTTCATGATACAGAAGGAAAGTTATAGAAGGTACTTTTCATTTACTCGATTTTAGCAGCTAATTATTTGATTCACTATCATCAATTAATCCTACCTCCGAGCCACAGGAAGTCATTTACAGACCGCAGAAGTTCCACCGCCATGTGATAGTGCACCAAGGAATCTTGTAACATCCCAGCTTGTAAACACAGGTCACCAACATGTTTCCGCATCCGGCCTTGACAACGCTTCTTATAGTGTCTGCAAAATAAAAGGTGCGATTTACAGTTATTTCCAAGAAACACCTATTTGAGGTAAAGTCACAGAATCACTTAGGTTGGAAGAGACCTCCAAGATCACCTAGTCCAACCTATGACCTAACACTACCAAGCCCTCCACTAAACCTTGTCGCTAAGCTGTACATCCAAACGTCTTTTGAATACCTCCAGGGATGGTGACTCAACCACTTCCCTGGGCAGCCTGTTCCAATGCCTCACAACCCTTTCAGTAAAGAAGTTTTTCCTAATATCCAACCTAAACTTCCCCTGGCGCAACTTTAGCCCATTCCCCCTCGTCCTATCACCGGACATGTGGGAGAAGAGACCAATCCCCACCTCGCTACAGCCTCCTTTAAGGTACCTGTAGAGAGCGATAAGGTCACCCCTGAGCCTCCTCTTCTCCAGGCTGAACAACCCCAGCTCCCTCAGCCGTACCTCGTAAGACTTGTTCTCCAGACCCCTCACCAGCTTCGTTGCCCTTCTCTGGACATGCTCCAGTACCTCCATGTCCTTCCTGTAGTGAGGGGCCCAAAACTGAACACAGTACTCGAGGTGCGGCCTCACCAGAGCTGAGTACAGGGGGACAATCACCTCCCTAGTCCCGTTGGCCACACTGTTCCTGATACAAGCCAGGATGCTGTTGGCCTTCTTGGCCACCTGAGCACACTGCTGCCTCATATTCAGCTGGCTATCAACCAAAAAGTCAATGTTCTTTCCTCCTTAATAATAGATCAACATTAGTTTACTCTTTCTCTGAGCAAACATCCAGTACGAATTCTAACCAGCATAATATGCAAATGGAAAAGAACCAACATTTTGAGGAGACATGGAGAAAAAGAATGCATCACATATTTTGGTTACATAGCATTTATAAAGATAGAGTCAGTTAAAGTTAAAAGACTGTCCTTTAGAGCGCTTTAACAGCCTTGCCACAAATGAAATAAAATAAAAACATACTTGTAAAAAGTAAAGAATTGCTTATGTTTGTAAAGAAATACTACATTTTTAGAAATGTTATGGCTCATGAGAAAAGAACATCTTTCTTTTAAGCAATGATTAGTGAAAAACTCAATTAAGCCTTCATCTCCTTTCCGTTTCGATCCTACTCCACACTTACAGACCCAACATAACCATTAGCACTTCAGGCAAGGACTGACGGGGTTTCTCTTGCTATTCCTTTTTTACTCATTCAAATAAAAGCTGAAACAGCACCAGCAATACAGTTTCTTTCCTTTCCCAAATGAAATTAATAGACAAGGCCAACGAAGTGTTACTGAAAATATTAAACAGAAACTTTGGTAGAACTAGAAAGGCAATCGGGACACGAATCAGTGTGATAAAGACACAAACCTTACTAAAAAAAGACGTTGCAGCTAGAGACAGATTCAATGTAAGACATACTCTAACTTCCAAAGCACCTCATGATTTAAGACAGGAGAGCTCAATCAGGGTTCAGAGCAACGCTACTCTCAAGTTCATCAGCAATTCTTCAGTTCTCCCCTTCTGCAGAAGTATTCCCTAGCAAGAATATCCTTGCTCTACGTCACAAAATTTTCTTAGAGAAGAATTGAACTTCAGCTTAGATCATTTATTCATTTATCTACATTACTGCCACAGCGTATCCTTATGTTCTAACAATGCCTTCCAAGTATATGAATGTATAAATACATACATATACATTACATGGCGTATAATTTCATGTTCCAAACTTCACACCAGGAGAAGAATCTTTTTCTTTGGACAGTTTAGACTAAAACAAAATTAAGTTATCTGAGAATGAAGTTTTATTTAAAAGAATTCTTGTAGATGTCATTCTTCATTATATACATGAAGTATTTCCAAAGAATTTGGATAACATGGGTTTCCAAAAATACAAAAGACCAGCTCAGACTGACTGTCATAGTTTTAAGTTTTTAGCTTATAAGAGCTGTAATTAAACTTTTTCAGTTAAAAAAGTCCAACAGAATATCTTAAAAAAATTACCTAGCATATATGAACCTATCTAACAACTTAAAACAAAAACCAAAAACAGGTAACGTCCATTCTCCAGGTGCTGAACTCGTACAACCCAGAGCAGGACTTGAAATATGAGGAGATATCATGACTGTGTAATTAAACGGGGCTTGAAGCGTTGCTTTTCTTCAATGAAGAACGTCCCAGAGCTAAATTACATGCCGACTGAAATAATCTCTGACTACACATTTGAACAGACTGCTATCTTCATGAAGTCTGATATATGAGAAAAAAAGTAAAAGTGAGACAGAATAGATGAAGCTTAAGGGCAAGAATAAGAGGCATATTAATTTATGTGCTTTAGATTTTAAGGCATAAAGGCTAGAAGAAATGGTAACAATAAGAACTATTAAAAGTTACTGTTTTTTGTTGTTGTTTTGGGGGGTTGGGTGTGTTTTTTTGTTTTTACACCAAAGGCAAGCATCAAGTCCTAAGGATAGCCACTGCATTCAGCCATCACATAATGTCTTCCTCCCTGTAGCTGGTTCAAAAAAAAAAAAAGAAAGTTCATCAAGAGGATTAATAGAGAGTAACTGATTTGTATGGATGGAGGACACCAATCTAAAAGGAGAAGATACATGGACACTTGTGCATTGTCCATATAAAAATCAACCAGAAAAGCAATCAGAACGAGTGTAATTGTTCGAAAGAAAATGTGGAAATTTTAAAAGGAGACAAGTATGTCTCCTATTGCTCCTCTCCAGCTAAAATTTTGCAAATAAATCCTATATAAATGTACACTCCCACTTTTCTAATCTATCGCATCATATGCACAATTGATGTGAAGATGACATTAGACGAAACTAAATACAACTGTTGTTCTTTATCTTTCAAATATGTCAAGGAATTGCAGTATTTCTTATCTTTTAGTTTGATCTGTTTTAAGAAAAAAGAAAAAAAGAAAGAGAAATAAAACTAGAGGTGCTCTGCACAAACTATGGAAGGACACCAAACCATAGCAAGATGTCAGTCTGAACTTTAGGTTATAGAGAAATAAGGTGGCCAAAAATGTGCTTTTTAATCTTGTAAATGGCTTACACTCTTGTATACAAACCTGATTAGAATCAGGTTTTACTGGTCTGTACATTTCAGAACAAAATGAAGAATATCAGTGTTATATCACTTTTAAGTTTTAACACCAAATAAGTAGTGGAATTAGAAAACAGTTTCCTTCCAGAGCTATAACTCCTTTCAAAGATGCTAACACTTCAAATTTCCTCTCCCTACATTTTCAAGTATTCTGTAGGTTTATGGACAAACTACATTTCTTATTCTCCCCAAACTGTAGTTTTTAAGGTTTGTTTTTTTTTTCTTTCAGATTTTCCAGATTGCATATTATTAAGTTCATAAATACAAGTCAGACAGCAAAAGCAAAAGGGATAGTGCCAGACTGTTAAGCCAGAACCTAATATCCAAACTATTTCAGCAGCACTGCCTCACCAACAGCTCTTCCTAACCAATACCTAATTTTGCTGAAAATTTATGCACACCAATATATTCAAAATATGAATGCACCTATTCATTACAGTAAAACTTGGGTGTCAGCAAGCATTGCTCATTCAAAACATTTCTCTTTCAGGAACCCTTCCTGTTTATAAACAAAACAGATAATTTATTCCCAATGATGAAGAAATTTACTATTAATTATTCAAAGACCAAATTCATCCAACATCCTTTTAGGCTCTTAAATATTATGCCAAGAAAGGATTAATCTCCTATGATCCCTGCAAGCGTTCACCATTCTCCTGGAAACGCTTTCTTATGGATCAGAAAGCTTGCACTGTACAGATACATAAACTGTGTCTTAATTAAGCTCTCACAATCAAACGCAAGGAATTCTGACCATTTTTCAATTACTATAGGTGTGTCCAAAAAAGATAAAAGGCAAAGATGTCATTAAAACTGAGCCCACTCTCCACAGACAGTAAAACTCAATTCACTTGATATTTGGGAAGCTTGTTTTGAAATCGCATGTCCACGACACTGGGTCATTAAAAGCACGACTAAATGATTGATAGTTTCTTCAATCCATACCGGATTGCAAACTTAATGGAAAAAAACATACATGCGTATTTATCCCAGCACAAAATTATGATTATTCATTTTAATGTTTAGCTGGGCTTGTGTCACAGCTTTACCTGAAGAATCGGGCCACAAAGCTGAAAGCAAGAAGCTTATAGATATTTCCTCTCTATTTTAATTTTGATTAGAGCGTTGGTTAATTATTTTGGTTCTCTACCATTCATTCTATTTGATGACAGGAAGTCCATGCACAATAATTGCTACTTTTTCTAGGTTAAGAGAATCTTTTTCTAGGTCAGGTCCTTGTTGTACCTTTCTGCTAAGAGCTGTTTCTCTTTTTTTCCTCTAGAGGATAATTTAAGACATGAAATCTCACCAAAGACCCATGTCTCACCCAAAGACACCACAAAATGCCTTTCCAGAGCACGTGATGCACTCAGAACTATCCTCAAAGAAGGTAATGCCATGTAATGTAGGACCACACATGGAATACTGCAGAATGCCAGTCATCCAAACCCGTCTTCAGATGATCCTCTCCTCAACACATGTACATACAGTTGACTATAACACTAATTTAAAATCTTATTCTCTGAATTTGCTCAATTGTGTTGATCTGGTACCTAACACACTCTAAGTGCTCTTCAAAATAATGATGACCACCATCACCATCAGTAACCACGACTGCTGCTTCAAACTGGAGGACAGTGAACCTATTCCGGGAACCAGAAAGCACTACTCGTTTCCATTGCTACTTCATTTGCTATATAGGATACATGCTTTATCCCTTCAGCCTCAACTCTTTTTTAGGATACCAGGATAATTTTTATGGAAAAGTCAGAGGAAGAGTATTATATTTCAAGACATGACTTATTTTCACTACAAACCATCCAGTAGCAAATTTGACGGACTTTCTGAATCCTCAGAATTTCAAAATGGCTAAATTTAAAAACAAGAGACATGCAAAATGAATTTGCAAAATTCATGCAAAATGCTTCAACAAAAATTTCCATCAAATTCCGCCAATTCCAATTAGCATGCAGAACTGTAGATTTCACCAACCATAACATTGTCTGGACTTAAAAAACAGCTACAGCATTTCATCAACTGCCAGAACTTTTGAATTTGGAAACGAAACACAGGCAGCAACAGCTTCATGGCTTTGGAGTTTAAAAAATAAAGCAAATTCCAGAGGCCAGCAGCCACCTAAGCAAATTATGTGTGCCCTACAAAAAAATTCAGCATTGCTACCAAATATAATTGCCAAATGTGCCAAAAAGGGTCAACCACAGTAGTAAGGCTCCAGGCAGCAATTATTTTTGTGTGTACTGGAAAACAAATATAAAAAGCAACACTAAACTATGCAATGAATGCAGAGTGGAAAGGCAGTACATGGAAGAAAGCTAACTACTTTTAAATATACGCAATCACAGCCTACCTTTTTAGACCCAATAACAAACTCACAGGGCAGTATGAGAGAAGAAGAAAAAAAAGAAAGGAACAAAACAAAAATTAGAAAGACAGAACAGAAACAAAATTAACAGCCACATACACATACCGAGATATCACAAAGTTTCACAAATCAGTAAACGAATCCCATCTACTACAGTATAGAGAAACACACATCTATAAGTAGAGCCCTACTTTCTCACCACTCAATTGTATTTAATGGATGCCTTATCAGTATTAAAAAAAAAAAAAGAAACATCCTAAGACACAAACTGATATAAAAAACATTAAAATGAGCATGTTTAATTTGTTAGCTGAAAACAAAAATAAAATAGAAAAAGTAACCAAATGGGATTTCTGGCATTTCTGACAAGTATGATTCCCAGCTTGAAGCTTGCAGGACTTTAGTATCACCACGAGCACATGCAATTCCCTTCTTTTCCATCAGTCTCCCCACCTTCACAAACAACTACCAAGTACAACCGATTTAAGAAACGTTTACAGTTATCCTTAGCAGCCCCGTGACCACAAATACTTTACCTAATTTACAGATGAAGAAACAGAAACATGAAAAATTAACAGGTTTGCCAAGATCACCTATTGGCTCGCTGCTCTAGGAATTAAACCTACTTCAGACTCCCACTCCTACAGCTTTTGGGTAACAGGACAATCTTTCTTCAAGACTTCTTAGGACTTAATCCCACTATTTTCCATATAAACAGTTTTCCACCAGCCAAAAATTGTATTCTACACAAATCACACAGTGTTTTTCTGTGTACAATTGTCACAGAACGAAGCCTGGGAATGTTGTCTCATCTGCTCATTATACGAGCACCTTGGAGAAGACAAAGATCAGCTCCACTTTTTCGGAGAATTCTTTTACTTGAAGTTCAGCATAAAAATCCATGTTCCTAATTTATGAACTCTGCATCTTAAAAGAAGCTGACGATCTTGCATTTATTATGTAATTTAGAGGCAAACACTAATTCCTGGTATTGATGCTAGTCTTACTAACTGAGCAAGAAAGAAATCAACCCTATCTATCTAGACCTAATCATAAGTATTAACCTTAATATTTCACAACAAATTGCTGGTGAAACATCTATTTTAAGAGACTAAAAAGGTTCAGTAGCTTTAATTTGTCTTCAAATCACGTGATCATAATTATTATGTCCCATGTAACTTCTTAACGTATTTTCACTCAATGTATCAGCCCCATTCATTGACTGAATGTTAGAGCTGCGCTCTAGATCTAATGAGACCTTTGCTACACACCATGAAATTTAACTTTAGATTTAGAAGTTACAGGAAAATATATGCTTATTTAGTCTAAGTAGACATCTTCAACTACAGCAGCAAAAACATATTCTCTCTATTATACGCTAGCTTCCATCAATTTAATATAGAATATATGTGCTTTTTTTGTTTTTTTTAAACCAGTTAGCTGCACACTACTGGTAGGTCAGGATACATTATATATACAGAATAAAAAGGGGGAGAGGGGGAGGCTGAAAAATAGAGAGGACAATCTTTACCTCTAACCCTCTAGAAATTTCCACCTATTCTAACAAAAGCTGTTTCATTTGCTTGCCTATCTCAGTAATTTTCATTTTTTATTTCATTCTTTAAAGTCATTATTTGGGCAGACACAAAAGCGGCAACGTAGTGAAAGCTATTCTACCAGATGTTCTCGTATGTACTCCATGCATTTAGACAACCTTCATCCCTCACTGAACAGAATTTCACAACATAGTATCTCACATAAACAGAAACTGGACTCAGTTGAAGTAGGTCCTTTCTAATCCTGCACCTCGGTATTCTGACTTAATGCAACACTTTCCCCTTAATTATGGAATCTGTCAATGCAAAACTGAACGTGATACAATAAAAACATTTTATTGCAACCCAAGTAATAAAATGAAACACGCCAGCATTTCACATCTAAAGACTTAGGCTTGAAAGTGTAAGTTACTTTAATAAACTGATCTTAGTTCAAAAACACTTTAGGGTCCTGAATTTCTGCCAGGTAGAACACAGAAGCTGAGATACGTCATGCTCCGTGAAAGGTGCCTGTGCAGAGAAGCTCATGTACACCATGCACGTTTACTTCTAGCTCAGTGAAGGACAACTCCTTTTTTCAGCAGTGCTTTTCCAGTACAGCTGATCTTTACGTGGGATTAGATAGACTTCTCCTTTCTGTTACAAAATTCAAAAATAATTAAAAAAAACAATCCAGGCATTTAGAGTAACTCCTTACTTTCCTCAGTTGCACAAAATACAAAACTGATTAGAAGGATCTTTTTATTCAGCTTGCTTGCCCTACTTGTATATAAATCCCAAGTTTTAAAACAAATCAGAAGTGCTAACTCTGCAGCAAAATAAAAGCTGAAAAGTGCTCTTACTGTCAAAACAAAGAGGAGAGATTAGAATATTTATCATCTTTTCTCTGAACAACTAAGTGCAGCAAGCCTTTAATTAAAGTATATCCATTGGCTTAGACTTACTGAGAAACTATTTAGTATTTAAACCATCCATATCTGAACCACTGCTTATCTATAAACCTATATGTTTACTGAACCAGCGTGGGGGGAAAGGCTCATACACCTTCCATTTGCAAAGAATTCAAGCACCAGACTAGATCTGTTGCACCTTTTCAGTGCAACAACATAAAGTAACTTCTTGGATATGTCTGGATGAATACACTGCCTGTTATTTGAGCTCCCCACCAGTTGGGAATTTCAGTAAGTATTTGGCCACAGGCTACAGATAGCCACTGCTCGTAAGAAAGTAATGGATGTAAATAAGCACTTGACTTCCAGAGTACCATACAGAAGCATGCTATTTAGAAGACACGATCAACATAATTAACATAATTAATTCTGATATTAAGGCAAAGATTTTTGGGCCAAAACTCGTAGTTTTCTTAGGTAACTAGAAACAGGAAATCTTTGTGATTATGTTCATCCAAAATTCATCCAAACCGAGTAATCAAAGCCAAGATGCCAAAGGGGCTCATCTAGTCTACAAAACTTTACTGCCCACAGAGTGTACAAAAGAAAAACAACAGTAAAATAAGTTCTACTGCCAATGAAAGTACTGCAGGAACTAACCAGCACACTCAAAGAGCAGCTGGAGCAGGGGAACAACACCAGCAGCAAGTCAGAGCAAGTTCAGCTGCACACCAGCAAGGAGGACCCGGAGCAGAGGAGAAAGGTACTGTTAGCCTTTCAAGCAACCAAGGACAATTTAACAGAGGGCTTCAAACTATTTAGAAACTTTGAACACTTTCTTCCAGTATATCACATTCTTAAACAGAAAGTCTAAAGCTGGGATTAATTAACCAGGCAGAGCTGATTAACACAGTCAGAAAGCTTTGCAAACGTGCCTGTACAACTCTGGACAACACAGCCTGGGTACGTCTTAGCTTCCACACTTCTATCTCCTCCAAGACCAAAGGAAGATGGATTCGAGTTCAAGCAGTGGAGTCAAACAGACTTTGCACCTGCCTACAGCTAAAAGGCCACGATTACTAATTCCTAATACCAGAACTACATAACACTCGAAGCTGAAAGCTGTGTGCACATGATTAGGAAGGAAAGGTGTGATGCAAGGAGGAAAAAAACCTATAACAGACAAAACCAAAGGGTATAGTTGTGAGAAGAATGGTATCTAAACAAGATGGGTCAAGAATATCAAATAAATAAAAAGGAAAGACAAGGGAAGATGCTGAACTTAGCAAAATGAAAGGTCACTATTTCATCGGATGAAAAGGACAACAGAAGCTTAGGAAAAAAAAAAACAACACAGGATTAGTCAACTACTACTCAATATAATATAAAATTATTTTAATGGATGTTAATTGAATTTCTTTATTAATACCGTATATCTATAAACCATTTGAATCTTTCCAGCAAAAAGTCTCATTACAGTGGAATCTGTCAAACCTCTCCTGTGACTTCTTCCTACTACTTGATTAGCCTCATCAATTAAATATTTATATATATACATATATATGTTATATACAAACTCACAATATTAAATGTGGTCAGACTACAAATTAAATTCTCTTAAACTACAGCAAACATACACAGGAAGATAGGGGCATGACCTTTGTTGTAAAAAAGTATGCTTTGTCTTTTCTAATAGGCTTATTCTAGAGGCTAGCAACTGCCACATACATTTTTCAAGACCTGCAAGCTGACAAAAATAGCCGCTTACCTACTATCAGTGTCCAGACCTACAAAATCCTTCTTCTCGAAAGGAACACAGAGGAGCGGGATCTTGTCTCCAGACTTATCAGTGGCTCTGTCAAGCCGCTTGGACTCCAATACAATGAAGAGGGATTCGATAAAATCTTCTATTCTCTTCTCCACAGTTTCACATTCATCATAACTGGGATAAAATGCCACATCTGTGCGGGGCTGCTCTGCAATCTCTCCTTGAAGGCCAAAGACAAACAACCGGGAATCATAGAGTGTAGAACCGTACATTTCCTTTTGAAGATGGAATTTTTCAAAAGTCTGAGGCCAGTCCTTTGCGGAAGAACAGTCTGTTATAGTTATCAGCCCCACAACTTTCCGGTGTGTCTGAAAATCCCCCCATTCGTTGTTCTCTGGGGGATAATGATGCCTATAACGGATATACAACACGCGCTGAGAGTCGCGCACGTTAACTTGACTCACTGCTGAAATTCGCTTGTAGATCCTAAAGAAGCTCTCTTCTGGTACAATGCCGATCGGCTGAACCACAACCAGGAGAGTTTGATGATCCTCAGCACACTGCATGTAGTCAGGAACGCTCATTTTGCATCAACTGCAGGCTAGTAAAAGAAAAACATGTATTATTTATTCTAACATTCAGAAGCACACGCGGCTGCTGAATCAGACCAGGTCTTTGATCCTAAACACTTCTGCATCTTATATATTATATGCTGCTTTAAACTGCCTTCAAAGAAGTATTTATAATTTTTTTTCCACCCGGATCAGTTCCCCAGTCCCGTTCACAGTGCAGCTACACGGGTGCAAGCTACACAAGCCAACATCACGTTCGGGGCAGCAGAGTCTCTGCTATAAGGGCTTGCTGAAACACCTCCACACAGGCTTCCTCCGAGCCTCACTCCAGTCGTTCTCCACCTCACACCTTGGGGAAACACCAGAAATCTCGTGAGGTGGAATGTAAACTCACAGCAAGTGTGACCGAGCAGACTTCGCACAGCTGTCGGTGCTTTCATGTGGCCCAGGCAGAGGATAAACAGCTCCAAAGTACCCAATTTTTTAGAATAAAGTGAAGTCGTTATTTTCTCAAAGCACGTGCTGGTTCATCAGAAGGACCACGCAATTCCTTCTGCCTCTGTATACAAACATTCAGAATTCCTTCTCCCCAAGCTATCTGGAATGGATTTCTGTAGCCGTGTCCTGAAGACAGGCGCAGCCCAAACCCCGCGCCTGCCCCGGGACCCCCCGGACCACACGGCTCTGCCGGGGCTTCCAGCTCCGGAGCACCCCCTAAGCCGCACACACCGCCTTCAGGCGGACACCACCCGGTGTCCCAGCCCGAACGAAGGAAAAAAAAAAAGAGTTTTGAGCCAATACAGGTGGCGGAAAAGCACTTTTTTTGTTGGGGGGGGGCACGACTTTCTATCTCTACAGTGCGAAGCGGCGGACACCCGTTAATGTGACCCCCCCCTCCGCC